>CAUYUJ010019661.1:139516-174426 GCA_963575745.1 Prorocentrum cordatum
GATCGTCGCCGTCGAACCCTGGAGGGAAGGCAGGGGAGCACCCAAGGGCGGCCCGGCGGCCTGCGTCGAGGACGCCCGCGTCCGCCCAGCTCGCACCGGTGCCCGCGGCCTGGGGGCGCGTGCGCATGCGCGGGCGGGCCCCGGGCGGAGGAGGAGGGGGGGGCAGGGTTAGGTCGGGCATGTCCTCCTACAGGCGGATTCGACAAGAAAAATGAAACAGATTCAAAAAAACCTCAAAAATAGTCAAAACTGGTAAAAAAATTGTTCCCAGACATTTTTTACTACTTTTGACTATCCCTCCTGTAGAGGGACACGCCCGATTTTAAGGGTTGGGTGGGGGCAGTGAGGAAGGGGCAGGCAGGGAGGAGCGAGGGAGGACGAGGCAGCGAGAGGGGAGAGGCAGAGAGGAAGGAGCGAGGATGGATGATGGGAGGGCCAGGCAGGGGAGGAGAGGGAGGAAGCAGGGAGGAGGCAGGAAACAGGGAAGAGAGAGGAATGCTGGAGGAATGGGGTGGGAAAAGGTCTGCTGGAATAGAGAGAGGAATACTGGAAGAACGTTCTTTTGGGAAAAAATATTCCACGATAGCGGCCGTCACCGGCCCCGCCCACCCACCCCCAAAAGTGATGTCACGTTCTGCGCCGGTGGCGTCCGGGAGTGCCTAAGGATGACCAGGGCCAATCAGGAACAGCAAATAGGCGGCGATCTGCACCACAACGACTGTGTACACCACGGTACTCGCGTGCACCACAGCGCGCGTGAACACCACAGCGCCTGTATACACCGCAACAGCCGTGTGCACCACATCGCCTATGTACATCACAATGTTTGCGTGCACCACGGCGCTCGTGTACACCGCAGCGAATGTGTACACCGCAGCAGCCGTCTGCCACACAGCGCCTGTGTACACCACAATGTTTGCGTGCACCACAGCGCCTGTGCACACCACAGCGCCTGTGTACACCAAAGCATCCGCGTGCAACACAGCGCCTGCGTGCACAGGACAGGTGGAAATTGTACCCCACGTGGGTTACTATACAGAGGATCATGAAACCAACGTTGAAACACATATAAGTTGTATATAGTTGTATATGTGCATATGCGGTCTGGCAAATCGGGACGGCCAGGTGGAAAGAGCATGTAGGTGAGGATCTGCTGCGGGCAACTAAACAACGCAAGGGGAGTGCTGAGGATAGAATGCACTGTTTTTCCTTCATCCCTCCTCCTCCTCGTCTTCCTCCTCCTCCCTCACCGTCCCCGCTGTCGTGCGGGTCGGCGCTACAGCGCACGTGCGCATCTCAGCGTGCACCGCAAAATGGTCTATTGAATCAGTCCACTACGTTCTCGGAAGGCCAACTCTGCAGGAACCTTCTGGACACAAATGGGAGGAGTTAGGATGATGCGGGAGGCTTCTGCAGGACTCGTGAATTCCAGAGGCGCTCCTTTTTCCACAAGGATTCTTTTCCAATCCTGTATAAAACAATTATTCCCTGTGGAATCCACAGGCGTTACATCCTGTTTAAACAAAAAACCTTCTAAACTTATATGCGCAACAATGGTGTTCTGTTGCGCACGGTTGCTGTGGTACAAACAGGCGCCGTGGTACACACCAGCGCTGTGGTGCACGCAGGTACTGTGGTGTACGCAGGCGCTGTGGTGCACACAAGCGCTGTGGTGCACGCAGGCACTGTGGTGCACATTGGCTCTGTGTTGCACGCAGCTGTTGCGGTGTACATAGGCGCTGCGGTGTACACAAGCGTTGTGGTCCTCCTCCTCCTCCTCCTCCTTCTCCTCCTCCTCCTCCCCCTCCTCCTCCTCCTCCTCCACCTTCTTCCTCCTCCTCCTCCTCTCTTACTCATCCTCTCTCTGCTCCTCCTCCTCCCTCCTGCTCCTCATCCTCTCCTCATGCCCCATTCCACCTCCTCCTCCTCCACCTCTTCTCCTCCTCCTCCAGATCCTGCTCCTTGTTTTGGGCTAGACAAACCTTAGGGAAATACGTGTCGTCGTCGTCCTCCTTCTCTCTCTCTCTCCTCTCTCCTCCTCCTCCTCCTCCCTCCTCCCCCACCCACATCCTCGATCTTTCCTCTCCTCCTCTCCTCTGCTCCTCGCTCGCTCCTCCACTGGGTTTCGGGTAAACAAAATTAGGAAGTACGAGTGGTCCTCCTTCCTCCTCTTCTCCTCCTCTCTCCTCCTCTCATCTCACCTCCACCTCCTCTCCTCTCTTCCTCTCCTCCTCCTCCTCTCCTCCTCCCTACCCCTCCTCCTCCTTCCTCTCCTCCCCTCCTCCTCCCTCTCCTCCTCCTCTTCCATCCTCTTTATCCTCCTCCGGCCTCTCCTCCCCCTCCTTCTATGGTCACGAGGTGCCACCACCTCACCGCCTGTCGCACATGGGCGGATTCAGCCTTGGCGGGGAGGAGGAAGGAGGAGGAGAGGAGGAGGAGGAGGCGGAGGATGAGGAAGAGGAGGAGGAGATGGAGGAGGAGGATGAGGCGGAGGAGGATGAGGAGGAAGAGGAGGACGGAGGAGGAGGAGGAGGAGGCGGGAGGCGGAGGACGGTGGAGGAGGAGGAGGCGGCGGAGAAGGAGGAGGAGGAGGAGGAGGAGGAGGAAGGAAGAGGAGGAGGAGGGGGGGGAGGAGGAGGAGGAGGAGGAGGAGGAGGAGGAAGGAGGAGGAGGAGGAGGAGGAGGAGGAAGGAACAGGAGGAGGAGGAGGAGGAGGAGGTGGATCAGTAAGTGTGGGATGCACGGGGTGGGAGGACGCAGCGCTCTTGCTACACGCTGGGCCGACGCCACGGGATGGCGTAGACCTCTCCTTACCTGGTGGGGATGACTGCGTGGCCCCCAGTCGCGCACGTGGCAGCCCTTCGCCTGCCTCGGCGGGCGGGGGTTCCCAGGCCGCGACTGAATGTCGTCACCTTGGGGTCACCTGTGGGCGAGGTGAGAGGTCCTCACGCCATCCAACTTTTGGCGAGCGTGGCCCCGGCCACGCTTGCGCACCCATTCTCACCACTTGCCACCACGCCCTTGCCGTCGCACAGCCGCCGCCTCCCCCACTCCTCCCCTCTCTTTTCATGTATGATCCTCCTCTCCGACTCCCCCCCCACCCCCAGGGAAGAGGGGGGCAATAGCTACCCCGCCACTGGGGGGGGCCTGTCTCACTTCGCTTGGCTACCCCATTACTGTACAGCTGCCAGCTTGAACCCCCCCACAAGGGGCGACTCCCCCTGATGGAGGACGTGGCAGCGTCCTCGAGACACCAATGCCGTCATCGAGTCGAGTCGAGGAGGAGAATGACGCAACAGCCTCGTCACGCATGCTAACTTAACGCAAAAAGGGAGGAGGAGGAGGAGGAGGAGGAGGAGGAGGAGGAGGAGGAGGAGGAGGAGGAGAAGGGAGGAGGAGGAGGAGGAGGAGGAGGAGGAGGAGGGAGGAGGAGGGAGGAGGAAGAGAACGACCGAGGCGGCCCGCCCCTCCCCCCGAAAGGGCGCGCCTCCGCGCTCGGGCCGCCCGGGTCCGCCGCGCCGCGTTCCTCCGCGGCGCTGCTCCCGCGCACCCACTCGACGTCCAGGCGGGTGGACCGAAGAGGGCGCAGGCGGGGGCCGGAGGGGGGGGTCGTCGTCGTCGTCGTCGTCGTCGTCGTCGTCGTCGTCGTCGTCGTCGTCGTCGTCGTCGTCGTCGGCGTCGGCGTCGTCGTCGTCGTCGTCGTCGTCGTCGTCGTCGTCGTCGTCGTCGTCGTCGTCAGGAGAGAGTCGGCGGCGAGCGAGGGGGGGAAGTGAGAAGCACAAGGCCTTCTCCGGAGGCGGCGGGGCTTCTCGGGAGACCTCGCGTCCTCGGAGAGGTGTTCCCTGTGTCTCCGGGGGGAAGGCGCAGAAGACTTCTCGGAAGGCCTGGCGAGAAGGCCTTCTCCTTCTCACTTCCCCCTGGGTCCGGCACCGAGAAGAGGGCGCAGTCGGAAGCAGGAGGGGTGAGGATAGAGGAAGAATACTAATAATAATGATAATATTAATAATAATACGAATACTAATACTAATAATAATAATAATGTTAATAATAATAATACTAATAATAATAATAGTAACAATAATAGTAGTAATAATAATAATAGTAATAATAATAATAATACTAATAATAATAAAAAATAATAATAATAATAATAATAATAATAATAATAATAATAACAATAATAATAAACAAGAAGAAGATGCGTGGACATCGCCCCTACGAGAGCACGGCGGGTGGGCTGGAGCCCAACATGCACTCTGGATCCCTGCGTGATCCACGAGCGTGGACGCTCGCGGAGGGGAGGGAAGGCGACGACGACGACGAAGAGCGAAAGCCAACACGATTTGGCAAAAGACCCGCACTCGGGAAGAGGCGGGTCAAACGGTGGCGACGAGAACCTCCCAGGAGGGCGAAACAGAGGGAAACGGGCGGAGGGTATTGAAGAAGAAAAAACGGCATAAGCATAAACTTTTTGGCGCTCCGCGCGGCTTCCTTGGATCTGCGCTGGGCCCCCCTCCCCGGCGCGCGGAGCGCGCCAGCGGCGGCGCCGGAAGCGCCAGCGGGGGGCTCCAGCGCGGATCCAAAAAATCCGCGCGTCACCGCCAAAAGGTTTATGTTCACGGCGTTGTTTCTTCTTCGAGGGTATCCGTATGGGTACCTTTTCCTCCTCCGATGATCAAGGTGGAAAGAGGGAGGTCGGTCCCCTCCCCGGACTGCGGGTACCCCCAGAGTTCGGGATGCAGGCCCACCCTTGCCCCGATGCCCCTCATGCCACCCCTGGACGACGGAGGGGGCGGGAGCAGGGAGATGCGGACGCGGCCTGCAGTGAGAAAGCAAGGGAGTTTTCAGGGTTCGGGGGCACAAAGCACAAAGCAAGATGTGAAGGACGACGACTGAATTATCCCAGTGCGACCCTACCTAGGAGTTGGAACCCCTAGGAGTTGGAACCCTAGGAAAGCAGCATTAGTAGTAACAGTAACGCTAAGCTAAAAGTAAGCTAAGCTAAGTAAAGCTAAGCTAAAAGCTAAGCCACAGCCTAGCTAAAGCTAAGTATTAAAGCTAAGCCCACAGCTTAGCTAAAGTAAGCTAAAGCTAAGCTAAAGCTAAGCCTAAAGCTAAGCTAAGCAAAGGCTACAGCTACGATAAAGGAAAGCTTAAAGCTAAAGCTAAGCTAAAGCTAAGCTCAAGCTAAGCTCAAGCTAAGCTCAGGCTACGCTAAAGCTAAGTCAAGCTAAGCTCAGCTAAGTAAAGCTAGGCGCTAAGTAAAGCTAAGCTCAACGCTAAGCGAAAAAGAATAGCGAAGCGCTTAAGCGAAAGATATGTACAAGCTAGCTAAAAGCTAAGCTATAAGGCTAAGGCTTAAGGTAAAGCTAAAGTAAGCTCCCAGGGGACTGGGGGGAACCGCTCCCAGGGGACTGGGGGAACCGCCCGGGGCGCTTTCCACTGCCCGGCCCCTTTAAGCTAGAGAGTAAGAACCCTTCTAGGCAGAGCCTAGGTAGGGAATCATATTGGTACGCACCCGTCGACGATTGCCAATTCAACAAACTCGTGCCGATAAGGATTTAGAACTTCTCGATCACGCATGCGAGTTCTTTCGCGGACGATCCTGCCGACGGGATACGAGTTGACAAGAAGGCCAATTTGAGACGGACGACGGAGAAGCGGAGAAGCGCGCTGATGAAACGCATACACTTACAGTGGAGACGAGCTTCGTAATTCGCGGCGATAACGAGCGTTCTGGGGAGGGGGGCCAGGGGGGGAGGGCATTATTAACGTAAAACGCCCCGCCCACCGTGCGGTTCCGTCGCCACCCAAGCGTCCGCGCGCACGACGACGACGAGCGACGAGCGACAACGACGACATCGAGCGACCACGATGACGACGACGACGACGACGAGCGAAAACGACGACGACGACAACGACGACGACGAGCGACGACGACGACGAGGAGCGACCACGACGTCGACGACCACGAGCGACCACGACGACGACGACGACGACGACGACAACGAGCGACGACGACAACGACGACGAGCGACCACGACAACGACGACGACGACGAGCGACCACGACGACGACGTCGATGACGACGACGAGCGCCGAGCGACGACGAGCGACGATGATATCGACGACGACGACGACGACGACATCAAGCGACCACGACGACGACGACGACGATGACGACGAGCGACGAGCGACGACGACGACGACGATGACGACGACGACGGCGACGAACACGACGAGCGACGCCTCTGGAGGTCTCCAGAGGTTCCCGAGGCCTCCAGAGGTCTTCTAAAGCCTCTGGCAGCCTCCCGAGGCCTTCCGGAGGTCATCCGAAGCCCTCCAGAGGGCCTCGAAAGCATTCGAAGGCGAGCGACGACGACCGACGACAACGACAACGACAACGAAGACGACGACGACGACGACGACGACGACGACGACGACGACGACGACGACGACGACGACGACGACGACGACGACGACGGCGACGACGAGCGACGAGCGACGACGATGACGACGACGACGAGCGACCACGACGACGACGACGACCGACAACGAAGAGCGACGACGACGACCACGACGACGACGACGACGACGGACGACGACGACGACGACAACGACGACCGACAACGATGAGCGACGAAGAGTTGTGGCGAGCGCATACCTCCGAAGGCGTCGTTGCCTCCTCCACGTGGCGTACAAGAGGTATGCTCCTCACCTCCGTCATGCATCCTCGTCGCCGTCGTCGTCGTCGTCGTTTTCGTCGTCGTCCTTCTCCTCCTATTGCTCTCTTTCCTACGAACACCACAAGTGCCTGAAGGCACCGCCTCTGGCCCGCGACCACCGCCCCTATACGGATCTCTATGCGGATCCCTATGAGGACCCCTCTGGGGATCCCTATGCGCATCCCTATGCGGATTCCTATGCGGATGCCTATGCCCTATGCGGATCCCTATGCGGATGCCTATGCGAATTGCCATGCGGATTCCTATGCGGATCCCTATGCGATTGCATCTGGGGATCCCTATGCGGATCCTCACGCGGATCCATATGCGGATCCCTATCCAGATCCCTGTGCGGATCTCTAAAGGGGATCCCTGGGAATCCCTAAGCATACCCCAATGCGGATCCCGATGGATATCTCTATGCGATCCCCACGCGGATCCCTATGCGGATTTCCGTGCGGATGCCTCTGCGGATCCCTGTTCGGGCTCCTATGCGGATCCCTGTGCGCACGGCGGCAGTGCCGGGGGCGCACTGGGGACCGGACCGCGTTACGTTGTGGTGGTGGGGGGTGGTGCAGGGGCCATAACGCGCGTTGTGGCCCGCGGAGCAAGGCTGGCCATCGCTCGGACGTCCATTCCCTGTGTTTGTTTCTGTTTCGTGCGTGGTTTTTTCGCCAAATGATCAAGGATGCTCCTCGATGGTCCTCGCCGAAGGAAAAATGCACACGTCCAAGCGATGCCAAGAAGGAACCCCAGGGTATCGTGACGAAAAGAGTCTGGCTCCTTGAGGCGCGCCTCCACCGCATGACTTGCCTCGCCTGCGCGTGCCGTGCCGTGTCCCGGCGCGCCCTGCCGTGAGCCCCTCTCGCACTGCCGCTCTTGGCGCGCGCTGTACCGGTGCCGTGCCGCGCCGGGGTGCCGTGGCGTGCCCTGGCGAATGCGTGCGCGTCGCAGCGCTGGCGGAGGAGGGGGGGGTCTGCTCCTCATTCGACACGCGGGCTCCGGTCCCGAGGTCCAGACGATCTCGGATCTCTTGGCAGTGTGGGGGGGGGCCGCAGACCCCTTTTCGGGTGTCTCAGTGTGGCGGTGCACATTTGACGAGGCGGGTGGCGATGTGCGCGGGATGTTTGACCTTCGGGGGGACAAACCCGGACCACGACGGTAGACATCGAAGGGGTGCCCCCGCCATTTTTTCGGCCTCCCCAGATGTTCAGGGTGAGGGCTCGTTGGGCGAAGACATGAGCTGCAGGAGACGGCTCGGAGCAATGCGTCATCATGCGAAAACGACATATTGTAAGGCAGCGAATTGGGACAAGGTGCGCGAGGTGAAGAGAGGAAATTAACAACGTGGGCAGATGAGTCGGTCGGAATGATCACGGGAAGTAGCATGGAGGGGCTGCAGGATACCATGCCCAAAGATCGCCGAAGCCGACCAGGAAAAACAGGGCTGTCGTGATGGACGCCTCGAGGTGGTGACCACAAGGGCAGGAGCTGGTGAGAAGGGGAGAGCCAAGAGGTGGGGATAAACAAGACAACAAGGGGGCCGAGGAAGAGGAAATATTGGAACTAAGAGAACTGAGAATCATACTCACATGATGAACATGGCGATTCATAATTGTACTCCTACAAATGAAACTAATAGCTGATACCATTCTTAGAACACGAACAATGATAACACGCATGATGCGAACAATAATAATCATACGGAGAGCATGGCCAGGAAAGCGATGTTGATCGGGATGATGGAAGTTATCTCTTCTCCCTGTACGCGCCATTGCCCTGCACCGTCTCAAGATCTCTCGGGCGCATGCCTCCACACCTCATGCGTCTCCCCAGCAAAATGGACGACGAGGAGGGCGGGAGAGGAGGCAGGAGGAGGAGGGGCGGAGGAAGCCTTGGACGAAGGGAACGGCCTGGGGCAGGAGAAGGGAGGAGGACGGCGCCGCAGAGAATGACCCTCGGCCTGCTTCCTGAGAGGAGCCCTGGGCACGGCAAAACACCGATGCTGGGGCCGGCAGCCGGGCCACCACCACGGCCCACACACGGAGCACGAGAGAAGGGAGGGCCAAAGAGCCTCCCCAGAGCGCTGCAGCCAAGCCACCCCCGCAGTGGCCGCGTATTCGGTCACGAGGCTGCTCGCGCGAATGAAGGCACCGCAAGACGAGGCAAAGCCTGCCGCATCGCAAGGCAGGTTGTGCCAACGAAATGCTCAACCACCATGTCTGCCGAGCAACCAGAAACGCGGATAAGTAACCCTGGAACGGCAAGCCACAATCAGACCGTAGGCTCTACAAAGCACACCTGGATGACCCCATGGCCCCCAAATGCGGATATGAATGAAAAGCGGCAAACGCGGACCGCGGAACTTCCGCGCCCAGGCTGACAACCCAAGAAAACATGAGGCTGCCAGGACAACAGCCCTCTACTTTCCTACTCTGAAGCCGCGGACGACGTAAAGGCTGTGAAAACATCCCGCCTAAAATCAAAAAGAGCCCCTGTTGGGCGCCATGGATCCTCGACCATGTCCCCTTGGTGCACGGAAGGCCTATGGGCAAGCAAGTAGAGAGAATGGCAACATGAGGGCATGGGGAAGAGCAGGGGTGCCCAGACTGGAGAAGAGGAGCCACCCGGGTCGTTGCCGAGGCCCCCATGCTGTCATCTTCTGCCCACCATCTCTCTTCCTTCTCAGCCACGCATCCAAGCCACACCACCAGACGAACTGGTAGGGCGGGCCTGGCGTCTCGCCTGAGATTGCCTCGCCGTCGAAGACCCCAGAGCTTGAACTTTTCTCATCACTTCGGGCAGGTCGTGTTCAACATGTGCCTCTCGCATGGGCGCCACGAACACGCGTCTTAGAAGTTCTCACCAGCGACAAGCAGGGCGCGCCTGCTTTTTCTTCTGTCCTCCTCCTCCTCCTCTTCCTCCTCTTCCCTATCCTCCTGCTGCTCCTCCTCCTCCTGTTTCCTGTTTCCTGATGGCATGAGGTGGTCATCCTCCTCCTGTTTCCTGTGTCCTGATGGCATGAGCGGTCCTCCTCCTCCTCCCGAGACCTCCTCTCAGCGTAAATTCAAGTCGGGCAATGATCCGCCATATCTCACATCCATTCTCAGAGTAGTCATATTATCCATCATCAACAGCTCATTCATCACCATCAATATCTTTACTCCATCCTCATCATCAGAGCTGCATCAACACCACCACCTGCATCCTTCATCATAAACATAGTTCTAATATGTATCATCATTGTATCATATATTTTCATATCATATCATTCATCCTCTCATCATTATCAGAATCAGCATCATCATCTTTTTCTCATCAGCAGCATCATGCTCCTCTCTCCTCCTCTCATCTCATCATCATCATCTCTTATATATCAGATCATCATCTAAATAATATCGCAGCATGATGATCCCTCCTCATACTCCTCCCTCTCATCTCTCTTCTCTCATAATCATCATCTACCTTATCAGAATAATTTCATCATCTTCATACCAGCAGATCATGATCTCCTCTCCTCCTCTCCTCCTCCTCCTCCTCTCCTCTCCTCATCCTCATCATCCTCATCCTATTCATCCTATCTCATCCTCATCATATCATCATCATCATCATCATCATCATCATCATCATCATCATCATTGTCAATGCTCATCTCCCCAGCTCCTCGCCTCATCTCGATGCACTCCCTGTCCTGTTCACAACTCACCTTCTCCTGTACCTCCTAGTCTCTCATCGTGGTCCTTCTCGTCCTCTTATCCTCTCCTCGTGGTCCTCCTCTCGTCCTCCTCTCCTTCTGGCTTTCCCTCCATCTGCCTCCTCGCCCGCAGTCTCGACCTTCCCAGGTACTTCTTGAGCGCCCGGTGGCGATGCCTCGTCTCGCCTGCTGCCGCTGCTGCTGCTGCTGCAGCAGCAGCAGCAGCAGCAGAGGCAGCAAGCAACTGCAGCTGCAGCTGCTGCTGCTGCTTCTGCTCGTATGCAGGTTCTGCTGCTGCTGTCGCATGCACGCACGCTGCAAGCATGCGACAGAACCTGCATACGAGCGGAGTGGCGCACGGGCATGTCGTGGCAAGTCCACGGCACGGTTCGGATACTGACTGTGGTATGCGATGCTGGATCTGCACTTCAAAGCTCATGATACTTGCAGCTCCATCCTGAAACAGGGCGGAAAGCAACTGCTGCTGCTGCTGCTGCTGCTGCCGCTGACTACCTACGAGACCACCCCAACCCAACCTGAATACCCAAATTTCGGGTTGGGGTGGGTACGGCTTCCACTCGTGGTTTGTCAGTGCTCCTGGCCGCCCCGCCCCACTGGGAATGGAAGGCAAACTCAGGCCTTCGGGTTGGGAAGGGGTGGCTTGGTGGGTGGTGAGCTGCTGCTTCTCTCTCTCTCTCTCTCTTTATCGCAGCGGTTTCGGCCGTCCCCTGCGCACCCCGCCGGTGCAGCCCGCGCCGCGCGCGGCGCGGCGCCCGGGGCCGAGGCGCGCCCATTTGCGAGGGAGGGGGGAGGGGAGGGTGGGCCACCGAACTCCATCATCAGACCATCGCTGCAGCTTCTCTCGCTTCTCCTCATCCTCGTCCTCCCTCTCGCAACTCTCTTCTGTGCACTGGTGCTCCTGATTCCGCGCCTGCCTCGAGAAGAGGGCGTCAGTTGGACCAGCGGCGAGGGAGTCGCACGAGTAGCACGAGGCATAGCAGAAGCACCAGCAGGGCGTAGGGGTGGCGAAGTAGAACTGTGGCCCCGACGCTGGGTCTGCAGCATCTAGGCAAAGCAGGTCAGGGATGGGCCGAAGAGGTGAGGACACAAGGATAGCCTTGCTTGAGCATAGCACGCTGACGAGCAAGTTTTGACAGCACTAGCAGGCTGAGCTTATGTAATCTTCCTGACCCCTCCTCCCCCGTTGGGGCCGCAACCGTCGTCGTGGCAGGCGGGAAGGTCATGGCTGCGGCAGCCTGGCTGGTTGTGGCAGTGGCAGGACCGTGCCGTCGGCTGTGTGGAACAGGCACAGTCGCTCGCTTTGCTTTGGCAGCGGTCGCAAGAGAAGGGAGGCGGGCGCACAATGGCAGGGGGGGCCCTGAGAGTGGGCTGGTCCATCATGCGCTGCACGCGAGGCGGGGAGCCCTCTTAGGGTCCCCCCCCCCGCTTCGCCGAACCCCCTTGGCGCGCGCCGTCGAAGGAGGAACGAGGGGCAGGAGGGCTGGTCCATCATGCGCTCCACGCGAGGCGGGGAGCCCTCTTAGGATCCCCCCCCCCGCTTCGCCGCACCCCCTTGGTGCGCGCCGTCGAAGGAGGAACGAGGGGCAGGAGGGCTGGTCCATCATGCGCTCCACGCGAGGCGGGGAGCCATCTTAGGATCCCCCCCCGCTTCGCCGAACCCCCTTGGATCGCGCGCCGTCGAAGGAGGACCGAGGGGCAGGAGGGGTGCAGGACACGGAGCTGGCAGCGAGAGTCTCCCGCCCCGGGCGCCCCCGCGCGGGCCTCGACGACGCTGCCGCGCGAGAGGCTCCTCAGCGGCAGGCGCTTGCCGCCCAGCAGCTGCGTGAGGAGGAGCTGGTTGCACTGCGGGCGGGGAGGAGGAGGAGGAGGAGTAGGAGGAGGTGGAGGAGGAGGTAGGAGGAGGAGGAGGTGGAGGTGGGGTGGAGGTGGAGGAGGGACTAGGAGGAGGAGGAGGCGGAGAAGAGGAGGAGGAGGGGGGGGTAGGAGGGAGGAGGAGGAGGAGGGGGAGGACGACGGAGGAGGAGGAAGAAGAGAAGGAGGTGAGGATGAGGTTCTTGCGCTCTCGGCGATGCCCACTCTGGGACGGGAGGGCGGGCCAGACGCTACGCCACTCGCGGCCCGGGCCGCCGAGATCAGGCTGCTCGGCGGAGCCCCTTGGAGACCTCCTGGGACTCTCCCGGGGGGCCTCTCTTCGCAATGCCTCGTCCCGACGTGGTGCCTATTGCGTTCTCGATGGTGCGCTGCCCCACAGACGCTCCACCCATTGCCCCGGTCGGGGTATGCGCATGCGCCCACTCACCCGTTTCGGCACACCCTTTACACTGATCGCATTTCATAGAAAGGATCTGTGAGGAGGGCGACGAGGAGGAGGAGGAGGAGGAGGAGGAGGAGGAGGAGGAGGAGGAGGAGGAGAAGGGGAAGGAGGGGGAGGAGGAGGAGGAGGAGGAGGAGGAGGAGGAGGAGGAGGAGGAGGAGGAGGGTGCCCTTCTCCTCATCTGGTCCTCCCTTCCGATGTCCGAGGCGCCGGGGTGAGGTGGCGCAACCTCTGTGGCGCAAGAGAGTTTGCAAACTGTGCGTGCAAACGTGTTTGGTGAGCGCTGTGGGAATCAGGTGGTGCAGCCAGTTGTAGGTGGGTGCAAGATGCTGAGGGGCAACGAGAGGGGGGGATTGGCATAGGGGGGATTGCATCGACTGGACTCGGATACATCGCCGATAGATCGGCGATAAGCGCCCCGATAGGTGAATCCGCTATGGGGGGGTGGGGCTGTCGGGCCCTGTCGGCGATCAAGGGGGCGTTGGGGGGGGGCGATGCATCCGGGATGCATCGCCCCTGTGCCTATCCCCCCCTGTGCCTACCCCCCCCTGTGCCTATGCCCCCCTGTGCCTATCCCCCCCCTGTGCCTATCCCCCCCTGTGCCCACAGGGGGGGATTCCCCCCCTGTGCCCATCCCCCCCCCACGGGCGACCACCGGCCGGGCACCGGCCGGCCCCTCGGGACACCCCCGCAGCGCGGGGCGCCACGGAGGCGTCCACGGCTGGGCACCAGCCGGGCACCAGCCGCAGCCCCCGGGGGGCACCTCCCCGGTGGCTGCGGGGCGCCACGAAGGCGCCCCGCGGGCGCCCGCGACCGGGCACCGGCCCAACACCTGGGGGGACCCAGCCAATGCCGAGCGCGGGGCGCCAGTGGCGCCCCGCGGGCGCCCGCGACCGGGCACCGGCCCAATGCCCAGAAGAGAGAATAAGAACCCATCAGTGTAAGCATTGTTTGGGGGAAAGCGCGCAGGGGCATCGTTTTAACCCCGGCCTCGGGGGGAGGGGGGGGGAGATGCGGATGGTCTCGATCCGAAGTCCACCCGCCGCGCAACATCCGCGCGTGACCACCTCCCATGCCCGTGCAAACATCCCAGCCATCCACCCGCAAGTTGTTGGCAAACCTCGGTGGGCCATGTTCTCAGCGAGCGCACATGCGCGCGAAACTCAGCTGCGCAAACATCTCCTGTCTGCAGGACGCGAATTGGCGATGACGATGGTGGCTACGGCGACGTCAACGGCAGCAACGACGATGTTCATGACGACGATGGGCACGATGCCGACGACAACGATGGTATGGTGATGAAGCTGATGGTGATGATGATAATGACGGTGGCAATCATGATGCTGGCGGTGATGCCGACAACGATGCTGGTGAGGATGATGAGGAAGTGCGCGCGCACACAAAAAATTGACGAGGGCGACGACATCGACGATGATGATGGCGGCAATCGTGTCCACGATGCTGATGATGATGATGATGATGATGATGATGATGATGATGATGATGATGATGATGATGATGATGACGATGACGATGACGATGACGATGACAATGACGACGCTGGCGGCGATGATGAAGATTGTGCTGATGAGGGCGATGAGGAAGTGCGCGCACGCAGAGCTTCACATATCCTTACACCTCGTTCAACGGCAGTTGGGGTTTCTTATGACTCTACGAACGGGGGAGGAGGAACTTGCCGACGAGGACGGGCAGGAGATGAGATCGGTCCGACCTCTGCCCCAGCCTCTGTCCTTCGTTCAGCAGCGGTGGCGGGAGGGGTCGCCGGAGGCCCAGAGAAGGAGGGTGAAATTGTCCGGCCGCGGGCCCCCTGCCGTGTGCGTGCTCGGCGGCGGACTTCCCAGGAACCCATCCTTGCGAAGCAAACAACAACAAAAAGCGCGGTTCGCTGCCAAAGGTACGTCGAGCGTAGAAGTCAAGGTCTGCTGGTGCTCCTCCTCCTCCTCCTCCTCCTCCTCCTCCTCCTCCTGATGACTCTCCCCCTCCTCACCTTGCCCCTCCCCCTCCTCCTCCCTGTCCTCCCGTCTGCCCGCTGCTCGTCCTCGGGGGCCTTGTTGTCCTCGTCCCCGTCATCCTCGTCATGCTCGTCTTCCCCCTGCCCCACAAAGCCGCGGTCCATTGCCATGAACACCTCTCCTCCTCCTCCTCCTCTCCTCCTCTCCTCCTTCCTCCTCCCTCCTCTCCTCCTCCTCCTCCTCTCCCCTCCTCCTCTCTCCTCCTCCTCCTCTCCTCTCCTCTCCTCCTCCTCCTCCTCCCCCTCCTCCTCCCCCTCCTCCTCCCCCCTCCTGATGACTCTCCCCCTCCCGCTGCTCGTCCTCGGGCGCCTCATTGCCCTCGTCCCTGTCATCCTCGTCATGCTCGTCTTCCTCCTGCCCCACAAAGCCGCGGTCCATTGCCATGAACACGCCCAGGGCGGAGCCGGCCACCTCGAGAATACCGTTTCTGCGTCCGCATCCCCATCGCAGGAAGGATTAGGCATGAAGGGTATGGTCTGGCGTCGAGGGCTCCAACCAGACAAGCGCGTTTCACGACTGGCAAAGTAACTACTCGCAAATGGTCTGGATCCGCCATGGGAGATTTACGTTACATTACACCGATGCAGACATGTGCATCTTTGGACGTTTGCGAGTAGGCACTTTGCGAGTAGTGGAACGCGCTCGGTGCTAATAATCTCCCAGGTCACGCAGCTTCGCGCTTCGCACACTCTCGCGCCGCCTCTCTGGAGACGAGCACCTCTCAGGCGCAGACGGCAAATCGCGATCATCTTCGAGCCCCTGCGGGTAACCCAACTGCCTGACGAATCGCTTTTGGACGTGCGCCCCCCCCGGAACCCGCCGCAAGCTCCACCTTCTACAAATGCATTGAAGCGCCGGTGGCCCTTGCGAGCGCATCTTTATTCGCGACGATAGCTGGCGTTGTAGGGGGGGAGTGTGGGTGGGAGGGGGGGAGGCATAACGTAACGTTCCTCCCCCCCACCGCCGCGTGGGTCCCGCACCACAGACTGTGGTGTCAGACGCACTGCGGCAGGGCGGGGGGCGCACTGGCGTGGGTGTGTGGAGCGTTCCGTCATGGGGGGGGGGGCGCGCGGGGCGCGCGTTCTGGCCCAGAAGTAAACAAAACACACTCTGCCTTGGGAGGGTGAGGAGGAAGGGTCGAGGCGAAAGGGATAAGGGGGAGGGGGGGTGGAGGGCTGAAGAGGGGGAGGTGGAAAGAGGGTGTGGAGGAGGGGGAGGACCGTCTCAACATCGCAGGCGTCGCCCCCGTACCGCCCCCGAGCCGGTCGGTGATGCTGCGTGGGGCGGCGGGGGCGGCGATGCTGGGGCCGCTTCCGGCGCGCGCTCCGAAAATGGGGGGGGCCGTTCGGCGTCGCGTGCACGCTTCCAAGCGTGCTGCTGGCTCCAGTCCCTGTGGTCCGCGTCGTCTCCTTCCACCGTTGCCAGGGAGCGGGTCTCCCCTGTGCCCGCTCGGCCCCCCGACCCGAATCGTCGCGACAACTGGGGCATGTGTTTCTGCCATGGGCGACCCAAGACATAGCACAGCGGCGATGCACAACGTGTCGGTAGGCGGCGCAGACGACAGAGTTGGGGTAATTAGTCCTGGTCTAGTTCTTCGAGACAGACACGCACACACTACTACCCTTCAGTTTAGCGGCCCGACGATGCACCAGTACAGAGGCAGTGGCGAAGGCAGCTGGCAGCGATTCGGTCACCGAGGCTTGGGGGGGCACACTTGCTCGCATAGGACAAGGCAGGCGGTACATGAGACTAGCCACGACCTCAGGCCCAGAACAAGCTTTGCTGCATCAGGGGGGGAATGCAAGTGAACCCTCCGGCACCGAGCAGCTCAGTCGGGGGCGCACAAACTCACACACGCACACACATACACGCACACACATACACACATACACACACACACACACGCACACACACACACACACGCACACACACACACACACACACACACACACGCACACACACACACACATCAGGATCCGATTCGGATATGCCCACTGGGAGATGGTGGGACGCGGTGCACCCTGTGACCCAGTGGGCATCGGGCTTGTGGTTTGTTGCTCCTGCGCGAATTTGGCCGCCCTGTGCACCGAGCCGATGGCCGCGACATGCGCCTGGTACTCCTGTGTCGAAATCACTTGCGTCGATTGCGTTCTTGCCAGTGCGTGATGCGCGCTCCTGACACCGAGTCCTGCACCACCTCCCTGGCTGCGTCCCTCGCCAGGCCTGCGTCGTTCAGGAGTGCCTGATGCTGGTGAGGAGGCTCCGCTGCGCCAGCTGGTACTTCTCTCTCGGAGATCGGAGAGGGCAATGCAAGCTGGCTTCGGGGGCGCCGACGACGCAGGCGAGGCCACGGCGTAGGTTGTGTAAGCGACACGCTCGTGGTCATGGCTTTGGGGTCGATCCGGCGCCTGGGTGCCTCCGCTCGCTGCTGCTGCTGCTGCTGCTGCTGGAACGGGACGTGGACGTGCTGCATCGATCGCATCGTCGCCAGTCGGGAGCGCTATGCTGGCCTTGGAGCGGTTCCCACAATCGATCTGACCTGGCGGAGACAGCGCCTGCGCCGAAAAGGACCGCATCGCTCCACCGGAGCCTGGCAGGGTCACGTGTTGAGCTGACGGTGCTCGCTTCGTGGGCGGAAGCGGCGGCGCAGGTGGCGCTGGTGCTGCTGCGCGCCCGGGATGGGTTGCCGCCGCCTGCTGCGCCGTCTCCGCGTGGAGCTGCACAGGGGACTCGTCGAGGTACTCCTGTCTGTCGCTCAGCTCGGAGAGCTGCTCCTGGCCCCTCTCGATAGCTTCCTTTTTGCGATCGGTCTGCGCCGCGGGCTCCTTCAGCGCTGCCGCCGTGCGCGCGAATGTGGTGTCGAGGGATTCCAGTGCTGCCAAGCATTGCTTCATCATGGCAATCTCGTCAATCGAACCTGGGTCGTCGACCCCCCGTATGAGAGTCGCAAGGACAAGAGTCGCCGCCAATGTGATACCCCGTCGCGTGCCGAGGCGGTAGCTCCCACCTGGCCCATCTAGGACGGGGGCGGTTTGCACTTGGGGTGCGTTCGAGCCTCCTGCGGCGACATCGTTGGCGTCATGCCAACGGGTAATTGGGTATGGGCATCCGTGGTCATGGTCGCGGCCCCCTTCGAGTTCAGCGTGCCCCAGCGAGGTGCAGAGGGTCCGCGCGAGGCACGGCGCGAAACTTCGCGTCATGATGAGCGAGCTCTGGACGGAAACGTGCTGTCGGTTCGTCGCTGGCCCACATAGACACTTCCAGATCCGCCGGCCCCCTTGCGGGGCCACCAGGCTGCGAGGATGAGGATTGCAGCTCCCTGGTCCAGTTGTAGTTTACAGTTTCCACTGTTACAGTCCTGCTTTGTGCTTCCTTACTGTTCACTGTTGCTGAACGCGCGAGCGGGGGGGAGCCCCAGAACAGTTTTTTACCACGCCCAGATCGGGTTGCCAGAATTCCTGGGGGGGCGTGGGACGCGTACAAATACTTGATATTCGCGTCCCCGAGGCCGTAAACCCTCGTAAATTATGCGATGTTCGCGTCCCCGAAGCCACAATCCCTCATAAAGTATGCAATATTCGCGTCCCCGAAGCCACAAACCATGGTACATTATGCAATATTCGCGCCCCCGAAACCAGAAACCGGTGTAAATCACAGAAATGCTCGCGCCCCCGAAACCATAAACGTTTGACAATTATGCAATCTTCGCGCCCCCAGGGCCATAAACCTTTGTAAGTTATACCATACTTGCGTCCCAGAGGCCACACACACCCGCAAATTACAAGATTCGCGTCCACGAGGCCATAAACGTGCGTAAATTACGCAATAGTTGCGCCCCTGAAGCCATACTCATTCATGAATTAATCAATAGTTGCGTCCCCGAGGCCACAAACCTTCGTACATTACGCAGTAGGCGCGTCCCCGAAACCATACACCACAGTAAATTCCTGAAGATTCGCGCCACCGAAGCCATAAACCCTCGTACATTAATGTTGGCCCTCGTGAAGTCCCGACACTGCTTCACGTCAGCGCTCAGACATCCCAACACAGCTCTGGCAAGTCCTTCGGGGATGGACAGACCCCCCTTTAGTAAAACGTGGTTTAGTGAAAACGACCTGAGGCCCAAACCTGGCGGGCGCAAGCCTGGAAAATGACGGCCACGGCGCCCTCTCGAGAACCGAAAACGGACAATTCACGAATCGACGTGTCACGGTTGGGGGTTCTGTCCACCCCCGACATAAACCCTCGTAGGTTAAGATTGGCCCTCGCGAAGTCCCGACATTGCTCCACGCCAGCGCTCAGACATCCCAACACAGCTCTGGCGAGTCCTATTCTAAGAGCGGGGGGGGCCGGCGGCATTGGGGGCGAATCCCTTGCGGATATACAGTCGGGGCCTTGACCCAAGGAACCCGAATTGAGGAACGAGGCCCCCTTTCCCCATAAGTTCAACTTCGATTCCCCATGGAAAACCTAAGGACAACCCAAGGCAAACTGTAAAACAATCAAGGAACACCGAGCCCCTCCCCAACGAAAAGGGTTCCTTCTCCAGCGCCCCGACTGTAGCAGGACCTCGGCAAGAACAGCATTTGCTCAAAAACGCGAAACCCTCCGCCGGCCACAGCACCCCGAGGGTACCCCCCCAACACGCACAGTAATCACATCCACCACGCACGGAGAGCATCATTGAAGGGGCCCACAAGAACACAAATACATAGATACAGATAACAGGATTCCCCAAGTTTTCCTATATTTTCTGGGTTGTTGTCTTCCCCCCCACTTCCCATATTTTCCCATATTTTCTGGGGGATCGACGATTAATTGTGTCTGTGTGTGTTTTTTCCCTCCTGAATTATGGCACTCTCCCCGAAACGACCTCGATCTTATACCTCGGTCCGACTGGCATGCCAGGCGCACGACCTTCCTTCGCCGTCCGCTGTGGCACGAAGGGGTGCGCGCAGCACCTGGCCATCGACGGATGTGGCCAACGCGCGGCGAGTGGACTGCCAATGGCGGGCGGACGTCCTTGCAACCCTTCACGGTGTCCGTCAGGGAGGGGGGCGTCGGCGCACAATTTGGCGGCGAGCGAGGGGGGGAAATGAGAAGGAGAAGGCCTTCTCAGAATGCGGCGGGCTTCTCGGAAGCCCTCGCGCCGTCTGGGAAGGTGCCTGTGCCTTCGGGGAAGGCTTGGAAAACTTCCTAGAAGGCTGAGGGACCTCCAAAACTTGTGGAAAAAGGCCCGCCGCTTCTCACCTCCCCTTGCCATCGCTCGGACGTCCATTCCTCGTGCATTTTTCGGTTTCGTGTGTGTTTTTGTTCGGCTCGATGATCAAGGATGCTCCTCGATGGTCCTCGCCGAGAAAAAATGCACACGTCCGAGCGATGCCGAGTCCCCCCCCGCTCGCCACCGAACGCCGAGGAACGGCCCACATGGGACTCTGATGTCACGCCCGATGACCGCCTTGCCTGTGTCAGCATGGCTGCGGACGTCCCCCTCCTCTCCCTCCTCCCCGTCCCACGCATCCCCTTTCGGCGGTGGACAAACCTCCCTTTCGTAAACCTCCCCTTAGTGAAAGCGGCCTGGGACCGAAACCGACGGACCTGGACCCGCAAAAATGACGGCCGCGACGCCCTCTCGCGAACCGAAAACGGCCAAGTCCTTAATCGACATGTCAGGGTAGGAGGTCTGTCCACCTCCGACCCTTGCCCTACTTCTGTATTATCAAGGGCGCGCAACTTCGCGCTCCGGCCCGCGCGAAGCGCGAATCACTTCGCGCTCTCGCGCCACCCCCGAATGGAGAAGAGGAGGATGAGGAATCGCAGCCGAACCGCGAAGCGCGAAGAACTGCGCGCCCTCGAGGAACGAGCGAACGAACCAGGCAGCCATGTGCCAAACGCGCGTGGGCCGACAGGTGCAACTGGGCAAGCGTACGAGCAACGCGCCACATGCGCGTGAGAGCGAACAGACATGCCACACGCGTGGGGAGACAGCTCGAGACAGCTCCGACGCGCCAAATGCGCGCCGGGAGGGCGAGGGGAGGGCGCCCTCGACGGCGCCCTCGAACTCTGCGAGTGCTGTCCGACAGCGACCTGCCTGGGACGGGCAGGCGGGCGACGAGAGCGGGAGGAGAAAGGGGGACACCCTTGGAACGGGACCGGCAGCGGGAGGAAGACGAGGACTCCTCGTCCTCGTCCTCGTCCTCGTCCTCGTGCTCGTGCTCGTGCTCGTCCTCGTCCTCGTCCTCGTCCTCGTCCTCGTCCTCGTCCTCGTCCTCGTCCTCGTCCTCGTCCTCGTCCTCGTCCTCCTTCCCCTCTCTCCTCCTCTCTCCTCCTCCTCCTCCTCCTCCTCCTCCTTCCTCCCCTCTCTCTCCTCCTCTCCTCCTCCTCCTCTCCTCCTCCTCTCGGGGAGGAGCAAGAGGAAGAGGAGGAGCAGTGCCAGGCAGGAGGGGCCGCGGCAGGAGCAGGAGCGCCCGGGGGAAGCTCCGCGGAGAGGGGGCAGGCAGGGCGAGGGGGGCCCGACGGGCGGCGGCGGCCGCGGCGCCGCCGGGCCTGGGCGGCGCCGTGCCAGTTCCTGGCCAGCAGCCCGTGCAGCGCCCCCCATCTGCGGGCCGCGAGCAGGAGCGCCAGGAGCGACCTGGCTGCCAGCCAGCGGGGGCGGGGGGGGGGGGCGAGGGGGGGCAGGAGAGAGGGGGGCGGGGGGGAGGACAAAAGAAGGAGGACGAAGGGGGGACGAGGGAGGGGGGACGAGGAAGGGACGGAGAAGGGAGGACGAAGAGGGGAGGACGAAGAGGGATGGGGGAGGAGGAGGAGGAGGAGGAGGAGGAGGAGGAGGAGGAGGAGGAGGAGGAGGAGGAGGAGGAGGAGGAGGAGGAGGAGGAGGAGGAAGGGAACGGAACCAGGACAGTCACACGTGCAGACACCCAGGCAGTCTTCGCTCCTTTTCGTCGTCGTGGTCGTAGTCGTCCCCCCCCTCCTCCTCATGTTCCTCCTCATCATCCTCATGCCGTAGCCATTTGGGCTCCAAGTTTATCGCTATTCCGCGGCAGTCCAAGCGGTGCGCCTGGCATCCATCTTCGCAAGACTACAGTCTTGTGCTGCCTCCCGTTACCCGCGGCTGAGTAGGCTTCTGCTTCACATGTGCCTGATCTTGCACCGAGGAAATGGAATCGAATTTCGTGGGAGGATGAGCTCCCGTGGATGACATGGCCTCGTTCGCATCCAGGCAGAGATCACGATTCTGGTTCTCGGCTTGTTCGGCTGCGTGGCAATCATGAGCGACAAGGAGACAGCTGCAGCGTATGCAGTCTCTGCTGTGACCACTGGGAGGCTGACTACTGGGGCTACACTGGGTGCTCGAAGTGCGACGGCGAGTGCCAAGATACGGCGACACGTGCTGGAGCTTCCCCTGTGGCAGAAGGTGGAGCCAATCGCGTGGACATGCAACAAGTCATAGCGGCTACCGCCGCCTTTCCAGATCGCCAAGGCGCATTTCAAGGGCTGCTTCCACCTGCTGCGCCGCCCATCACGTACACGATGGTGGAGCTGGACGCGGCCGTGGCAGCCAAGAGGACGAAGCTGGCGAAGAATGTGGAGCAGGCGGCTGCAGGAGAGGATGGCGTGGCAGGCCAAATCCAAGAAGCAGGAGGCGCTGGCGAAAGCTCGCGCGGAAGTTGCTGAAGCTGATGAAGGATATCGGGTGGCTACCAGTGAGCTCGAGGGCGCGCGGGCCTCACTGGATGCCGCCGAGGATGAGCAGAAGGACTTCGATGAGGGCATGCACAAAGATAAACAACAGCGTGCTGCTGAAGAGGCTCGTGCACGTGCTGGCCGTGGACGAGGTGACGGTGATCAACAAGGGCCAGGGACCAGGGGCTGGGCGGCGCGGGCTGCGGCAGCAGCAGCGCCTGCGCCCAGGCCTGGCCCTGTGAAGCCTCAGGCGGCGTCCGCTGCGGAGGCGGCAGCATCCGACCCCCAGCTGCCGGCCAGGCTGCACGAGGCCACCGCCGACGAGTGGCGCAAGCCGGCCGACGTCACGCAGGCGCCGCTGGGCGACTGGCAGACCCTGCGCACTGACCGCCCGGCTTGCTGCTGCAGGCCTCGTCGCTGACGCGAGGAGGGGAGCGGAGGCGAGCACTGCGGCGGCGAGTCGGCCAGCGGAGGATGCACAGGCTCAACCTGATGAGGATGAGGATAACGATAAGATGTTGCCCGATGAGGCCATGAGTGAGTAGCAGGCCTTGCGGCAGAAGCGTTCCCCAAAAGGTATCTCTGTTGATGTTGCAGACTTGGAGAGGCTGGAAGCCCTCCTCGTTCAAGAGTTCGATGCCAAGGCCAAAAAGAGGCTCAAGGTCTCGGGGTATGCTAAGACTCTCTGGGTTCGTGCGTCTGCCTAGCATGTTGCCCCACAGCCTGTGCAGATGCAGCCAGCCGAGCCTTTGCTGTAACGTTTCCAGTGCTAAGTTCTATGATGTTATTTCCAACATAAGCAGCTGGTCAGGGATGGCGAAGGAAGGGGTCGCGACGGCTGTTGAAGATACTGATCTATTCTTCTACGCCGAACATCACTTCATCGGGGAAAAGAGCAAGAATGCCAAGAAGCAGTGCTCACAGATGGGCTGGAGGCCCCATATAATGCCAACTTTGCCCTCACCTGGAAGGGGCAATCACGGAGGTATCGGAGTTGCCCAGAAAGGAGCCTACTGCAAGAAATTGATCAGGACTGTTTCAGGAGCAGTCCAAGACTTGGGTGCCAGAGAGTCCTGGCTCTTCCTGGAGGCGAAAACTCAAAACGTTGCCATCGCGTTCGGCGTGTGCCTTACGGTCAGCGAGGCCGATGTTGGGAGGCTCCGAGAGATTGCTGCGCTCGTCGGGACGTTGGACATCTCCCTGGGTGCTGCTCGGCGACTTCTCGATTTCGAGCCCCTCGCTCTGCGTGAGCGTGGCCTCTGCGAGCTGCACCATCAAGGAGTTGTTGTGCAAGCTTCTGGTAGAGATGTTACTTGTGGCGGAGGAGAGAGGGAGCAATACCTGCTTCTCCCTCTCCTCCTCCTCCTCCTCCTCCTCCTCCTCCTCCTCCTCCTCCCCCTCCTCCTCCTCCTCCTCCTCCTCCTCCTCCTCCTCCTCCTCCTCCTCATCCTCATTACGCGATGGTGTCGTTAGACAATCGGTTACCATGAACGCTGATGAGGACTCCAATTGTCAAAGCTCACGCATTGTCTTCACATGCGCATCGAGCTTGCTGCACTCCGTGCAGAAGCGCGGGAGCGTGCCGAGCCTGTTCCCTTTCGGCGGTGTCATGGGTCTGACGAACCATTGCATTATCACGTTCAGCAGGCTGAGATGCAAGGACTTCCAGCCCTTTCTATTCCACGATAAGTGCGTGACGCCCTACACTTACTTCATCAAGTTCGTGATCCAGGAGCCCTATCTGAAAGGTATTTGAAACTTGCCGATTGTTACTGAACATCTTCTCATGGCCCGTGAGGGCCAAGATCGGGCTCCGAACTTTGGTTTCCGAGGGGCTGGGATCGAGCTGTGCTAGGCCAATCGCCGAATCAGGAGAGGAGAGGTGCGACACGATTGAGCCTGCCCTGGTCTTGCCTTCTGGTCTTTGTCTTCGCCAGGCTTTTCATGATCTAACCACGTCCCCGAGGTAAGCGGCATGGACTGCCCTGCGCTCCCTCAGGACTGCCGCTAGCTGGCCGAGCAGCCGAGGTCCATCGGCGTCCAGGGCCCCTGGTGGATTCGGTTCAAGCTCAGGTCTGGGCTGGCTGGCTAAGCCACCCCCTCCTCACTAGTGAGGGCGTCGAGCAAATCATTCGGGAACGTGAGCCCATTCTTCGTCGCGCGCGGACGCTGGCTCTAAAACATGGAGACCAAGAGATCAATTACTGGCAGAGCGGCGGCTTGAAACGGAGATGCACGAAAAATCCACCGTTGGTTCAAGCAAGATTATAAGCAAGAAGTCTTGCACCATGTCACTGCTGACACTATCGCGCAGAATCCTAGTGCGATGATCAAGCACAGAGAGGATACGTGGGGAACGCGTTGGAAACCTTCGGGGGGGAATCGAAAAAATGATTTGTCCTTGACCCAGCACAGGCCTCACACGGAGCGTAAGGCGCTCGAGCTCGAGGCCATCATCGAGCAGGATAGTTTGAGAATGGCCACATACTTGTCCCCTGGCAGGGGTCTGGGCGTGGGCGCTTTGTCGCCCCGTTATCTGCCAGTGTTACCCAGCGAAGCCATTCAAGAGTTGGTGGCTACGTATCAAGCCATCGAGCGTACCCCTGCGTTGCCCCAACAGGTCTATCTTTGCTTGGTTGCGATGTGGCCTAAGACTGAGGCCTTTGAGAGGCCCATCGCCAAGTGCCCCACCCGCTACCGAATGCATACCAAACTCAAGTGGGATAGAATATTGGAGTGAACCGATTCCCACGTGGCCTTTCGGCATTCTGCGGCGAAGAACGCCTCGGCACTGAGGGCTGCGATGGCCCGAGAGCTGGTTCACGAAACCTCACGCGACTTACAATCGACCCGCATCGTAAGGATGCGCGGTAAGGATGCAGGGGCCTTGGAGGCCCATGTTAACGTGTTTTCGAACGAGGTTCGCCATCGAAAGCGGCCAAGGATGGACCGAGGAGGCAAGGACGCAAAGGCACCCTTGGGAAAATTGCCCATCCTTACCATGCGGGTTGACTGTAGGCCAACTCTCCGCCTCCGTACACTGGGAGGAAGGGGAGGAGGAAAAGGAGGAGGAGGAGGAAGAGGAGGAGGAAGTGTCAGAGGAGGAGGGGGAGGGGGAGGAGGAGACGTCCTTCGACGCTGTGGACGCACCCCAGCTGGTTGGGCCGGCTCGGCGTGGCCAGTACTCCACGCTGCTGCTCTACCTTGGCCTCCTCCTCCACGCCTCCATAGCGCGTGCTTCATGCTGTCAAAACAATGTCCTCGGTATTGGAAACTGGAGTGCCCATGTTTTGCGGGTTGCTCCCAACCCCTCCCCTGGGTGAAATGCGACGTGCCCGACATTCGAGAGCATGCTCACAGCCGAGTGCCCAGTGTGCCCATGGTTGTTTAGGTGGACGACTTGACCCAGAGTGTGCAAAGGACAGCTCAGCATGTCTGTCGAGTGCTTGTGTCAGCAACGCTAGAGCTGTGCCAGAAATTCCGTGGTAGGCGTTCCAGTATGTCGGTCAAGTCGTGTGCCGTTGTCTCAGCGCGGACGCTTGAAAAGCCCGTTCAGTACCCCTGTGGGCGTGCTCTCCTCCATCTGAAAGATGGTCGATACTGTGAAAGACCTTGGAGTAAGAACGACCGCTGGGAAGAGGACTATGTGGAAGATGCAACAGAGGGTACAGGAGGCTACGAGGAGATCCAAGAAGCTGAATTTCTTGGCTAACATGACGAACAAACGAATTTGGAGGTTGTTTAAACCGGCTGTGTTTGCAGCGGCATCTGGTCTCATCAAGTGCAAGGCTACCCACCCTCACGTGTTCACCGTACCCGTGCACACGCTGTCAAGGCGACGGGACGCTGGGGTGCAAGTGCCTGTACTACTGCTCTTCTTTCTCTAGGGAATACCGTCCTTGATGATCCAGGGTATAAGCTCGGGTATGAACAACTGCTGGAATGGAGCAGGCTCTGGAATAAGATGGATGATCAGACCAAGATAGACATCATGAAAGCCTGGAATTTACCAAAAGAAAGCCTCAACAAGGCGGGGGCCAATATTTGGAGGTACGTGAGAGGCCTCATCGGGGCAGTGGTCGCCACCGTGTTGGGGCTCGTAGTGGAACCCCGGGGGCCGATCCGCTGGAAGTTTTCTGGAATTACCCTTCGAGTTGTCGTACATATTAAGTTCTATGCGAGGCATGTTGTTGAGTCAACAGTTAGGTCTCAGCAGTGACAGCAGGCGACCAAGCATGTTTGTGGCACTGCCTAGCAAAAGGTGCAGACTTTACCACGTGTAGGAAGTTTAGTGAGCAGTTGCAAACGGTGTATGATAAGAAGGGCTGGGTCTGCTTGCCTATCTTGTCAGCATTGCGCAGTGGCCCGAAGCGAGACTCAAGGAATGCGGGTACCTCAGCAATGGACTGTGCTCCAAATTCGGGGCAATGCTGGAAGATCTGCACCATCGCTTCTGGGAGTGCCGCTGTTGTGCTGACATTGACGAGCCAGTGATCCAGCAGACCAGTCATATGTGAGACGATGCCAGAGAGGCGCATCTGGGTGGACCATAGATGTGATCCTTGCCGCGGAGGGAAACATATGGGCCTGGAAGTCCTATGGAGCCCATCTAGGCTTTACTCCTCCCTCTGCCCCCTCCCCCTTGACCTGGACGGGGGGGTCCGTGGAGGTGGAGCGTCCAAGGCGGCCTCTGCGAGAAGGCACACATCATTGCTTTGACTTGGGTGTTGGCCCCATTGACGTACTCCCCCTTCTTTGATGGAACTCCTCCAAGATGGCCCCAAGATAGCCCCCCCAGGCTCCCAAGAGTGCCCGAAGAGGGCCCAAACAGGCGCCCAGGAGGCCCCATAAAGGTCCCCAAGCGACCCCCAAGCGACCCCCAAGGGGCCCCAAGGAGCTGCCCCAAGGCACCCAAGACGCTCCAAGCGGCCTCTTGGACAGCCAAGAGGCCCCCTAGACGTCCCAAGAGAACTCCAAGAAGCTCTCGAGAGACATCCGAAGTGATTCCGAGAGGTGTCTAAGAGGGCTCTGGCCGTTCTGCTCGCCCCCCTCCTCCTCCTCCTCCTCCTCCTCCTCCTCCTCCTCATCATCATCATCCTACTCCCCTTCCTCTTCCTCCTCCTCGTCCTCCTCGTCCTCGTCCTCGTCCTCCTCTCTTCCTCCTCCTCCTCCTCATCCTCCTCCTCCTCCTCCTCCTCCTCCCCCCCTCCTTCCTCTCCTCCTCCAACGACGACTCCATCCTTCCCCTCTAAGGCTATGACGGCTTCCCCAGACCGTTCTTCCACTGCATGCTTCTCTACACCCCTGATCAAGGCAACTCGCCTGGGCATCGTTTATGGATTGGCTGGTGGTGTTACGCAAAGCACCTAGAATATGAAGGCTGTCAGACGTTTGCTGCCTCTCCAGTAACTTCCGTGGACCTCTGCGGACCCTTGGAGGCCCCTGGGGGGGGAGGGAGGAGGGCGGGAAGAGGAGGAAAGGGAAGAGGAATTTCAGGGGGAGGAGGGCTGGCAAGGAAGAAGGGGGCGGAGGTGCGTCGGGGAGGGCGAGGGAGCAGAGAGGAGCGCCACGGGACGCAGCAGGACCTGCCCGTGCAGTTGCCTCTGCTCCCCCCCTCGGGAGGCGCCCGCCCGAGCCGGAGGACAGCCCGAACACCGACGGAGCTCGCTGCCCAGGCCGCGAGGCCAGAAACCGACGCCAAATCCTCCTCCTCCTCCTCCTCCTCCTCCAAATCCTCTCCTCCTCCTCCTCCTCTCATCCTCCTCCTCCTCCTCCTCCTCCTCCTCCGCCTCCTCCTCCTCCTCCTCCTCCTCCTCCTCCTCCGGTCGTTGCCCCTCCGCCGTGGTTTTCTCCCCTGGCCGCGAGCCCGTCTGCAGGAGTGCCGGGCGCGCGCCGCCCCCTGCGGGGCCGACGAGAGGAGCGCGGACTGCGCCGGACAGCAGCAGAGTCGGAGCTCCGTCACAAAGGGAGCCCCTTCGCAGGGAACGGGGCGCCTTCTCTCCCTGAGTCGAGCTTCGACGTCCCACAGGAAACCTAAGGAACACCCAAGAGCAGCCACAAAACGAGGATGGGACACTGAGCCCCTGCCCACCCAAAAGGGCGGATTGCACCGAACAGCAGCACAGTCGAGGCGCTGTCACAAGAGGAGCCCCTTCGCAGGGAACGGGGCGCCTTCTTTCCCTGAGTCGAGCTTCGACCCACAGAAAACCTAAGGAACACCCAAGAGCAGCCACAACACGAGGATGGGACCCTGAGCCCCTGCCCGCCCAAAAGGGTTCCCCGGCAAGCGGCCCCCCCGGCTGCATGTGGGTGGTGGGTCAGGGTGTCAAGGCAGGCCTGGCCCGCAAGAAGGGGTCTGAGTCTTGCGCCTCACGACGCAACGACGGCTGGGGTGACACGACCAAACAACACGACACAACACGACGACAACGACGAAAGACGCCGACGAAGACGCTGACGACGACGACGGCGGCGACGGGGAGAAAGGAGGAAAAAGAACGGAAGAGGGACAATGGAAGCCGGAGGAGAGAGGATCCTTCGGCGACGCCTCGGCGCGCGCCCAACGGCAGCGCGGGGACAGGTACTGCGAGCCGTGCCGGAGGAGGTTCGCCAGCACGACCGGAGAGGCGAGGCGGCGGGGCGAGGCCGCGGAGGGCGAAAAACGGAGGGAAGGACGTCCGCCAGCACGACAAGAAATGCGGCGGCGAGCACGACTGGAGGCGGAGCGGTGGATCGGAGCGCACGGAAGGGGAACGAGAAGGATGAGGATGCCAGGGGCGACCACGAAGAGGTGGAGGATGACGATCGAAGGGCGACCGCGAGGAAGAGCAGGAGGAACGAGGGGCGACCGCGAGGAGGAAGATTAGGATCGGGGGGGCACGAGGAAGATGAGGACGGAGACGAGGACGAGACGGAGGAGGAGGAGGATCAGGGGGAGAACGGAAGGAGGGGCTGGCACAGTGTGGAGGCCGAATCAACTGCACGCAACTGTTTGCTAGGGCGCCTCGAAACGCCGGGCGCGACCATGCATCGCAAAAGTCTGCGTGGCGATAGAACCAAGGCCGGCTGCATGCAGCAAGCCCTACCTGCCCTCTGTGCGCAACTGCTTGAGAGCGGTGCCTTTTACAAGCCCAGTCTTCCCCTTCAGGGAGGGGGTTGCAAGAGGGCCCGAGAACAGCCCCAGACGGAAGGTCCCAACGAAAGCTCCAGAGTGTGAGCACGAAGTGTCACCTCGAGTTCCTCGCCCCAAAAGGCCTCCATGAGGCCCCCAGCAGGTCCCCAAGAGACACCACGGAAGACCCAAGGGTACCCCAAGACCCAAGAGGCCCGATTTGCGTGGGAGATCGTGTGCCTCCGCCAGCGCGGATGTTTGAGGCATCTTGCGCCTCCCAAGATGGCCCCAAGACGGACCAAGAACATCCACGACAGGCCAAGATGGCCACAAGATGGACCACGACGGTTCAAGAGGACGGCCCAATCTGGCATCGAGACGGCCCCAGCAGCACTCAAGACGGCGCAAAAAGGCTTTAGGAGGACACCCAGGGGATCTCCAAAGGTTAAACGCATGGGAGAAAACAAAAAACGCAAGGTGTAGGAGTTTACAAATGTTGGACCTTCCGCCTCCAGGGCCGCCAAGAGTGTCCAAGAAGCCCCCTGGAGGCTCCAAACGGCCCCCAGGCGGGATCAGCGAGGCCAAAGAACGCGCGAGCCGCCGCGCTACTGGATCCTCCGGCCGCTGCGCGCACGGAGCCTCCCCCAAAACCCTGGACTCGGGCAACGAAATACACGCATGCGTCACGGAATCGGCGCAGGAACGGCATCACGAGGAAGAGGATTCTTGTGCTCCTCCGATAGACGCCGAACGCGCCAGCTACGGGGGGAAGCACAGGCTGGAAAGAAGGGATGGGCACCACTGCGCTCCCGATCAGCGGCCTTGCACGATGAACTCCGCGGCCTCCTCCTCGGCCTGCTCGGCGCACTCCCTCGTCTGCGGCCCTGCGCGCCGCCTCGCGATCGAGCGCCAGGTCGCTCTGGTCCGCTCGAGCTGCACCTCCTTCTGAAGGACGTCATCAACGACCAGCGGGTCGTCGGCGAAATGCCCGTGTACAAACGGGCACATGTCGTTCACGCAAAACCCTTCGCCCCACACGGGCGCCGAGCTCCACGCGGGCGCCGAGCGCCCCCGAGTCTGCAGCCCCGCGCCCATGCGGTTGGTCCTGTTGTCGACCCAGCCGTGGATCAAGGAGTGCTCGCGCATACTGGCCCGTGTCATGGCCAGCGCGCGGTGCAACGGCTGGGCGCACGGACCAATGCAGTCCTGCTTGGCCCAGTCCGTTGCCAGGGCGATCTCGAAGATCCACTCGTCCGCTACCTCATGTCGTGGCGCGCACCATCATTGCAAGCCTGTGCGCGGCTCGCCTGCGGTCGCCTCGTACGCGTCGACGTTGGTCGCCCTGCCGCCCAAGACCACCTCGGTGACTCTGGGATTTGCTTGTGCGGCCCCGCACCCCACCGCGCCAGCTCCTGCGGCACGTCGCCCTCGCTCACCTCCGTCAGGTGGGCGCAGTGGGTACTACCCTGGTTGCCCTTGAAGCACTGCTGGCCCCCGTCGACCAGTGGGCTGTCGTCGATGCTCACCTGCGCCCCGTCTGCCTCCAGGTCGCCGCCGGCGCTCAACTCCGCGCCGGCAACGTCGAACATCCGGCCCTGGCCCGCGGGCTCCGCGTTGTTGGGGGTTGTTTGCGCGGCCCCCCCCGCGCAAGGTCCTGCAGCACGTCGTCCTTGCTCACATCCGTCGAGAAGGCGGGGTGGGTACGCCCTGGTAGCCCTTGAAGCTCTGTTGGCCCCCGTCGACCAGCGGGCTGTCGTCGATGCTCAGCTGGGCCCCGTCGGCCTCCAGGTTGCCATCGGCGCTGCGCGCCGTGCCGAAGGCGTCGAGCATCCTGCCCTGGCCCACGGGTTCCGCGTTGGTGGAATTTGTTTGTGCGGCCCCCCCACCGAGCCAGGATCTGCATCACGTCGCCCGAGTCCACCTCCGTCTCGTAGGAGCTCTGGCTACTGCCCTGGTTGCCAATTCCTGCTCTGCTGGTCCGCGTCGACCAGCGGGAAGTCTTTGAAACTCACCCTCGCATCGTCGGCCAACACGGTGCCGTCGATGCTCACCACAGCGCCGAAGGTGTCGAGCATCCTGCCATGATCCTCGGGCTCCGCATCCTCGCCACGGAGAAGAGGGACGATGTGACAGCCCGCCGCGACGCCATCTGCGAATGCTGCGGCTGCGCAGGCAACCGCGTCACAATGCAGCGTGTCGGTAGCAGGGATGTGCCACACTCCAGGCGCACATCCCTGGCCCGCGTCGGCCTCCACCCACTCCATGGGCAGTTGCAGCCCAAGCGAGGCGGACAGCGCCACGCTGCACGCTGCACGCTGCGTGTGGCGGATCGCCACCACCGCCGCTCTCCTTCCTCTGCGGGCCGAACGGGACGGCGAGGCCGCGCCCACCTCGCAGGGCGGTGCGGCGCAGGCGCCATCCATGTCGCGTGATGCACCGTGGCCCGCGACGGGCGACACGGCGTCCGGGGTCAGGTCTGAAACTGGCGCCAGCTTGGGCTCATGGACCTGACGCCTCACAAGGAGAAGGAAGAGGAGGAGGAGGAGGAGGAGGAGGAGGAGGAGGAGGAGGACCAGTGTAAACCAAGAGTCACCAACGATGTTGAATAAAAATCCTCCCCCAAGCTCCCTCTTCATAGGCCCCTACAACGGTTCATTTCCACAGAGGGACCTGCCTCGTTGGAAGACATCCGTTTAAGACCCTGAAGCATGCCACAACATTATCCTCGGTATTCCAACGCCACGGATGAACCTGGCTGTTGTGTCCTGACGATCCTGAATCATGTCAGAACGCCATTTCCTCAACCTCAACTCCGCGAATCATCCTAACTGTTCCGCCCTCAAAAACCGTGAATCCTTCCAAAATACCATTTCTGGTACGTCGATCATGGGAATCCGTGAAACTCTTGCAATTTTGTATCCGGAATGTGCGCGGCGCTAAAGCGAGAACCACGTTTTGAAAAGGAACCGACTTCAACCCGTGAAACTCTGGTAACTTTTGAAAACGGATGTGCGCGCTGCTAAGGGGCGAGAAAAACATTTTGAAAAGGAGCCGCCCTGAATCCGTGAAGCTCTTGCGAATTTTGATAACGAAGGTGCGCGGCGTTAAAGCGAGAACCACATTTTGAAAACGACCCGCCCTCAATCCGTGAAGCTTTTGTCATTTGTTTTAAACGAATGTGCGCGGCGCTGAAGCGAAAACCACGTTTTGAAAACGACCCGCCCTCAATCCGTGAAACTCTTGTATGTTTAATGAATGTGCGCGGCGCTAAGGCGAGAGCCACATGTTGAAAACCACCCGCCCTCCATCTGTGAAACGGCTGCCAAGCTTTAAGATGCAGGGTCATAACTGGCGAGGAAGTCTCAGGGTGCGACAGGGAGAAGTTATATATATATACATATAAGCAGAAAGAATGGAGGAGGAGGAGGAGGAGGAGGAGGAGGAGGAGGAGGAGGGCAGGGGGGGACGCGGAGGAGGGAGAGGCGGGAGGGAGAGGAGGAAAGCGAGAGACACCAAGTGACACATGCTACGACCTCGCCATGGAAACGTATTGCCCCTGGCCCCCCCCGCCTCATTAGAGGAGCTGGAAGATGCTGAACTGCCCAAGCGGATCATCCAAAGATCCAACGCAGAATGGCATAGGAGAAGGGACAGGAGGAGGAAGCGGAGGAAGAGGAGGAGGAGGAGGAGGAGGAGGGGATGGAGAATGAGGAGGAGGAGGAGGAGGAGGAGGAGGAGGGTCGGGGAGGAGGGAGGAGGAGGAGGAGGAGGAGGGGGGGGGGTGGAGAAGGATGGAGGAGGAATGGAGGACGAGGAGGAGGGAGGAGGACGAGGAGAGGAGACAGGGGAGGGGGATTGAGGAGGAGGGCGATGGAGGAGCTGGATGGGAAAGAGGGAGTGCGGAGAGGAGGAGGAGGAGGAGAGGAGGAGGAGGAGAAGGAGGAGGAGGAAGAGGAGGTAGGAGGAGGAGGAGGAGGAGGAGGAGGAAGAGGAGGAGGAGGAGGAGAAGGGGGATGGAGGAGGACGAGGAAGAGGAGAAGGATAAGAAGAAGGACACTTATAATACGAATAATAAAGACCATAATAATAAACATAAGTCTACGAATAATAAGAATACTGACGAATCCGACTAACACTACGAATCCGAATATTGATAATAGTAAGAATGGACATACGAATGAAAAATAATAAAAAACAGCCAAATAAGAGTAATACGAATACGAATAATAGCAGGAGGGGGGGGTGGAGGAGGAGGGAAGGAGGAGGCGGAGGAGGAGGAGAGGAAGGAGGGGAGGGGGAGGAGAAGTGAGAAGCGAGAGAAAACCAAATGACAAATTGTACACGTGCGCCAATGGAAAGTATCACCCCCGCCCCCGTATTGCGGAGCTGGAAGATGGCTGAAATGTCAAGCGGCCAGTTAAAGTCCAACGCATGCTGAGATAGGAACATGGCCAGGAGGGGAGGAGGAGGAGGAGGAGAGCGGATGGCGGATGGAATGGAGGAGGGGATGTGGTCGAGGGATCGTGGGCAGGGAGGTAGGAGGAGGAGGAGGAGGAGGAGGATGGTGGAGGAGGAGAGGAGCAGGATGAGGAGGAGGAGGAGGAGGAGGAGGAGGAGGAGGGGGAGGAGAGGATGAGGAGGGGATTGAGGAGGGGGATGGAGTAGGAGGAGGAGGAGGAGGAGGAGGGTGATAATGAGAATAACAACAATGATAAAACATCATAGTAACAATGATAACAATAATAATGCAACTTATAATAAAGAGTGGAACTACAAAAGTACTAACAATACAAACAAGAACATGATACTACTAATCAGAAGACGAATAGTAGTGATAAGAAGACTAAGAAGAACAATCATAATCAAACGAATAAGACGATGTAGACGAATACGAATACTACAAGATTCAGACGACGGTGTAGGAGAGGAGGGGGAGGAGGAGAAGAAAGAAGGATAACCCAAGAGGGGCCCAAGATGACCTAAAGACGGCCCCACGAGAAGCCCGAAAGGCGTTCCAGGAGGGATCCAGAGCCCCCAAAGGGCCCTAAGAGAGCCCACGAGGGCAACCAGAAGCCCCGAAGGAGCACCAAGGTGACCCCCGGAGGGCCCCTGGACCCCAGGACCACCACCCTGGCGGGCACATGTTCCCGAGGAGGGTCCGCCGCGACTCCTGCTCTGCGGGCTCCGTTGGCAAACGTCCTCTACCCACACCGCCCGAGACGAGAGGCCAGGAAGGAAGGAGGTCCCAACCCTCCTGCCTGCTGCTGCTGCTGCTGCTGCTGCTGCTGCTCCATCTCCTCCTCCTCCTCCCCCTCCTCCTCCTCCTCCT
>CAUYUJ010019662.1:0-10000 GCA_963575745.1 Prorocentrum cordatum
TTGAATCATTCCAAAACACCATTTCTGGTACGTTGATCGTGGGAATCCGTGAAACACTTGCAAATGTTTTGAACCAATGTGCGCGGCGCCAAGGCGAGAGCCACATTTTGAGAAGGAACCGCCCTCTATCCGTGAAACTCGTGTAATGTTTTGGAATAAATGCGGGCGGCGCTAATGCGAGAGCCACATTTTGAAAACGGGCTATCCTCAATCCGTGAAGCTCTTGCACATGTATGAAACGAATGTGTGCGGCGCTAAGGCGAGAGCACATTTTGAAAACGGATTGTCTTCAATCCGCGAAACGTTTGGAAATTGTTAAAAAGGAATGTGCGCGGCGCTAAGGCTAAGCCACATTTTAAAAGTGCAAACGGCGAGGAAGTCTCATGCGAAACGCCCAGCCCGACCTAACAACTGGCCTCGGGGTGCGACAGAGAGAAGTTATTTATGAGGAGCAGGAATGGAGGAGGAGGAGGAGGAGGAGGAGGAGGAGGAGGAGGAGGAGGAGAAGGAGGATGGAGGAAGGAGGACGAGGAAGGAGGAGGAGGAGGGCCCGGAGGGGCCGCCGGGGGCCGACGGGCGCCGCCGCCCCGGCGCCAGCCGCGCGGGGACGCCCGGAGGCGGCGCGCCGCCCTCGGCGCCCGCCGGCACGGCAGGCCAGCTCACCGCGACCGGGGGCCGCGGGGCCGCCGCGGGCGCCACGGGGCCCCGCCGCGGAGGCGCGGCCTCGCACGGCGGGGGGCGCTCGGCCGCGGTCGCCGCCGACGACGACGACGACGGCGGCGACGACGACGAGGACGACGACGGGCGGCGGCGGCGTCGACGGCGCAGTCGTCGACGCCACCGCCGCCGCGCGTCAGGGTCGTCACCACCATGGTTGGCGCGGGGGCCGGCGTCGTCGACGCCGCCGTGGTCGTCGTGGCGCAGGCGGCTGGGGAGGGGGGGCGAGGGGCGAGAGGGAAGGGGGAAGGGGGGGGGGCGAGGGAAGGGGAAACCTGTTCTAAGTCGGGAATGATATTCAAAAATAGTCCCAAAATAGTCTGGGCACGATTGTCCTACTATTTTGTGCTATCTTGGAATTATATTTCGACCAAGTTTGATTTGTCTTCGACAATCCGCCTGTAGGAGAACATGCCCGACCTAAAACTTGTTGGACATGCGCCACTTCCCATGGTGTCCTACAGCTGGTCTTCCCTTGAGGCAGAAATCTCTCCAGCGTGGTCTCCGGACGCTTTGGAGCCCTGCCTTTGTGGATCTCGCGCCAAAACTCTTTAGATTTCGCGGCGAGGCGGCAAGGCTGACCCAAATTCTTCACCTGGCCCAGCGTTGCCAAGGCATTACAGTGAATGCACACGAACAGGAGACGACGTCGACGACGACAACGATGATGATGACGCTGACGATAACGAAGACAACGACGACAGAAGGCGAGTAGAGGGAGGAAGAGGACGAGGAAGAGGAAAATAAGGAAAAGAAGGAAGAGGCGGAGGAGGAAGAGGGATAAAAGAAGGAGAGAGGAGGGAGGAGAGAGGAGGAGCGCGAACAAGGGGTGAGAGGAGGAAGCAGGGAGGAAAGATCGTCAGGGATCGGTCGTCTGAGAGGGACAACAGTGTGCACCAGCAGCGGCAGCACTCAGGAAAGGCCCTACCGGCCTTGCATTCTTGGGGGAACCCAAACAGGCACCCACGCCGCTCCCCCCTGGACCTCTCCTGGGGTGCGATGTGACCAGGATTCCAAGAAGAATCCAGCAGTGGCCACCACGTGACCCCAGGAGGCCCAAAAGGCGAACACAAGAAAAGGTGAGGCATCGGTATCCTTTCCTCATCTGGAGCCAGGCCCCCCCGGGGCCTTCTCCTGGGACAAGCTCATCCCGAGCCGTTTTCTGCAGCCCCAGGGCGCAGGGGACGGCCCCTCGGAGCCCGAAGACGGCCGACAGCCTCAAGGACCCGAGTCCGTAGGGACTCCCCTCCTTGATTAAAAGAGCAAGTCAGTCAGTCAGTCAGTCAGTCAGTCAGTCAGTCAGTCAGTCAGTCAGTCAGTCAGTCAGTCAGAAGCCTTGTGCCAGACGGCGCGCGAGCAGGGTGAAGCAAAAACGATCGCGCCTGCGACAGGGCCCCTCGGCACTTCATCCAGACACAGGCCTTGCAAGCATGGATGGCTAAAAACGTGTCAGAGAGGAGGAGGAGGAGGAGGAGGAGGAGGAGGAGGAGGAGGAGGTGGAGGAGGAGGAGGAGGAGGAGGAGGAGGAGGAGGAGGCAGAGGAGGAGGAGGGAAGGAAGCGGAAGGGAAGGAAGGAAGGGAAGGGAAGGGAAGGGAAGGGAAGGGAAGGGAAGGGAAGGGAAGGGAAGGGAAGGGAAGGGAAGGGGAAGGGAACGGAAGTGAAGGGAGGAGCAAAACCATGACAAACCTCGAGGGTGCAGCGCGGATCCGACCGCGAACCTCCGAGAGTCTATGTTCGTGCGGCTGCTGTTCGTTTTCGGCTCGTGGCGGCCCTGCCTCTCTCGCCTCGGGCCTCCCAGGAACACCGACGAGGGAAAGGAGGAGCAACAACAACGAGGAGGAGGAGGAGGCGTAGGAGCAACAACGAGGAGGAGGAGGAGGAGGAGGAGAGGCGGGAGGAGCAACGACGAGGAGGCGGGGAGGAGGAGGAGGAGCAACGACGAGGAGGACGAGGAGGACGAGGAGGAGGAGGAGCAGGAGGAGGAGGAGGAGGAGGGTGGCCACGTCGACATCGACAATCATGCCTACAGCGTCGAGGAGGAGGGGGAGGAGGAGCAGAAGAAGCAGAAGAAGAAGAAACGAAACGATTGGAGGAGGATGGGAGGAGGAGGAGGAGGAGGAGGAGGAGGGAAATTGGTGAATGCAGCGATACACGCACAACGACTACGCAAGCTAGGACTTAATATACGGCATAGGACTTTCTCTCACCGTACGCCTGGCAGCCATGGATGCTCGCGCTTGTCGGCAGTCAACAACGTATCGTCATCCCTCCCGTCTCTACTTCACGTCGCTCGGAGCCCTCACAGAAGCGCAAACAATAGCCGACCTTACCTTATCATTAGCGCTCAAGAGATGAACAGCTCCGTACCGTTTCGAGGTGCCTTCCATATTGCGCTCACCGTCGCCTTGCAATGTAGCATACATCTGCCGCACATTGGTACACAAGATGGCGTGTTTGCAGTACATAATGAAGATTGGTCGGATTAACCACGATTTGTTTCAGTACCTGCGATCGAGATATGGATGACATACTCGACCTAAAGAAACGACCAACTCACTCGAGAAAGGAAGATCACACTGGAAAGACATTACCGTACATCTTCCAACCACTACGAAGACGACGGCAACGATGCCGTAGCGCCACCACTCAAGAACAAAAGGAAACACAGACCCGGGAACCACTACAACGCACAGCGACACCTAACGACTATGATCCAGAGACAGCCACAGTACTCAGAGCACAAGTTCAACGTAACGAACAAGACGAAGTTACCAAGGCCAACCTTGACAGCACCTTCGTCTACATCCCGCTACACCTGGGGCATACATACATACAAGTGCCGACGAAAGATGGGTGGACTTATACGGTGAACCAGAGTCACATCACGATAGCATACCTACCAGACATCAACAACTGCTACTTCAAGCTACTGCACACATGACTCACCACAGCACTCAACTAGTGGAAGCGAATGAGCGTGCACACCAGTCTGCACATCCACTAGTCCCAACGCCCATTCGACATACAATTCTACCTACTTGCACAATCCAGGCGTGATGGGATGCCGTTCGTACCAGGCGGCACGGAAGAACACGAGCTACGCCACCAATGCGTGATTCATCTAACATGGGCACAAATTTCCGGCAACATCGACAACGGCAAGATACGACTTGAACATCCTCACTACAATCAAGACGGTACAGAGGAGGACCCCAAAGAGACCTTCTACCGCATCTACAATCAGCAGCACACCAAGCGACACCAACTCGCATTGGACGAGAATAACGGCATACATACCAACTACAAGACCACGGAGAACTACACGTTCGTTTGCTCCATGACCAACGGCGACAACAACATCTCGACAGGCTCGGAGCTACTATCACTTACCAACCTACTGGCGGACGTTCTCCACACATCAGGAGCAGCAGCGCTGCCCCCGCCATGGGCCACATCAATCAGTGGCTGGAGACGCAGGCACATCACTCCGCCAACCTCGTACGAGCAACCATGCTACGTTGAACTCAGAGAAACATCAAGCTACATTACCGAGATGCTTAACGAGTGGACTGGTACGGTGAGGCAGCCACCGTCAATACGCCAACCCACACTACCACCAACACACTACGAGCTATTGGCACCTACGCACGCCAACCCACAATGGCCACCGGCGATCGGGGAGCTCTCCCCTATACCAGTCGAGAACATATATCCACGGCACCACAAGAAGACCATTGACGACCTCTGGCCATACTATACTGTCCGCACCTACAATACCGCACCCTATGGGTACGACTGTTGTCTTGAGACCTCCCACCAAAATTAGAAGCATCCCGACAAACATCGACCGCGACCACATGCATTATGACTGGATACAACAGTGACTCGAGGAAAAACGACAAAATGAGCAAACAGAGCACAACTTCCAGGAAAGGCTGAGCAAAGAATGCACAGGACATACCCTGCCGCCACCTCCACATCAGCTCATACCTCACATCGGCTTCAGACCAAGACCGCCCGAAGGCAACCGCGACCGGCCACCGGCTCCATCAGCACACCAACGAACACCACCACAGAAGCCGAAAATGCAAACCCCTGCCACAGTCCCAAGCAGCTACACCACTGCAACCTGTAGTAACCAACCCTTGGGGTGAGTGTGAAACTACTACAGCACAAACAACAGCTCAAGCGAAGCAACAGACTACTGAACCGCACGCAGACGAGGACAACAGTGACCAGGTTAGCAGTGCCCTTCACAGTAACATCACTACCTCCCAGCCAAGGACATAACATGCACTGCCCATCAGGCTGGACAGCGTACAGAGCCAAGGACGACGACAGCGACGCAGACAGCGACGAGGAGAGCTGGCACTACGCAGTCTACTACAGGGAGAACGACAACACTTATACGTACCGTTTCCCGAACGACCACTTCCTCTTGGATGGTTGTCACAGGTACCTTGACGAGTACAATCGCAAATACTTCATCAGCAACTCCTACCCGTAGATACTGCCGCACCCACCGCTTCAACCAGACGCAAACGCTACGCCACTAACTTCCTTCCAGCTTCCACCCACGGAGCCGACCACATACTTAGTACTCAGGGACGCCAAGCCAGCAGACACACACCTTCCACCAGAGCGACCACGACCAGAAGAGGCACCACATAGAGCTAGGTCGAAGGAGACAATACTTTGTACTGCACTACAGGCAACATGAAGACTTCAGACTAGCAGCCAATCTAACGAACAGACACTTTTCCACCTTACTCAGCACACCTACGGCAATACTTAATCAAAATAACCCAACAAGCCATCATCACTGTATCACAATGACTCCACTCTTGTCACGACTACGTTGACGACATGAAATATGACTGGGCAGTCAATATTCACGACGCAGCACGGCTCCTACAGCACATCTGCAGTCAGAGCGACATGCCCTGCAGAACAAAGGGCGACAAAAATAGCAGCCTCTCATCATCCGCATCGAGCCCCAGCAGCGAAAACCAGCCAGACGACACACCAGTACCCGCACCACAAGACGCCCGAGCTACACGACTGGCCGCTACAACTACGCAAAAAACAAAACCAACAAACACCATTGCACCAACAGCACAGCATACTACTACCACCAGGCTGATACAAAGCCCGATACACCCACCACCGCCGGGCCTCAAGATCCCAGTGATCTGTCCACCACCCAAAGCAGCAGCAGCAGCAGCAGCAGCACAGCTCTGGCTCACCGCCGTAACAATGGCAGAGCTAGCACAACAGACCTTTGCGACCCTGCTAGTCTACTTTCGGCCAAAAGCACCACCTACCAGCCTACACGACGGACAAACGGGCTCAACACCGGTATCCCAACACGCTGGGTACATTGAAACACCGTACGTAGAGGACAGCAACGACCAACAGTGCCTACAGCACTTGGACACAATTCGAAACCACCAGCAGAAGTACCAACAATATCTTGAAGCAGTCCGACAACGCGACATACGCAACAGGGAATCACAGCAGCGCCACGAGGTTACGACAGCACTGGCAGCACCGACTATGCTCAAGCCCGAGTTCCCTACACCCGACCACAAAGCTCCACCTAATCTAAACCGAGGCTTCCTGCCCGCCGTGCAGATGGTGGAGGCTACTGAGGTTAGAACATCGATTTCCACGACGCCATCAATTTCAACCCGTAAATCGGTTTCTAATAGGACAAGTTTCCTACCTACTGCGCAGATGCGGAGATTACTTGGGCTAGTCTACGACCTCACATCTTCCACAGCAACGGCTTTCAGAACATAAATTACCACAGGACGGGAATATCTCATTAGCCACTCCTCTCCTCACACATGTTGCTTGCACTCAGCTCTGTCTCCGTTGATTTGTTACCCCACGGCTGTGAGGGCCACTTGTCTCCTCAAATACATCCGTTTGTTTTGGCACACGTTTGCTTTACTGATATACATGTGTCCTCGAGTATGTTATCCTACGCTTGGGTTTTACGTACCCGCTGAGCAATTACTTGCCTAATGGCCCCCCCTGCTGTTGTTTGTCCCTCCTCTCTTATTTCACCTTTCCCGCTCCGCTGGGCCGTTCACCTCTCCTCCCCCACGGGTGCCATCCCCTGCTGGTGGCATGGGGAGGGGTATGGGGCCTGGTGTCCGCGTGCGGATGCTAGGCGCATACCCCTCGCTGTGGCGCTGGCACGGTACGGCGCCTGCCCCCTCTTCTTCTTCCTGGGTCGCTGCTGCTTGCTGATGGGCCATGTAAGAGATGGGAGATTCTACAGCGCCTCGTCTCCCCACGTACCTTCAAGCTCGGCTGTACATCTATATATATATATATATATATATATACATATACATGTTCACGCTCTCCTCCTCTACTTGTACACGTATTCCGGCTGTTTGAGCAGATGAATGTACTTTACCATCTTTCGGACCCCCCTGGATACAGGGAGTGGCCCCGCTCTAGCCGTCGCCATATGTATAGATATATTGCCTAACTCTCTTGCGCGGTTTGGCACGGCAGCATACGCTACTTCTGCAACTCTGAGCCAGCCAATAGTATCTGCACCAGCCCTTGACAAACTTCTGAATAGCCTCTCGGCTATCTTAATTTAACCGTCGACTGTTATTATCGTTGCTTGCTACTCGCCACCTTGACTTACTTCTGGTTGGAACGGGTCACTCGGATCGATGGAGGAGGAGGACGTCGTTATCGATCAACTCCGTACTTTAAGCCCGCTTGTAACTTGTAATCTCTGTTTGCCCTCTCAGACAGACCAGCCATTGTCTATGCGCCAGCCTCAAGCTCAGCTCGGATTAGTTACACGAGCAGCACACTGTAGACATTGCCCAGCCACTCAACTGTACCGCCAACATCAGGAGCAGTTGTTCCGCTGCTAAGACACTCTCCGCCAGAATTGCTACCTCTGGGACGGTGGAGGTGGTTACCTGGACGGGGTGGGGAGTTGGACTCAGTCCAGTTACTAACAGGCCAGCCTATAGGAGCCAACCTAAGCATGTTTTACCTATCTCTTGCCTCTGACGTCGCCTGAAGTGATCTATTACACAATTGACCTTGCCATCCTTGACTTGAGAGCGGAGCCCGGTAGTGGGCTTAGAGGTGGGGGTGCTGGGGAATTGTTTGAAGAGTTGGGTCTGGAGGGACCTCCGACCTGACTGCTGCTACATGGCCTCTGAAGGTCGTAGTCAGCGCTTAGCCTGCAGCTGTACTTCGCCATACTGTATCCCTGCAGGCTTGCACGCGTATTCCGCCTCTCCCTCGCTCGGTGCCTCCCCTCGTTAAGGCTATTCAGCTTGATCTCGATCGGTCGTTCCTCGCCTCACACCGCCTGGCTGGCGCATACTCTGTGTCCCCGAGGGCCCACACTCTTTGCCTGTTCCCTTTGCCTGACCTTTTCTGCTGCGCCAGCCAGGCGTAAGTTGTTTTTCATTCCGCCTAGGTCAGCGAATTCTGCCGCATCATCACTACACGCAACAGGCCCCGCCTCATGTTTGCCTAACGTCCAAAAAAGAGGAGGGGAAGAGAAGGAGGATCGGGCGATGGCAGGACTGCCGTCTCATTCCACTAACCGGAATTGCCGTCACCCAACAGCACCAGCTACAGCAGACCTGGTTGAGTGATTCCAATCCATATTGTGGGCTTCGGGGCCCAATCACTAACCGGCTCCCCTTAACCAGGGTCCTGGCTATACCCGAGAGGAGGAGGAAGAGACGAGAAGAGAAGAGAAGAGAAGAGAAGAGAAGAGAAGAGAAGAGAAGAGAAGAGAAGAGAAGAGAAGAGAAGAGAAGAGAAGAGAAGAGAAGAGAAGGAGAAGAGAAGAGAAGAGAAGAGAAGAGAAGAGAAGAGAAGAGAAGAGAAGAGAAGAGAAGAGAAGAGAAGAGAGAGAAGAGAAGAGAAGAGAAGAGAAGAGAAGAGAAGAGAAGAGAAGAGAAGAGAAGAGAAGAGAAGAGAAGAGAAGAGAAGAGAAGAGAAGAGAAGAGAAGAGAAGAGAAGAGAAGGAGAAGAGGAGAAGAGAAGAGAAGAGAAGAGAAGAGAAGAGAAGAGAGAGAAGAGAAGAGAAGAGAAGAGAAGAGAAGAGAAGAGAAGAGAAGAGAAGAGAAGAGAAGAGAAGAGAAGAGAAGAGAAGAGAAGAGAAGAGAAGAGAAGAGAAGAGAAGAGAAGAGAAGAGAAGAGAAGAGAAGAGACAGAGAAGAGAAGAGAGAGAAGCGAAGAGAAGAGAAGAGAAAGAGAAGAGACGAGAAGAGAAAGAAGAAAAGAGAAGACAAAGGAGAAGAGAAGAGAAGAGAAGAGACGAGAAGAGAAGTGAGGACAAGAGAAGAGAAGAGAAGAAGAAGAGGAAGAGAGAAAGAGAAGAGAAGAGAAGAGAAGAGAAGAGAAGAGAAGAGAGAAGAGGAAGTGAAGAGGAAGAGGAAGAGAAGAGAAAGAGAAGAGGAGAGGAAGAGGAAGAGGAGAGAATAGAGGAGAAGAGAGAGAGAGAAGAGAAGAGAAGAGAAGAGAAGAGAAGAGAAGAGAAGAGAAGAGAAGAGAAGAGAAGAGAAGAGAAGAGAAGAGAAGAGAAGAGAAGAGAAGAAGAAGAGAAGAGAAGAGAAGAGAAGAGAAGAGAAGAGAAGAGAAGAGAAGAGAAGAGAAGAGAAGAGAAGAGAAGAGAAGAGAAGAGAAGAGAAAGAGGAGGCGAAAAGCAAGGCGCCTGCGGCTCGCAGGCCGACGAGCACCCCGCGGGCACCGCCCACGCCGGGCGAGCGCCCGCCACTGGCAGGACTGCCCGGAACGACCCGGCGGGGCTGCTGCTGGCCAGCGCACGGGCGCCTGCCGCGGGCGTCGTCGTCGGCGTCGTCGTCGTCGTCGCCGCCGCCGTCTCGTCGTCGTCGTCGGCGTCAGCGTCGTCGTCGTCGGCGACGGCGTCGGTGTCGGCGTCGGCGTCGTCGTCGTAATCGTCGCGGCCCCTGAGATCCTGGCGTTGCAACTTTTTCGCACTGGGCGTTTTCGCCCAACTTCGGGCCCCGGGACCCTCACAGGGGGGTCTGACTCGAAAGATGACGCAGAAAGATGGGGTCCGAAGCTCTGGTCGTAATTTTTCACGGTGTTGCATTTTTTTTCGTAACGTCGGATCTCAGGGGCCAGCATCGAATCGGGACGTCGAGAAGTCGAGTCCGAGTCCCCCCGTCGGACAGCCCAGACTCCTTCGCGTTGAGAAAAAAAACACGACGGGAGTTTTTTCGCTATGTTCGGCCTCTGGGGGCCCTCGCCTGGCCT
>CAUYUJ010019662.1:15000-35184 GCA_963575745.1 Prorocentrum cordatum
GCGTGGATCGCGTGGCGGGAGCTCTTCGGGTGGCCGTCGCATCTCGGCTGATTGCCTTCGTAGCTCAGGCGGCCCTGGGAGCTCTGCTGGTGGCCCTCGCAGCCCCGCTCGCGGCCCTCGTCGTTCACCTGGTGGCCGGAGTTGCCGTTCGCAGCCCTCGTAGTTTAGCTGGTGTCCCTGATGGATCCGCAGGTGGCTGTCGTAGCTCTGGCGGTAGCTCTCGAAGCCCAGCGGCCGCCCCTGGCGGCACAGCTGGTTGCCGAAGTGACCCTCGTAGCTGAGCGGTTTGCCCTCCTGGCAGTTCCACAGGTGGCCCTTGTACTTCTGGCGGCGGTTCTCGCGAATCGGAAGGCGGCACTGGCAATTCAGCCGGCGGCCCCTGAAGCACTGCCAGTGGCCCTTGGAGCTCTTCTGTCAGTCCTCGGGTTCTCGGAATTCCGCGGGCTCAGATGGCTCGGTTGGCGGCCCTCGAAGCTCCGCCCGGCGTCCGCGCAGATCAGCCCGTGGCCCTCTGTCTCAGCAGGTGGCCCTCGTAGCTCTACCGGTGGCCCTCGAAGCACTGCAAGTGGCCCTGGCAGCTCTGCCGGGCGCCCGCGTGGCTCTGCTGGTGGCCCTCGAAGCGCAGAAGGTTATCCTCGCACTTCTGCTGGCGGCCCCGGTAGCTCAGCTGGCCCTCGCTGCTCTGCACGCTGTCCGAGTAGCTCAGCTCGTGGTGCTCGCAGCTCGGTAGTTCGCTTTTGAAGCTCAGCTGGTTGCCCTCGAAGGTCTGCCTGTTGCCCGCGCAATTCAGCCCGTGGCCTTCGTAGCTCAGCAGGTGACCCTCGTGGCCCTGCTAGACGCTCTTGGAAGCCTGCTGGCCCTCGTAGCTCTGCTCGGGCCTAGCTCTGCTCGTCGCTCCTCGTGCACGCCGTGCCCGTCACCACCCTCCGCGTCGCTCTCGTCGGCGCATTCCTCCCCGCATGCCTCCGCGGTGCGGCGGCTTCTTGAAGCAGCTACGAGCATAGGCGGGCATGATGCAAGGCGGCGCCCACGTCGTCATGTCCAGGGCCGCGAGGCGGTAGCAGCGTCGCCCCTGCTGGTCGAGGTAGCTGTTCCAGCCGGGCGGCAGGAAGGCCGGCGCCGGTGGCTCTCGCAGTTCGGACCGTAGCTCTCGTAGCTCAGCCGGTGGTCCTCGAAGCTCTGCTCGTCGTCTTCGCAGCTCGGCTGGTGGTCCTCGAAGCTCAGCCTGTCGTCCTATTAGCTCTGCGCGTGGCCCTGGTAGCTCGAACTGTGGCCCTAGTAGCCCTGCTGGTGGGTCTCCAAGCCTAGCTGATAGCTCTGGAAGCTGAGCTGGTGGCCCCCTAAGGTCTGCCTTTTGCGTCGAACCTCTGCCAATTGCCTTCCAAGTTCGGTCGGTGGGTCTTGAAGCTCTGCTTCTTGCCGTTGAAGCTCTGCTGGTGGCCCTCAAAGATCAGGCATTGGCTTTGGAGGCTCTGCTTCTTGCCGTCGAAGCTCAGCTGGTGGCCCTCGTGGCTCTACTGGTGGCCCTCGAAGTTCTGCTGGCGGCTCTCGAAAAAACCTGAATGATGGGCGGCAGGGTGAGAAAGCCAGACGTGGCGTGGTCGTCGTAGCCGTTGTAGTCGTTGTGCCCGTTGTAAGCGTCGTGGTGATCATCGTCGTAGGCGGCGTAGCCGTAGTCCCTGGGTATCTCCACGACGATGAACATGGTTTTACCTTCGGGCTACTCGGTCGCGTCGTGCCTGCTATCATACCTTATATGATCGTACGTTATGTCGTATTTGCTGTCGCGCTTTGCTTTAAACTTGATGTCGCACTCAGACGCCATCGCGGGAGTGGCCGTGGCCATGAAAATGATGTCGTCGGATCGCCTTTGTATCCCATGTGGGGCCGTGTACCTTACCCGTTTTGGGGCCACGCTTGTTCGCTCCCGTCCTCCCCCCTCCGTGCGCGTGTGGTCGCGGCATATTTGCCGGTAGGTGTCCACCAGGGCGGGTCGGTTTCGCTGTCTTGATTTCTGTTGTACCTGGGATACTTCTCATGCCGAAACTGATGACGGCCGCGTGGAACTTAGTGTGCGCTACGGTGGCAGTGGTGATGCTCCCTTTGACCGTTCTGCATGTCACGTGGACCATGAAGTATTTGGTGGGGAGCATATCGCACGGCGCGCCGTCCACCGCGTGGCGGACGACGCGCCTGGGCCAGCCCCCGCTCCCTGACGTGGTGGGCAGCACCCGTGCGCAGGGGCCACAATGGCTCTCCTCCTCCTCCTCCTCCTCCTCCTCCTCCTCCTCCTCCTCCTCCTCCTCCTCCTCCTCCTCCTCCTCCTCCTCCTCCTCCTCATCCCCATCATCATCCTTCCCCTTCTCCCACTCCTCCCCCCCTTCATCCCCCTCATCCTCCACCCCCCCCGCACGCCCCTTCCTATTCCTCACGATCATCATCCTCCCATCCATCTCCCGTCACCCCCCCTCGTGCTCCCCCTCCTCCCTGCCCATGCACCCCAACCCATCCCCTCCTCCTCTCCCTCCCGGGCCTGGCGCCACCGGGCTCATGACCGCACCGCTGGGCGAGTGGGCCCGCACCTGGTGCCCGCAGGGCGGCGACAGGCTCCTCTCCGCGGGGGGTGGGGGGGGCACGGAGGCTCTCGGGCGAAGGAGGGACCACTCCTCTGGCACCAAGGAGGGACCCCTCCTCTGGCACCAGCGGCAAAAGCTGCTGGAGGATCTCGGGCGAAGGAGGCACCCCTCCTCTGGCACCAGCGGCAAAAGCTGCTATTATCGGCAGCGCCGGCGACCGCAGGCGCGGCGACGGGTACCGGCGGGGCGCGCCGGGCTCGAGGCGCGCGAGGGTCAGGAGGAGAAGAGGAAGGCCGCAGAGGGGAAAACGGGGCCAGGCCCAACCGCCGAGGATCGGGGAGCGAAGGGAGCGCAGGCGGCCTCTCAGGCACTGAGCGGGGTGCAGGGCAAGCAGGTGGGCAGTGCAGAGCAGGCCATAGAGTCGTCCCGTGAGGTCCCTGGAGGTCGTTCCTCCTCCCCCTCCTCCTCCTCCTCCTCCTCCTCCTCCTCCTCCTCCTCCTCCTTCTCCTCCTCCTGCTCCTGCTCCTCCTCCTCCTCCTCCTCCCTCTCCTCCGTCCTCTCCCCTCCTCCTCCTCCTCCTCCTCCTCCTGCTCCTCCTGCTCCTCCTCCTCCCCCCCTCTCCTCCTCCTCCCCCTCCTCCTCCGCTGAACAAGAGCGGCAGAAACATAAACTTTCGAAGGCACACGCGGATTTCTTGGATCGGCGATGGACCCCCTTGGCTGCGCCTGCCGCGCCGCCACTGGCGCGTTCCGCGCGCCAGGGAGATGGGTCCAGCGCCTATCGAAGAAAGCAGCGCGGAGAGGCGAAAAGTTGTTCATGCAGTCACTAGGAAAGCGAAGGAGGAGGAACATCCTTACCTTCCCGAGAAGTCACAGGATCATCTGGTCGGTGGGGAGGGGGGAGGGGTAAAGCGGCGGGGGGATGGAGAGAGCGGTGAGGATGCATTTGGACGCGGATTTGCGTCAAGTCCTAACTCGAAGACAGCATTCGTTGCTGCGAAAACAACTCAACCGTGTGAAGCCCACAGCGGCATCAAGCCCGCGAGGCCAAGCGACACCCCACGACTTCAGCACACCTCACGTCAGGCACCAGAGCCCCTGACCTCAAACGCACCCAGACCGATGCATGTCTTACTCGTCCGCTCCCCAGCCTCTCCTCATGTTTGAAAAGGCAGGAAAGGGAGGGGGGAGGGAAGGGGGAGAGGAGGAGGAGGAGGAGGAGGAGGAGGAGGAGGAGGAGGAGGAGGAGGAGGAGGAGGAGGGGGAGGAGGGGGGGAAGGAGGAGCACGGGGAGACAGGGGGGGCAGGACCAGAGTAAGCCCAGGACGCAACAACGACGCTGCAAGACACTCCCCCATCCCAAGCCCACTCCTCCTAAAGATTTACGGTCGGACCTAAGACGGCAGATCATCCCTCAAGGATATGAGACCCTCCGCCGGCCAAAACACCCCAAAACGCAAGGTCCATCGAGGGAACCCTCTCCCAGGATGCACAAGAATATCCATGAGTATCGTTTAACCGATCCCCATCCCCACCAGCGTGGGCTGGGCCCCACTGGCCGATTTAACCCCCGGGACGGGGGATACAAGCTGCTCTCTTCGGGCTTCGAGGGGCTCATCCCCGACTGAGGTGGTGAGACGGTGGGGCTCGAGATGTGGATGCGGATGGGGACAGGGATCGGTTCAACGAGACCGAAGCCAACGAGCACGAAGACCACGAGGGTACCCTGAGGTCGGGCCTGTCCCCCTACAGGGGGATTTGGGGAGGAAAAAAAATGTCAAAAAATACACCAGAATGGCCAAAAAATGCTCACAAAATCGTCCCCAGACTATTTTTACCTAACAGCGAAGACTGATAGGCTTCTAGTAGTGTCAAAAGAAAGCATCTTGACTCCCCAGGGGGGTCTGGGCGGGTGCCGGGGAGAAGCCGCGGAAGTCGTTTTAAGCAAACAATACACACTTCGTGGTCTTCGAGGTCCCAGAACTCCATTCCTGGGCATGATTTTGAATGCCCGGAGCCAACTGTAGGCCACTTCGTGGTCTTCGAATTCCCAGAACTCCATTCCTGGGCATGATTTTGAATGCCCGGAGCCAACTGTAGGCCACTTCGTGGTCTTCGAGTTCCCAGAACTCCATTCCTGGGCATGATTTTGAATGCCTGGAGCCAACTGTAGGCCACTTCGTGTTCTTCGAGTTCCCAGAACTCCATTCCTGGGACACATTTTGAATGCTGAGGCAGGCTGATGCTGAGGCTGAGGCAGGCTGAGGCTGAGGCAGGCTGAGGCTGAGGCCGAGGCTGAAGGCAGACTGAGGCTGAGGCTGAAGCAGGCTGAGGCTGAGGCTGAGGCAGGCTGAGGCTGAGGCTGAGGCAGGCTGATGCTGAGGCAGGCTGAGGCTGAGGCTGAGGCTGATGCAGGCTGAGGCTGAGGCAGGCTGAGGCTGAGGCCGAGGCTGAGGCAGACTGAGGCTGAGGCTGAAGGCTGGCTGAGGCTGAGGCAGAGGCAGGCTGAGGCTGAGGCTGAGGCAGGCTGATGCTGAGGCAGGCTGAGGCTGAGGCTGAGGCTGATGCAAGCTGAGGCTGAGGCAGGCTGAGGCTGAGGCCGAGGCTGAAGGCAGACTGAGGCTGAGGCTGAAGCAGGCTGAGGCTGAGGCTGAGGCAGGCTGAGGCTGAGGCTGAGGCAGGCTGATGCTGAGGCAGGCTGAGGCTGAGGCTGAGGCTGATGCAGGCTGAGGCTGAGGCAGCTGAGGCTGCTGAAGGCTGAGGCTGACTGCAGGCTGAGGCTGAGGCTGCAGGCTGAGGCTGAGGCTGAGGCTGAGGCAGGCTGAGGCTGAGGCTGAGGCAGGCTGAGGCTGAGGCCGAGGCTGAAGGCAGACTGAGGCTGAGGCTGAGGCTGAGGCTGAGGCTGAGGCTGATGCTGAGGCAGGCTGAGGCTGAGGCTGAGGCTGATGCAGGCTGAGGCTGAGGCAGGCTGAGGCTGAGGCCGAGGCTGAAGGCAGACTGAGGCTGAGGCTGAAGCAGGCTGAGGCTGAGGCAGGCTGAGGCTGAGGCTGAGGCAGGCTGATGCTGAGGCAGGCTGAGGCTGAGGCTGAGGCTGATGCAGGCTGAGGCTGAGGCAGGCTGAGGCTGAGGCCGAGGCTGAAGGCAGACTGAGGCTGAGGCTGAAGCAGGCTGAGGCTGAGGCTGAGGCAGGCTGAGGCTGAGGCTGAGGCAGGCTGATGCTGAGGCAGGCTGAGGCTGAGGCTGAGGCTGATGCAGGCTGAGGCTGAGGCAGGCTGAGGCTGAGGCGAGGCTGAAGGCAGACTGAGGCTGAGGCTGAAGCAGGCTGAGGCTGAGGCTGAGGCAGGCTGAGGCTGAGGCTGAGGCAGGCTGATGCTGAGGCAGGCTGAGGCTGAGGCTGAGGCTGATGCAGGCTGAGGCTGAGGCAGGCTGAGGCTGAGGCCGAGGCTGAGGCAGATTGAGGCTGAGGCTGAAGCAGGCTGAGGCTGAGGCGAGGCAGGCTGAGGCTGAGGCTGAGGCAGGCTGATGCTGAGGCAGGCTGAGGCTGAGGCTGAGGCTGATGCAGGCTGAGGCTGAGGCAGGCTGAGGCTGAGGCCGAGGCTGAAGGCAGACTGACTGATCAGGCTGAGGCTGAGGCTGAGCAGGCTGAGGAGGCTGAGGCTGAGGCTGAGGCTGAGGCTGAGGCTGTGACTGCGACTGCCGTTGCCACTGCGACTGTCATCGCGAATGCGACTACGACTGCGAGAACAGCAGAATTCTACAACTGGATTATCATCTGAATCTTAAGGGGAATGCTTCCAGATATGCTCCTACACATCGCTGTTAGGTTGCGTTGCCGGGATAATTGTTACTATGTTCGAATATTCCTCCTGTAGAGGGGAACAGGCCCGACTTAAGGGTACCCTTCCCGCACCGACCTCGATCGCATACCTCGGCTAGGGGGCCACTTGCGAACCCTACCCCCCCCCCCCCCTCAGAAATCGTGGGGGGTGGGGGTAGGGTTCGCATGCGGCCCCCTATCCACTGCACTGTGGGGAGCGTACCCCCCCTCCGCCGAGTGACGAGCGCAGCGGCCCGGTGGGCCTGCCCATCGAGCGAGACTCCGTCCTGTAGAGGAGCCGGCCTCCTTCCTCCTCTTCTGGCTGAAGAAGAACAAGAAGAGGAAGAAGGGGAGCAAGAAGAAGAGGAGGAAGAGGAGGAAGAGGAGGAAGAGGAAGAAGAAGAAGAAGAAGAAGGGGAGCAAGAAGAAGAGGAGGAAGAGGAGGAAGAGGAGGAGGAAGAAGAAGAAGAAGGGGAGAGAATACGAAGAAGAAAAAGAAGAAGAAGCACCGCGAGCCCATGCTCCTCCTCCTCCTCCTCCTCCTCCTCCTGTTCCTCCTCCCTCCCCCCCTCTCTTCCTCCCTCCCCAGAACAGGATCTGCCGTCCATCCGCGCAAGTGCTGCAAAGTTCCAAAAGTCCTGCTCAAAACCCATCCAGATGTCTCAAGCGAGAGCCCATTGACACGATGCCCATGAAAATCACAGGGTGGGGATAAGAAAGTTCGGAGCTCGGGCGGGATGATAAGTTCATGGTCCTGGCAACTCGCATGTACGATGATATTCGTATGGTATAGAGACTGCGTTGCCACATGTTCGCGACCTGGGAAGGTTAAAATGGTTAGATTCCTATTGGCCTGCCACACGTTCGTGAACTGGGAAAGCGGAAATGATGACAATCCTGCGGCACTGCCACACGTTCGTGACTTGGGAAAGCTCAAATGGTGAGAATCCAATCCAATGGCCCTGCCACACGTTCGTGGGTTTGGCACGCTGAAGTAATGAAAATCCCATTTCCCTGCCACACGTTCGTGATAGTGTTTCTACTCAACAGAAGAGGATAGCAACTTCGATTCGTACTTTCCCCCACGAAAATGAAGTTCGGCCTCGCCGCACCTTTCCCCCGACCAACTCTGCCTTGGCCTGGGATCATCAACTCTCAGGGGTCAAGGGGTCAAGGGGGGGTATGCTTTCTTATCCGGGGCATGCGGTTATGAAAACGAGCCGCCCTCCACCCGTGTAGCTGTTGCATCATCCGCCACCGTGCCTGCAGGACGTAGTAGAGTGCCCCAAAGCTCATGCAGCCCTGACAAGCTCAGAGTTGTAAGGTTTAAACATGTTATAAGAACACGGGCCACCTGTTTCACGAAGATTTCCCAGGATTTCCTGGGATTTCCCGGGATTCCCCGGGATTTCTGGGCATTCCCCGGGTTTCCCCGGGCGTGTCGCGCGCGTCCTCAGGTAGCGCAGCGGCGCAAAAAGTGCCCAAAGGGGCCGAAGATGCTTCCGAGAAGGCCCAAGAGCGAATATTGATTTTCCGTTGGTTTTGGGAGGTTTGAGCCTTCTCGCATTTTCAGGTTTCCGACGCTCCAAGACGGCCGGGCGCCGCTGGGCACTTTGCCAGTGCAAGCAGGACCGTCCCGCGCCATCGTCCCGCATGCCTGGCGAGGCTCCTGGGTGGCTCTCTCTGCGGGGCCCAAAGGTATGCACCGCCACCACCTCCCTCATCCCTTCCCTCCTCCAGGAAAGAGGAGAGGAAGGATGAGGGTGGAGGAGGATGGAGGAATCGACGTGGTGATGGTGCATATTCTTGGGACCCGCACTCTCAGAAGCCGGCTGCTCCCGTCCAATTCTGCCAACGGCACCCCTGCGTCGGTGAAATTTCCCGAGGGCCCTCGCGGGGCCTCCGCAGATCCCCGAAGCCAAGACACCTGTGGAGGCATCGCACAGGACCGTCCCAGTGGCCAGCGGCGGCGCTCAACGTGTCGCAATGCCACGCCACGAGGCGCCGTTGGGAAGGACGCGCAGCCTCTCCTGCTTGGCGCACCCAGCACGGGCACGATGCCCAATGTTGCCCCGAAAAACAGTGGCCGCTGCTGGGCACGCGACTTTGTCTCAAACGGACAGCGCCCGTGGCGACGCCGACTGCGAGCCCTGCCCAAAACGGGCAGGACCTGCTGCAGCTTTTCGTCGCACCTCTTTCCGTATCCCCTTCCCAGACATCCTCGCGTTGTGAAGAAATCATAACGGGAAGTTTCTCACAATCTCGTCCTTTCGGGGCCCTCGCTGGGCCACGGGGAAGTTCGGGCCTCCTAGATGAGGTCGGAGGATCGCGCCGCATCGCCAATGCATCGCCGATGCATCGGCGCCATCGGCATCGAGAAGCTCTGGCTCCACATCGAGCCGCATCGTCGAGGCATCGTCGATGCGGAGCGATCCTTCGACCCCTTGAGGTCTGGACCCCCCCCCGGGGTCGACGTTGCGAAAAAAAACGACGTCGCGGCTCTGGGCATCGATCGTACCGATCAACATTTCGGCGCGCGAGAGCTGAAGCCCGGCCGCCTCAGCCCAGCGCCCAGGGGGAAGGCCAACGGTCGCGCTGGCTCGAGCTGGCCCACGCCGACGCCGAGTGCCGGCGACGGGCCATCCAGCCACGACCTCGTCGGCGCCCTCGGCAGGCCCCGCAGGAGCGACGGCGACGGCGAGGGACGAGCCCGGCTTGGATGCTTTAAGGGCTCCTCCGCCTCCCCTTCAGCTTCTGTCGGGTCGACTCATCCTCAGTTCCACTGCTCAAGTCATCCGCCCTCCTCCTGACTCCTCCTGAATCCCCTCCTCCCCCATTCCCCCTCACTCATCCTAATCCTCCTCCTCCTTCTCATCCTCCTTCTCCTCCTCCTATTATTATGAGTACTCGTTATATGCTTCCTTTTATTTATTGTGCTAGCTATCATTACGACGAATGTTGATATTATTACTATAAATATGATTTAGTATTATAATGGTTATTCTTAGTCGTATAATTTCTGTGTTATTAGGATTGGTCGTATTATTATTGCGATTAATAATATTAGTATTGGTAATAGTCTTGTTAATAGCATTATAATTGTTAATAGTGAGCGTCTGCTGATTAGTCGTCTGTTTTCTTACTATGACTATTATTCCGATCCGCATGATTTGTCTTATTACTAGTATTAGCATGTCTATTATTGTCATTCGTATTACCATTCTTAGTACTACTCGTATTATTCGCATTGAAACTAATACTATCAGTATTATTATCATTAGTGGAAGTGTCCATCTGGTTATTCTTATTGGTCGTATCACTATGATTGTTCTCCAGGTTAGTATTACTACTGTTGTGTGCATGTTTATTCTCTGTACTATTATTAGTTTTCGCATGTCTGTTCGCAGTCTTATCGTTATTACGATGTTCTCAAAATAGGTTTGCCCTATAGGAGTTCTATTTCAAACCCTACTAATTGGTCCGTTGCCCCCCCCCTCCGTATTCCTATGACCCCCCCCCCCCAATCCTATGGCTATGTCTATGCCTATGCCTATGCCTATGCACCACCTCTGAGCGCTCCTATGCCTATGCCTATGCCTATGCCTCTGCACCACCCCTGAGCGCTCCTCCACCTCTTCTCCAAATAGGCTTGCCCTATAGGAGTCCTAGCTCATCATAAGTTCTTGGTCTTTGGGGCCCCCCCCTTTCTCCAATGGCACCCCCCCTTATTTCCAATGGCACCCCCCTCCCCCCCCCTTTTGCCAGTGGCACCCCCCCGCCACCTAATTCCAATGCTTGCTTGCTTGCGTGCTTGCTTGCGCGCTTTCAAACTGCGGTTCTCGCTGAAAAGCCACGCACATTCGCCTCGCAAATTTGCACGAGCTTCACGGATAAAAGGCGGCTCATTTCCAAAATGTGGCTCTCGCTTGCGCGCCGCGAGCATTCGTCCTAACAGCTTACAGCAATTTCAAGGATTCTTATCGCTGACGTACCAAAACTGGTGCTGTGGTACGACGTAGGATTGTCAGGACGCGACAGTCGCGATGGTTTGCGATATTGAAGTCCCAGGGACAGTGCTCTGACACGAAGTCCCAAGAATGGTGCTTTCCATGGTTGCAGATCTGGAGCACTTCCTGCAGTGAAAATACGTCTTTGTAGGGAGCTGCGAATGCGCAACTTGGAGGTAAGGTTTATTGTAACATCGTTGGTGGGTCTTGGTTTAAACCGGTCCTCCTCCACCATTCGGGTTACAAATGTGCAAGGAGTATCATGAAAGATTCGTATGGCTGATGTCCCAGGAATGGTGTTCCGGCACGATTGTCAGGGCGCAACAGTCACGCTGACTCGCAGTGTTGAAGTCCCAGGCAAGGTTATCTGTCACGATGCAGGATTGTCGAGACGCAGCACTAACTTTGATTCGCAGCGCTGAAGTCCCAGGAACGGCGCTCGGACACGATTCAGGATTCTCAGACAGGTGTCTTCCAACGGACCACTTCTCGCTGTGGAGACTTATTCTTGTCGGGATCTATGAAAGCGAACTCGGAAGGAGCGTTTACGGCAGCATCGTTGATGTGTCTTGGGTTTACACTGGTCCTCGTCCTCGTCCTCCTCATCCTCCTCTCCATCAACAGCTCATCAGCAGCTCATCATCATCAACATCATCATGAGCATCATCATCATAAGCAGCAGCATCATCAGCATCATCACCATCATCATCATGATCATCATCAGCATCGTCATCAGCATCAGCATTATCATCATCAGCATCATAGGAAGTAACAGCATCATCCTCATCCTCATCATCATCATCATCATCAGAATCATCATCATCATCGTCATCATCATCATCATCATCATCATCATCGTCATCATCATCATCATCATCATCATCATCGTCATCATCATCATCATCATCATCACCATAGCAGCATCAGCATCATCATGAACAGCAGCATCATCAGCATCATCACCATCACCATCACCATCATTATCATCAGCAGCAGCAGCATCGTTGTCACCGTCAAGATGGGCGTCATCATCGTCATCATCGCCATAATCCGATCCCCATGATCACCTGGACGCCTTGTCATTTGATCTATATCTCTTTATGTATGGATATAACATGCTCCATTCTCCGTCATACCACCTAATCCTTATCCTCCGCTGCCTCTGCACACACCCCAATCTTGAATTATCCTCCCCCTGCTCAACCGCATCCGCTTCCTCCTCCGCCTCCTCCAGCTCCGACTGGCACATCCACGGGTGGTGGCGCTCACCCGGCAGGCCTGAGATCCACTCGCGCCCTCGAGGACAACTGGACCGAACCTCCTCCAAACTTCTGCTGCACCTCGTCCCCTTCACCATGGGGCGGTGCACTCGAGCCAAAGCTCTTGTGCCAAGCCGTGGAACCAGCAAGAATGCGTGGATAGAATGCAGTTGTCGCCCGACCACGAAGCTGGTGCGCGCGAGGGCAAGGCCGCTCGCACCGTCACGTCATGACGAGCGAGACCCGCCTTACGAGCACTTCTGTGGCACAGCGTGTGCAGCACACATATGTTCAGCATTCCGAACTCTTATCATCGGCACACCAGGCCTGAAGAGCGGAAGTGTTCCCACCACCGCCACCACCACCTGAACTCTGCAGGCAAGTCAGTGGCCCACCACCACAACCACAACCACGAATGCTGCAACACCTCTGGGCGTATCCCCACCTAAGAGGCGGCACAGGCGGCACAGGCGGCAACGTGGTGAAAACCTCACAAAAAAAAACACCCAGCGCACGGGGCGCCCACGAGCGCCGAAGAGGCGGCACGGGCGGCAACGTGGCGAAAGCCCGGCAAACACATCCAGTTTCCTACAGCAGCAGCAGCGAGAATCCCTAAGTGCAAGCACCGTTTAGGGAAAAGGTCTCGAAAACCCCGTTCCAAACAAAATAGTAGCCCCTCCCGCTTGAACAAACACCGATGAATCAGGAGGTAAGGCAGGATGAAGAGCAGCAGCCGCATGAGCTGGTCTTGCCTTATGCTGTTCCTATCGTACGTAAGGACCACATCCCTGAAATAATTTCGAGCACCCAGAAAAGTATCGAACCAGTGTCGAACGAGTATCGCATACCAGGGACCGACACGTGAAAAACATCAAATTTCGGTATTTCCTTGGTGCTCGACATTCTTTCTGGCGGTCGAGGCTGAAGTAGGTTAGAACATCAGAAGTCTTGCCCCACCTGGTTGGGGTCGGTGTCGGGACAAAATCGTCTCGATGAGGCACACCTCCCACGAAACGGAACTGCCTGTCCTACCCTGGGAAGTCGGGCCCCCGAGACGTCCCAAGTACATCATGGTGTCCTTCTCTCCCCGCCCCTGGCAAGACACTCACGCACGGGCTGCAATGTTCATTTTTAGCTGGCACGATACTAAATCCGACACCGTGCCCCCTGGCACATTGAGGCGTGGTAGAATACCAATGGCTGTCTGTAAGAGTGCAACTCAAGAAGTGAAGACGAAAAGTGACACATGTGGCGGCCCTCCTCCTCCTCCTCCTCCTCCTCCTCCTCCTCCTCACAATCATCATCACCATCATCATCATCATCATCATCATCATCATCATATTCATCATCACCACCACCACCACCACCATCATCATCATCATCATCATCATCATCATCACCATCACCATCATCATCATCATCATCATCATCATCAGCAGCAGCAGCAGCAGCAGCAGCAGCAGCATCCTCATCGGGGCTCTCCCAAGCTTGGGGACACGAAGTGTCATGCGTGACGGCCTCACGTGCCCCCTCGACTGTCGCCACTCAGAATGCTCGACCGCCAGGGTGGCTGGACTCGCCGCAGGCAGCTGGATAATTACACATTGTTCTACCCTGGTAAGAGGACTTGCACCATAATCGAGAAGGGGGTGCGAGGCCAACCAAAATACAAATAGTGTGTACACGTACAAAATACATTTGTACATCGATTTACATTTAAGAAAATGGGATGGATCCGCTGACGTGCTTCTGGGCACGGAGTGGGCGTGTCCCCCAGTCCTTAGTTAAATCCTCGAAGCCTCAATCCTCACTCCTGACGGGGTTTTAAGAAGGGTCCAGAGCCTAAATTACAAATTCTCCTGGAATTCCCGCGTGCCCCCTGGGCCCCGTCGCGGCTTGACGTGTGGCTTTTTCGGCCCAAAGACGGGCCAAGAGGGCCCCAAGAGAACCCCAAAACGGTCCAAGAGGGCCCCGAGTCGCCGAACGTTCGCTCCAAGACGCTCAAGATAGCCCCCAGACGGCCCAAGAGGCCTCCAAGAGGCCTCCCAAGGGGGGCGCAAGAGGCCGAAATCATTAATTAGTCTCTGGTTTTTGAACGATTTCAGCGATCTCGCCTTTTCGGCTTTCCGACGCTCCCAGACCGCCCTAGAAGCCCCCAACATCGCCCCAAGACAGCCCAATAGCCCAGACGTCCTAAAAGCGCCCCAAGACGGCCCAGGCGGCGCCCAAGACGGCCCATGAGGGCCCCAAGATGGCCCCAAAAGGGACCCAAGAGAAAAAACACGAACCGAAAATCCGAGCCTCCCGCCCAGAGGCCCGCCCCAAGAGGCCCCCAAGAGGCCCAAAAGAGGTCCCAAAACGGCCTCAAAACGGCCCCCAAGAGGCCTCAAAATTGCCCCCAAGAGGCCCCCGAGAGGACCCCCATCCATGAGATCCCAGCGAACATCCAATAGGCTGCATACCCACAATGCAGGCACGGTGGCTGGATGGGCCGAAGGCCATTCGATCCGCCGCCCCCTGTCGATTCATCGCAGGGGGGCCTGGCGTGCTAGACCCTTTCGGTTTTGGTTTTGGTTCTTTTTCCAAAAGAACTCCCCCTGGGGTTTCGGCCCGTCCCGCCGGCAACCCGAAAGACCCGGTTGCAAACGGTGTTCCTGCCCCAGACGGCCCCAAGATGGCCCAAGATGGCTTCCAAGACGGCTAAGATGGTCCCAATATGCCTCCAAGACGGCCCAAGATGCACCCAAGACGGCCTAAGATAGCCTCGAGATAGCCTAAGACGGCCCAAGAGGCCCCCAAGAGGCCTCCCAGACGCTCCAAGAGGTCCTCCAGGACGGCCCGAAGAGGCCAAAATCATGGATTTTACGAAGGTTTTTGAAGGAGTGTGGCATTTGCTTCTTTTCGGCCTTCCGACGGCTCAAGACGGCCCAAGAGACCCCCACGATCGCCCACGAGGCCTCCAAGATGGCCCCATGACGGCCCAAGAGGCCCCCAAGACGGCCCAAAGAGGGCCCCAAGACGGGCCAAGAGGCCTTTAAGACGCCCAAGATGGCATCTAAAACGGCCTCGAAGCGCCCCAAGAGGGCCCCAAGTCGGCCCAGAGAGGCCCCCAAGACGGCTCACCACGGCGTCAGACGTGCCAGCAACCCACTAAGATGGCCGAAGTTGGCTCGAAGATGGCCCAAGACGGCCCAAGAGGCCTCCAAGAGGGCCTCCAGGAAGGCCAGTAGTTGCCCTGCGTTTTTGAAGGATTTTGACATTTGCTTCTTTTCGGCCTTCCGACGGCCCGAGACGGCCCAGGAGCCCCCAAAGATCGCCCAAAGATCGCCCAAGAGGCCTCCAAGATGGCTCCAGAACGGCCCAAGAGGCCCCCAACACGGCCCCAAGAGGCCCCTAAGACGGCCCAGGAAGCCTTTAAGACGCCCAAGATGGCCTCCGAGACGGCCCTGGAGCATTCCAAGAGGGCCCCAAGTCGGCCCAGAGATCCCCCCGAGACGGCTTCCGACGGCGTCAGACGGGCCAGGAGCCCACCAAGACGGCAGAAGATGGTCGTAAGATGGCCCAAGACGGCCCAAGAGGCATCCAAGAGGGCCTCCAGGAAGGCCCGAAAAGGCCAAAATCAGTGATTTCCCATGAGTTGTTGAAGGATTGTGGCATTTGCTTTTTGTTCGGCCTTCCGACGGCCCGAGAAGGCCCAAGTGCCCCCAAAGATCGCCCAAGACGGCCCCAAGAGGCCCCCAAGACGGCCCAAGAGGCCTCCAAAATGCTCAAGATGGCCTCCAAGACGGCCCAAGAGCCCACCAAGACGTCCTCCAAGAAGGCCCGAAAGGGTCAAGGTGGCCTCCAGACGGCCAAGATTACCTACAAGATGCCCACGTGTTCCCCGGAGGCTTTCCAAACCGATTCGGGGAACACATGGTCCGGTAGCTTGGAAGGTCTGGCTGCAACGTTCGGCCACATAGGCGCTTCCAAAAAGGCAGGGGGCGGCGGTGATTCGCCGTAGGCGTCTTCGATAGAGAGAGAGAGGGAGAGAGAGAGAGAGAGAGCAAGAAGGACAAGACGCGCTCAATATATAGAGAGAGATAAAGAAGAGAGAGAGAGAGAGAGAAAGAGGGAGAGAGGTAGGAAAACTATATAGAGAGAGAGATGTATAGAAAAAGAGACAGAGAAAGATAGACAGAGAAAGAAAGAGAGAGAAAGAGAGAGAGAGAAGCGCCGACGGTGTTTGCCGATCTGGTGTGACTAAGGCGGTGACATCCCTCGCCCTGGCTCGCCTGTGACCAGTGGAGAGCGGACAAAAAGCGGGGCATGGGGAAGAGGAGGACGGAAAGGAGAGGATAAAGGAGATGATAGGAGGCTGGACAAGGCAGGGGAGCAAGAGGAAAAGAAAGGAAGGAGAAAAGCAGAGATAGAAGACGACAACGACGAAAACGACAACATGACGGCGAGGGGGACGACGAGGACGAGGAACAGAGCAAGGAGCGGGATGGGGAGGAGAGAAGGAAGCGATTGAGGAGGGCAAGCTAGGAGCAAAGGGGTAAGAGAGGGAGAGGACAGACGTGGCGGTGGATGACGAGGGGGAATAAGGGATTGAGGAGGAGCAAGAGGAGGAAACAGAGGATGGAGAGATGAGACAGGCGAAGGCAAGGAAGAGGGGGAAAGGGAGAGAGGAGAAGAAAGAGGGAGAGAGGGGGGAGGATGATGAAAGAGGAGGAAGGGGAGCAGGGGGGGATTGTTGTGCATCATTCCTGGTCTGCCTTTTTTCTACCCCTCTCCCCCTGCCCTATTCGCGCGAACCAGCATGCATGGTTCCCCATCCTTCCAAGTCCCCCTGGGCGACAAGACGCCGGTCTCCAAGACCTCCGAGATGCCCCAGATGGTCTCCAAGACTGCCAACAGCATACCCGAGAGGCCTCGAATACGACGCAAGATTCTCCAGGACAGGACACCTGAGAAGGAGACGGAGGAGGTGGAGGAGGAGGAGGAGGAGGACGACGAGGAACCAGGGGGAGGCGGAGAAGGAGGAGGAGGAGGAAAGGGAGGAGGAGGAGGAGTAGGAGGACGACGACGAACCAGGGACAGAGGAGGAGGAGGAGGAGGAGGAGGAGGAAGAGGAAGAGGATGAGGAGGACGACGATGAGGAGCACGCCCAGGCAGCCCAAGCCATCCAAAAAAAGCAGGCATGGGGTTGCATTCTACTTTCCGTGCCTTCCCTCCCTGGGGTGACCTCCAGAGTGCTTAAAAGAAGGCCCGACGACGGCCCCTGCGTGGCCCAAATGGAAGGGGCCCCAGGACACACAAATAAATACACACAGATAAAAATATTCCCCATATTTTCACATATTTTCTGGGTTTCTGTCTTCCCCCCCCACTTCCCATATTTTCCCATATTTTCTGGGGAATCGAGGATTAATTGTGTCTGTGTGTTTCTTTTCCTCCTGACAAATACGCTCCAACCCAAACGGGCCCGAAGAGGTTCAAGGACGCACGGCCTTGTCGACGTTGCGGGACAACGCGTCACGTGTGACGCCCGTCAAGAGCCTGGACAGGAAACTTCCACAGGCGAACGTCGTCTGCGGAGTCATCGACGGGACGCCACGCAGGGTGCCGCCTGCGCAAACACCTGCACACGAAAACCGAACAAGCGCGGTAAGAAAGAGCGTGTTCTACCGCTGCTGGCGGAAAACCGGGGGGGGGGGTCACTGGGGGTTCCCAACCCGTTCCCCCCCCCCTCGAAAACCGGGAGGGGTGGTCACTACCAGTTCGAACCCCTCCCCCCCCCAGTCCATCATGAAGAAGGGGGCTCACTACCGGTTCGAACCCGCCCCCCCCCCCCTCGAAAACCAGGGGGGGTCCCGGTTCGCCCCCTTCTCGCCGCCGGCAAACGATTCCCGCTCCTCGGGACTGGTGGACAATGGTGGGGATACTGGGACAGTGGTGGGAACGGTGGTGGTGCGGACAGTGGTGCGGGGACAGTGGGACAGTGGTGCGGACAGTGGTGGGAACGGTGGTGGTGGGAACAGTGGTGAGAGGACAGCGGGACAGTGGTGGGGACAGTGGGACAGTGGTCGGGACGGTAGTGGTGGGGACAGCGGTGAAGGCGGTGGTGAGGACAGTGGTGGGACAGTAGGACAGTGGGGAGAGTGGTGGGGACAGTGGGGACAGTGGGACAGCGGTGGGGACAGTGGGGACGGTGGGACAGCACAGTGGGACAGCGGCGGGGACAGTGGGACAGTGGTGGGTACAGTGGGGAAAGTGGGACAGTGGTGGGGACCGTGGGGAAAGCGGGGAGAGTGGGACCGTGATGGGACAATGGTGGGGAGAGTGGGGACAGTGAGACACTGGCGGGGGCACTGGTGGGGACAGCGGGGACAATGGTCGGGAGAGTGGGGACAGTGAGACATTGGTGGGGACTGTGGGACAGTGGTGGGGACGGTGGTGATGGGGACAGTGGTGTGGGGACAGTGGGAATGTGGTGGGGACAGTGGGACAGTGGTGGGGACAGTGGAGAGGGCGGTGGCGAGGAAGGCGGTGGGACAATGGGACAGAGGTACAGTGGGGACAGTGGTGGGGACAGTGGTGGGGACAGTGGTGGGAACAGTGGGACAGCTCAATGGGACAGCGGCGGGGACAGTGGGCCCCCCCCCTCGCCGACGGCAAACGATTCCGCTCCTCGGGACAGGTGGACAATGGTGGGGATACTGGGACGGTGGTGGGAACGGTGGTGGTGCGGACAGTGGTGCGGGGACAGTGGGACAGTGGTGCGGACAGTGGTGGGGACGGTGGTGGTGGGGACAGTGGTGAGGGGACAGCGGGACAGTGGTGGGGACAGTGGGACAACGGTGGGGACGGTAGTGGTGAGGACAGCGGTGAAGGCGGTGGTGAGGACAGTGGTGGGACAGTAGGACAGTGGGGAGAGTGGTGGGGACAGTGGGGACAGTGGGACAGCGGTGGGGACAGTGGGGACAGTGGGACAGCACAGTGGAACAGCGGCGGGGACAGTGGGACAGTGGTGGGTAAGATGGGAACAGTGTGGGGACCGTGGGGAAAGTGGGGAGGGTGGGACAGTGGTGGGACAATGGTGGGGAGAGTGGGGACAGTGAGACACTGGTGGGCGCACTGGTGGGGACAGCGGGGACAATGGTGGGAACAGTGGGGACAGTGGGACAGTGGTGGGGACGGTGGTGGTGGGGAAAGTGGTGTGGGGACAGTGGGAATGTGGTGGGGACAGTGGGAGAGTGATGGGGACAGCGGTGGTGGGGACAGTGGTGAGGGCGGTGGCGAGGACGGCGCTGGGTGGGAACAGTGGTGGGGACAGTGGGGACAGTGCGAAAGTGGTGGGGGCACTGGTGGGGACAGTGGGGACGGTGGTGGGAACAGGAGGGACAGTGGTGGTGAGGACAGTGGTGCTGGAGACAGCCCCCCCCTACCCCCCCCCCCTCCGGAAAACTGGGGGGATCACCACCGGCTCGAAACCCCCCCCTCTGGAAAACCGGGGGGGGGTCACTACCGGCTCGACCCCCCCCTTCTCTCCGGAAAACCGGGGGGGGGGGTCACTACTGGTTCGAACCCCCCCTCCCCCACCCTCCTCCGGAAAACCGGGGGAGCGTCACTACCGGTTCGACCCCCTTCCCCTCTCCGGAAAACCGGGGGGGGTCACTACCGGTTCGAAGCCCCCCTCCCCCCAGAAAACCAGGGGGGGGTCATTACTGGCTCGAACCCCCCCCTCCAGAAAACCGGGGGGTGTCACTACTGGTTCGAACCCCTCCCCCCCCCACGCTCACCGCTAGCAAACGACTCCCGGGTCCCTACCACTGTCCGCACCATTTGCCGGGGGGAAGGGTGGGGGGGTCAGCAGGGGGGGGGGGATTTTCGGGGGGGGACACGGAGGAAGAGGGGGGGGGGGGAATTTTCCACAGTAAAGCGGCGGTGGATCACCGCTCTCTCCGCGATAACGAAATTCCAGCGGTGGCCCCACACAGCGGACGATTGCAACTGATGGGGTGCACACTTCACGCGGGGCGATCTGCGCAGTGCAATCGACAAGGTGCAAAATGCGTGCTGTAAGTGGAGGCTCGGCGGTGGTCCGGAACGGGGAGTGGGGCCCACCGCATGGCCTCCGCCGCTGGGGAACGCTAGCCGCGGCCCATCCAGCCGCGACCCCTCGCGCAGCAGCACGCCCGAGCCGACGCGGGGCGCGGCTGCCTGCGCCGCTGGGGCCCCCCATTCCGCCCTTGTCTTCTTCCGTTCGGTCCTCCCTCTGATCCTGTTCCTCCTCCCCCCTCCACTCTGCAATCCTCCTCCTCCTCCTCCTCCTCCTCCTCCTCCTCCTCCTCCTCCTCCTCCTCCTCCGCCTCCTCCTCCTCCTCCTCCTCCTCCTCCTCCGCCTCCGCCTCCGCCTCCACCTCCGCCTCCGCCTCCTCCTCCTCCTCCTCCTCTTCCTGCTCCTCCTCTTCATCCTCCTCCTCATCCTCTTCCTCCTCCTCCGCCTCCGCCTCCGCCTCCCTCCGCCTCCGCCTCCGCCTC
>CAUYUJ010019662.1:35284-52784 GCA_963575745.1 Prorocentrum cordatum
CATCATCATCATCTACATCATCATCATCATCATCATCATCATCATCATCATCATCATCAGCATCATCATCATCATCACCATCATCGCCATCATCAGCATCATCATCATCATCATGCTCCTCCGCATGCTCCTCCTCCTCCTCCTCCTCCTCCTCATCCCAATCATCATCTCATCCTCCTCATCATCATCCACCACCATCATCATCATCATCAGCATCATCATCAGCAGCAGCAATATCATCATCAGCATCATCATCATCATCATAATCAGCATCATCATCATCATCATCATCATCATCCCCATCATCATCATCATCATCATCATCATCATCATCAGCATCATCATCATCATCATCATCATCATCATGAGCATCAGCATCATCATGAGCATCATCATCACCATCATCATCAGCATCATCGTCGTCGTTATGGTGATCGTCATCATCATCACCATCATCATCATCAGCAGCATCAGCATCATCATCATCATCGTTATCATCATCATCATCAACAGCATCAGCAGCATCATCATCAGCATCAGCATCATCATCATCATCGTCATCATCAGCAGCATCAGCATCAGCATCAGCATCATCATCATCACCAGCATCATCATCATCCTCATCATCATCATCATCATCATCATCATCATCATCATCATCATCATCATCATGATCATCATCATCATCTTCATCATCATTATTATCTTCCTCCTCCGCCTCCGCCGCCTCCTCCTCCGCCTGCGCCTCCTCCTCCTCATCCTGCTCCTGTTCCTGCTCCTGCTCCTCCTCCTATTCCTGGTCCTGGTCCGCACTTGTCCTCCTCCTCAGTACCGTCGTCCTCATCCCCCCCATCCCTTGCCCGTCTAGACAGCTCCTCCCTATAGCACCCCGAGACGTGGCGGTAGGGCGGGCCAGGTGCTTCGCCCGATAACTCGTCACAGCACACATGTACGACCCAGAAGCTAAAAGGCTGTAACAGCTTCATGGAGGGCGGGTGGCTTTCAAAATGTGGCTCTCGCCGTAGCGCCGCGCGCAGACGGATTCCTGCATCAGCAGCAGATTGCGTAACAGAATGTGCGCCACACGCTATGATCCTCGTAGGGCACCCGTCCAAGGGAACGACGCCTTCGCCGCAGCCTTGGCCTTACTCCTGCAGCAGCAAAAGCGGTACCACATTGATTCCCGCGGCGCTTCTACGAGGTCCCCAGGACCACCAAGATGCCCCTAAAGATGCCCCAAGAGGACACGTAAAAGTTCTCATGAGACATCAATAGAGACTCCTAGCGGCATCCAAGAGGCATGTGGCCTTTTTTCTGGGCGCCCTGCTCCTCCTCTTCCTCCTCATCCTCCTCCTACTGCTACTACGACTACTACTACTACTACTACTACTACTACTACTACTACTACTACTACTACTACTACTACTACTACTACTACTACTACTACTACTACTACTACTACTACTACTACTACTACTACTACTACTACTACTACTACTACTACTACTACTACTACTACTACTACTACTACTACTACTACTACTACTACTACTACTACTACTACTACTACTACTACTACGACTACTACGATCTACTACGAACTACTACTACTACTACGACTACTACTACTGACTACTACTACTACTACTACTACTACTACTACTACTACTACTACTACTACTACTACTACTACTACTACTACTACGACTACTACGACTACGACTACGACTACTACTACTACTACTACTATAATACTTCTATTTCAACTATTACACTACTACTACTACTACTACTACTACTACTACTACTACTACTACTACTACGCTACTACTACTACTACTCGCTACTAACTAGACTACTACTACTACGTCTTCTCTCTTCTACTACTACTACTACTACGGCTACTACTACTACTATTACTCCTACTCCTACTCCTACTGCTGCTACTGCTACTGCTAACTGCTACTACTACTGCTACTACTCCTACTACTACTACTACTAACTACTAACTAACTACTAACTATACTGTACGACTACTCCTACTACGTACGACTACTACTACTACTACTACTACTACTACGACTACTACTACTACTACTAACGACGACTACGACTACGACTACGACTACGACTACGACTACGACTACTACTACTACTACTACTACTACTACTACTACTACTACGACTACTACTACTACTACTCCGCCTCCGCTTCCTCCTCTTCCTCCTCCTCCACCTCGTCCTCCTCCTCCTCCTCCTCCGCCTCCGCCTCCTTCACATGCTCCTGCTCCTGCTCCCGCTCCTGTTCGGGCTACGGCTCCTGCTCCTGCTCCTGGTCCTCCTTCTACTCCTCGTCTTTCCTCCTTAGCATTCGTCTTCTCATTATTACTATTATTGCCCGTATTATTACGATGACTATTTTGAGTATTCTAATTGTTCCTGATATTATTATTAGTAGTAGTCTTTCTAGTACTACTACTGGTATTAGTATTAGTGCTATCCGTATTATCAGTATTAGTATTAGTATTAGTATTAGTATTAGTATTAGTATTAGTATTAGTATTAGTATTACTATTAGTATTAGTATTAGTATTAGTATTAGTATTTGTATTAGTATTCGTATTAGTATTAGTATTAGTATTAATATTAGTAGTAGTATTAGCATTAGCATTAGTATTAGTATTAGTATTAGTATTAGTATTAGTATTAGTATTAGTATTAGTATTAGTATTAGTATTAGTATTAGTATTGATATTAGTTTTAGTATTAGTATTAGTATTAGTATTAGTATTAGTATTAGTATTAGTATTACTACCAGTACTAGTATTAGTACTAGCAATAGTACTAGTAGTACTATTAGTATTAGTATTAGTATTAGTATTCGTAGTAGTATTAGTATTCGTATTAGTATTAGTATTAGAAGTAGTATTAATATTGGGATTAATAGTAGTATTAGTATTAGTATTAGTAGTAGTATTAGTATTAGTATTAGTAGTAGTATTGGTATTAGTATTAGTATCAGCATTAGTAATAGTATTAGTATTTAGTAATAGTATTAAGTTTAGTAGTATTATTAGTATTAGTGTTAGTATTAGTATTACTATTACTATCAGTGTTAGTATCAGTATTAGTACTCGTATTAGTATTAGTATTAGTATTAGTATTAGTATTAGTATTAGTATTAGTATTAGTATTAGTATTAGTATTAGTATTAGTATTAGTATTATTATTAATGTTAGTGTTAGTAGTAGTATTTGTACTGTTATGTTTATGATTCGTCCCAACACTCTTCCCATTCATATTACTATCAGTATGATTTGCATTATTAGTCTCAGTATCATTAGCCGGATTACTCATAGTATTAATGTCATTGCTAGCATTTGTAATATTACTACTACGGTTACCATTATTCGTGCCAGTGTCATTAAAAAATGTAAGATCATTAGTAGTAGTAGTATTAGTAGTAGTATAAGCCATAGTTGCTACATAATAGTACTACTAGGTGTTGCGATTATTACCAAATTTATTGGTATTAGTTTGTGTATGGTCATTATTATGGTTCGTATTACTCGTATTAGTTGTCCTCTTGGTATTCATAGTATTGTCCTTCGTAGTTTTCATGTTAGTACTAGTATTCGTATTATTATGTTTCTTCTTAGTATTATTATTAGTGTTGTTGTCAGTATTCTTATTGGTAGACTTATTAATATTATTCCTCCTCCTCCTCCTCCTCCTCCGCCTCGGCCTCCTCCTCCTCCTCCTCCTCGTCTTCCTCCTCCTCCTCCTCCTCCCCTTCCTCCTCCTCCTCCGCCTCCTCCACGTGCTCCTGCTCCTGCTCCTGTTCCTGCTCCTGTTCCTCCTCCTCCACGTCCTCCTCCTCCTCCTCCGCCTCCGCCTCCGCCTCCGCCTCCACCTCTGCCTCCGCCTCCGCATCCGCCTCCGCCTCCTCCTCTTTTTCCTCCTCCTCCTCCTCCTCCTCCTCCTCCGCCTCCGCATCCGCCAAGCACTCCTTGGCAGCTTTCAATCGCGCGCCTTTGCAGTTTTCAAGGCGTTCCTGAGCAGTTTTCAAAGCGTTTCTCTGCAGTTTCTAAGGCGCTCCTTTGCAATGCGTAAACGACCCTTAGCAGTTTTTAACGCGCCCATTGGCAGTTTCCAAGGCGACCCCTGGCAGATTGCAAGGCGTTTCTTCCAGCTTGTATACATGCACGGTGCCCCTTTGGCAGCTTGTAAGGCGCTCTTTGGCAGATTCTAGCGTTCCTCAGCAGGTCAGGGCGCCCTTTAGCAGTTTGTGGTCCGTTCTGTGCCGTCTAAGGGCCCTCTTGGGCCGTCCTGGGCCCTTTGGGAAGCGTGTCAATTCATTGTTAAGACGCATCTGCACTCGTCGTCGTCATTCGCTGCGGAAGTTAACGCAAGGAGAAGGAGCAGGAGGAGATGCATGGGATGAGAAGGGGGAATGATGAGGAGCGAGGGGGGTGACGAATGAGGAGATGATGACGATGATGGTGCTGATGGTAGTGCTGATGATGATGGCGACGGTGGTGGCAATGATGATGATCTCGACTACAAAAAAACGACGAGGATGTTTATGGCGGTGATGATAATGGCGGTCATGATGGTGATCATGATGACGATTATGGTGATGGTGATCCTGGTGATGATGACGACGACGGCAATGACGGCTGTGATGGATACGCATGGTGACGCGGGGGGGGGGCAAGAGGAGCAGGAAGGCGACGATGGCAGCCACCTGTGACGTCTTTTCGCCCCCTTTTTGTTGAGGAGCTCTTGTGGCCGCGGCTGACGGCGGTCTCGGGGGCATGGGTGGAGGAGGAGGGGGAGGAGGAGGAGGAGGAGGAGGAGGAGGAGGGAAAGGAAGAGGAGGTAGAGGAGGAAGAGGAGGAGGAAGAGGAGGAGGAGGGGGGAGGAGGATGAGGAACAGCAGCTTCTTGCGAGGGCCGCAACTATCGAATAGCCTTCGGCCCATTCCGCCACCGTGCCCGAGCTGTGGGTGCTGGGGCGCTCTGGGTAGATGCCGGGATATGTTGGGATGCCCCCCGGGACCCTCTTGCAAGACTCTCGGGGGTCGCTTCGGCCCTCCTGGGGGGGGGCGGTTTCGGCGCCCGCTGAGGCCTGTGGAACGCCTCGCTAGCCCTGGGAAGCCAGTCGGGCAATTGTGGGGCGGGAAGCTCAATGTGAAATGTCGTGCTCTCCGTGTGGGAATCCCCCTGTACCAGTGTCAGATGTAGTCTGGTGTACGTGGTGTCGTGCACGCGTTGCGCACACGATCTGCATGCGTTGTGCGTACGATATCCAACATTCTACACGTTTGTTGTATACGGTTTGGAGGCGTGTCGTATGTGGTTGAATACGCTATGAGTACGTTGTGCATACGCTTGGCCTACGTAAGGTAGACTTGGTTTTGCGTATACGCTGTGTACGCTTCTGTGTCGTTTCGCACGCGCTCCTTATGTTTGTACAGACGGGTCGCACACGGGTCGTGCACTTTCTAGATACGTGCCGCAGTGTTGGACACGTATTGGGTACGCGTTGCGCGCGTCTGGTGTTCGTGATCGTGTCATATGATGTGCTTGATACGTGCCTGATCGCGTTCGCATGCGTTGCGTAGCGGTGCGTCTAGTCTCCGCATACGGTGTGTATGTAGCACGGGTACATCCCATACACGTGTTGTATACGTTTCGTGTACGTACTACTCACGTATCGTCCATATTACGCATACGTTGCGCATGCGTTACGTAGACGTACTGTATACGCTCGTATGAACTCGCTTGTATATCACGTTTACGCTTCGACTACGTGTTGCGTACGTCTCTTACACTTTCCGTATATGATTCAAACAGACTTGCATATACGTTCCAACTACGTGTCCGATGAGTCCCATGAAGTGTTCATTATCATTTCGTTCACGTTGCACATGCGCGCCATAGGCATACCCGACTCGCGTCGTAGGCGCGGCGTCCGCGTCAACGCGTTATGCGATGACGCACATGCGTTTCGCATTTGTTGTATGCACGATTCATGATCGGATAGAACTACGAAACAGCCCCTCATTTCATTACACACTAAGTCCCATTTGCGAGCATAGTTCGCCTATGCGGTTGCCTCTGCCTCTCTCGATGCCTCTTTCGCGAGCACAATTCGCACCATACGACCGCTCATGCCCTGCAACCGAACTACTTCCAGCGACAGCTCCGGCTGATCATCCCGTCGGTGAAACGTTGTCCTCATCCGTACTGAAGTCGCTGCAGCGGGAGCAAGGCGCAGTCTTCTTGCGCCTCTCATCGCTCGGTCTGACCGCGGGGTGTTCGCACTTAAACTTCCCGCGCATAACGCCCTACATCAATTCCCGGCCGATACTCCGTTTCGCCGCGGGGTCGGCCCTCATGTCGCGGGCATCGCACCAGAGCGTATCAGTGATCTGTTCGGTACGCAAAGATCGGAGAGCCACCGCAGGCGGCCCGCGGGCTCGTCGGCCTTCGCTTTGACCAGATCAACGTGCCCGATCGGTATCAGGGCGTCGATGTACTCGACATGGTCGGGCGCCACGGCGCCGTCGGCCATGCGGTCTTGGTGAACGCCGCAGTCGGTCACGTCGTCGCAGCCCCCCTCCGTCTTGCCGACGACGCTCTCGACGCGGCCGACGAGCTCATCAACGCGATCATCCTTCCACGCGATCTTCAGATCACCAGCGCGACTGGACGGCACGAGCACGAGCTTCCAGTCGCCAGCAACAGTTGCCAGACGCCTCATGCTTGACCTCGAGCTCCAGGCCCCACATGGCGGGCTCGTCGCTGCACTCCATCGCGCGCGTGGCCACGGCGAGTTTCACGGCGAAGGCCCGCGGCGCGCCCTTGCAGCCCGCGCCCGGCCTGATGCGGCGCAGGCACTCGGTCCTCTCGTCGAATGACTCGCAGTTGGGCACCCGGCCCGAGGACGGCTGCACTGCGGGGCAGCGCGGTGAAATTCACCTCGCGCGGCGCCCCACCTTGCTCATGCATATCGGCATACGTCGCGCCCTGCAGGATTGCCTTCTCGACGTCCACGGCGACGCAGACCCGGCCCGGGCGACGCGCCGCCTCCGAGGACAGCACGCGCGGCGAGGCACGCTCGGCTATCCCCGCGGACGTCTCGAGGGCGCCGGCGCCCATGCCGCATACCTCGGAGCGCCGCGCGGGACCGGTTGACCCACGCAGTCTCGCCGTCGGAACCATTCCAACATTTCAACTTGAAGACGCGCTTGGAGTCCGCGACGCCGCGCGGGCCCTGGAGTGGTCGCCGTTCGAAACACCTGTACTTGACCCAGATGGTGAGCTCCTCGAAGATGGCTGCGGACACCTCCTCGGACAGCCCAGAATCCCCCCCCTCGGTCAGGAGATCGGCGCCGCGCTCGATGACCTCGGTCTGGACGGCGGCGCAAGCGTCGAGCAAGGCTGCACAGGAATCGGCGGTAACGCACTTGCCAGACGCTTCCGCGCTGAAACCCAAGAGTGCTTCGCGCGCCCCAGGGTCGAGGCACACTCCACGCGGCTTCCTCTTTCGCCCAGATCTCTGGCGCGGCGTGGTCGCCCAGGGCGGCGCCGCGCAGGCAGTAGTGGCACTGCGCCTAGATGCCTCGACGCTGGCACTGCGTCTCGAGGCGCTGGGGCCACTCACGTGACCAGCGGCCAAGACTGGCCGCAGCGTGCTCGCCAGCAGCGTAAATCATCTGCTGGCTATCGTCGCTGTCCAGCGCTTCCAACTCACGAGTTCGGTCTGCTGCCTCTTCGACCTCATGCCACGCTGCCGACACCGCCTGCTGGATGCGGCCGGAGAAGTCGCCGCCGGCCACCTCTCAGTGGCACTGGCAGCGTCCTCAGAGGCGTCGATGGAAGAGTCATCGCACGCCCAATCTGGATCCTGTCAAGCGTCTGCTGCCGTAGGCGTCTCGTCACCCAAGATGAATTGAATGATGCGAGCGCCCGTCCACGGCTCGCCGACGAGCGCGCGGGGGTCGAACTTGACGCAGACTGAAGGAATCCGCCGATTGTCACCTAGACTCCAAGGGCACCACTAGACGACTAGGCTGCGGGCGCAGCACGGCCACTCTCCCACAGACTTCTGGCCAGGCAGTTGACGCGCGGCACGAACGTCTGGTAGCTGAAAAACTGCGGGGCACATGGCAAGGAGCTTCGAGGATGCGTGGGCACTGCCGAGTCTGCGCGGTCAGCAGCGCGCCTCTCACGCCCTCCCAATGGCCGAAGGCCTCGGTGCCGGAACCCGGCACGACGCGCTCCACGAAGTGCCCAACTCGGCCCCAAGACAGGCCAGCCCCAGCCCGGCCTGTGCCCGCGTCGTCGAAAACGGCACCGATGAAGGGCCAGACGTCCTGCTATCTGCAGATCACGTCGGCTCGACGGTACGTCACCGCCACCTTGCCTCGGGCTGGATCGACAGACGCGACGACCCCAGGGCCTGGCCCGCCTGATACGTCCTCTGTGCTCGGAGGCCCGTGGACCCCAACCTGGTCGCCAACGTTGAAGCGGCCCTCTCCAGACACGACGGCGCGTGTCCGGAGGGCGCGGTGGACGCAGGAGAGGGGCGCAGCCTCAATCACGCGCTGAAATGCGATCTCTCGGACTCGCCACTGGAATCGGCCCGGCTGCACTCCTCCGCCAGCAGAAGGGGCAGCGCCGGCGACGCCCTCGCCAGACACCTCGCCCGAATGGCGTGCTTCCAGCGGTGGCCGCATAGCTGGCTGCCCCCAGAAAACGACGTCGCACGGCGGCGCCGCTCATGCCGCTGAAGCTGCCGGCGCTGCCGGCGCCCCTGAAGCTGGCGCGGCGGGCCGCGCGCCCCCCGCTGCCGCCCGACGGCGCGGCGACACAATCACTGGAACCGTCGGCGCTGCAGAGGCTTGCGCACGGCCCATGAGGTCGGCCATCTCCTGTCGCTGTCGTCGCAGTTCGGCTTCGCGCAGCGAGGGAGAGGACGAGGACGACGGCGCCCCTGCCCAAGTTGGCCAATGCCGGCGGCCAGCGGGTTGCCGCGAGCCGTCCGACGCAGACGTCGGAGCAGCCGCCGGCGCAGACGGCCGCCGCGCGGACGCCGCTGGAATTGGCCGTCCGCCATGCCGGGGGCCAGAGCTCCACAATGGATGACCATTCGCGGCGCCCCCAGCCATAGGCCGAAACGTCCCAGGGGTGGCCCAAGTCACCCAGGCCGCGCGCGCACCTGCACGGGCCGCTGCTCGGTCGACCCCAGCGGCCCGCGCTGCCCCAGGAGAGCAAGCGGCGAGGACGATGGCGCCGATGGCGGCGCTGGGGCGCAGTCGCCGAAGAAGAGAGCGCGCCCTCGTCGGCGGCGCCGGGGGCGGTCGCGCACGCAGTGCTCCTCGGAGTCGCCCTCGCGGCACTTGAGTCGCACCCCGCCCGGCCCCGCGGGTTCGGCGGCGCGAACCCACGCCCGCGGCCCTGAACATCCCTGCCCCCGCGCCCCTGCCCTTCCCGAAGCCGGCGAAGGTCTCCCAGAAATCGTCCTGGGGCAGGGCGTGTAGGAAAGCGCGGCAGCTTCTACCCTCACCCTTGCCCTTCCGTTCGATAACCCCAACCTCGGCGCGCGGGCCAGCGGCTGAAGCTGCGCCCAGGAGAGGCGCGCACCACGCCCACGGGGACGTCGCGCAGCTCGGGGTCGTCGGCGGACATCTCCTCGCCGAATGAGCTGGCGGCGTCGGCGTCGGGCACGCCGCCGCGCCGGCGCCGGGCGCGCCCCCCGCGCTGGCGGCGCCGCGCTAGAGGCGCAGCCTCCAGACACGGCCTCGGCCGGCACGGGGGGGCTCGGCGCCGACCCCGGCGCGGCGGGGCCCGCGCTGTCCGGCGACCCCTCCACCACGCGCCAAAAGCGTCTCAGCTGCCCCGCCACGCGGGTGAGCTTTTGAGCGTTCGCGGGGCAGCACAAGGTGCAGCGCAATAGGAACGCGGCGAGTTGGGCGTTCGACGCGCCGACGGCGCGCTGCAGGAGGAAGCTGAGCCCATCGTTGCCGATCATGATTTGACCAGCCAGCTGCGCCTTGTCGCGGAAGACGTCGAACCTCGCCAGGAGGTCGTCGACGCGCCGCTGCGGCAGTCGACGAAGTTCGTCAGAGCCAATACTACGGAGGCGCGCTCCTCCTCGCCCAGCCGGCTCCGTCGTGCGGCCAAGCTGTGAATTGGAAAAGTCATCGGTGACACTGGGTTGCCGTTGACGAGGCCTCTGTGGGTCAGGGAAGCCCGCGGCCATTCGCCCACGCACTCGCGCGCCGTGCCAAGAGGCGCAACGAGACGTAGGCCACCTGGCGAAACTCGTCGGGGTCCGAATTCGCCACTGACCAGATCATCACCTCGCGCACCCAATTCTGAAAAGACACGCAAGCCTGGTGCTCGGGCCCCGAGGTGCGGAGGTGTCACGCGTTGCCGCTGCCACGACCTGCGCCCATGGAGGCGACACTGCTTGCGATGGCACACACGGCGACTCTGATGGCCTTCCATCCAGAGTGTAGATCCCTCCACCAGTCGCGGAGGCGCCGGAGGCCAGGGATCCTCAAGCGGCGTTGCACGAGTCGCCGAGGATACTTGTCTTGGATGCATTTACCCTCGTCAGCGCCTTGGGCGTATGTTAATGTCGCGTCACTGTAATGTTCACAATGCTCACAAACGTCCCGCGACACGTTTGTACGTCGTGTGGCCACTGCACTGAGCACCACCATGTACAAGATCGTCTGGAGGAGCGCGCATCGGGATCCCGTCTTGCCCGGCTGGCGGGTCTGAGCGGGTAAAGCGAAGGGTCGGGCCCCGAGGCGCGGTGCCTCGGAATGATGGCGCCCCGGTCGCCATGACCTCCACTAGGTTACCTCGGGGCGCTGAGAACGCAACTCCCATGCCCCCCAATGCATCCCCGCTCGGCACCGGCGGCACAGTCGCCGGATGCCTAACCTCCGTTTGCTTCGCCCAAGGCCTCCGAAACACAGCCCCAAGAAGCTCGGGGCCTTATTCTGACACCGCAGATGTGAACTTGTGTCGACCAACTCTCCAACACCTGAGGCTCCCCCCCCTTGGGCGGGGGCGCTGACAGTTCGGGGTCCGCGCGCTGCCCGGACACAGTCCGAGCATGCCCGGGATGGGTCGCAGAGCGGTCCTTGTACTCTTGATGATGTTTCCTTGATGAAATACTGTTGCGCACGCTCTCCGTCACTTGTCCTGGCGGATGGGCGGATGCCCCAACGGACTCGAGGAGTCAGTATCCTGCCACAGTGAGCGGGAAAGGCGCACGAAGGCGATGATGTTGCAGGCGGATGTAAAGCGGGATGTAGAGCGTCATGTAAAGAAGCATGTAGAGCGACACGTAAAGCGGCACGACGTAGTGTTTTTTCGGATGGGCTGCTCAAGCCTGACGAACCCACGAGTGACGTTTCCAGCAGGTGTCGCGATGTAGAGCGACGGAGGGTGGGAGCCATGGCCATCGAAGCGAAGCGGGGCGGGGCGGCCGTGGTAGTGCAGCAGGAACAAACCTGCTCGTGAAAACGGTTGTCCGTAACTGGACGCATAGCGTGTAGAGCGAATATGTGTATGTTAAGCGGGCACGGTACATGATCCGTGATATACACTGCAGCAACAGCAAGAACAGGGTGAGAAGCAGGCAAAACAGGAAGACCTACTCTTCAAGTTGACTTAAGAGGAGGAGGCGGAAGAGGAGAAGGAGTAGAAGGAGGAGGAGCGGAAAAAGGAGGACGAGGAGGAGGACGACGAGGAAGTACCGTCGATTTGGCACGGTCGACCTGCCAATCAGGGCCGACTGCACGTATAGATATAGTCGCCCGGCACGGGCGGGGCGCCTGGGAGAGCTCGGGCCACGTGAGCTCCCGCCCCAGGAGCAGGCCGCCAGCCCGGGGGCGCCCGCAGCAGGCCACGCCTGTGCGGGGCCCGCGGCGCGCGATGACGACGACGACGACGACGACGACGACGACGACGACGACGACCACGACGACCACGACGACGGCGGCGACGACGACCACGACGACGACGACGAGGACGGCGAGGACGACGACGACGGCGAGGATGACGACGACGGCGACGACGACGACGATGACAACGACCACGAAAACGACGACGACGACGACGACGACGACGACCGCGACGACGACGACGACCACGACGACGACGACGACGACGACGACGACGACGACAACGACGACGGCGGCGGAGGCGGCGACGACGACGACGAAGACGACGAAGACGGCGGCGGCGATGCTGACGAAGACCGCAAAGACGACTGCGCTGGGAAGACGGCGGCGGCGTGGCCAAGGATTCGACCCGTCTCCTGTGCCGCGAGACCGCTCCTGCCCTCGCTTCTGCACCGGCATGCTCATGCCGAGCATCGCTTCACACTCGACACTCCGTAGCCGCAGCCGTCCAGGCGCGAAGCGCGCCCTCTTCTGAAGAAGTCCCAAAGCCTGACGCGGAGGGATCCCAGTTCGGGCTCGCGAGGGGCGACGACGGAGACCATCACCGCCGCGGGCAGCGAGGGGCGAGGGGCGAGGAGCGAGGGTGGGGGGAGGAGGAGGGAGCGGGGGATGGACTGGGAAGAGGGGGGACGAGGAAGAAGAGGAGGAGAGAGGGAGAGAAGAGGGAGGGGAGAGAAGGCACGCATTCTGCACTCCAGCTACGATACGGCAAATGTGTGACTGCATACATGTTGTTTCTCCTCATCTGTTGGTCTCCCTGGATCCTGCCGAACTCGTACATGTTCCCCAGCCCGTTCTCCACCTTGACCTTCCTCCCCCACCTCCTCATTCACGTCCTCCTCCATAGATCCCCTCATTTGTCCATCACCTTCTGCAGTTGGGCTCACGGGAATAAGGAAAATCGGCCCTTCTAGGCCCCCTCACTGCAAAATGTCGTCCCCTTGCGCCGGGAGTGGGATGCATTTGGCGCTGCCTCTCCGCCGTGTGGATATCGCCCTCCCGGCGTCGAGAGCAGGCACTCAGGAGCCTTCCCCTTCTGGCGCAGGGGGACGATTGAGCATGGAGGAGGGAAGAGGAAGACGGGGAGGCGGGGAGAACCGAGAACACAGGAAGAGGCAGGAAGGGGTATATGGAGGATGGGTGAGGCAGGGGATGGTGAGGAGGAGAGAGGAATGAGGATGGGGGCAGGAGTAGGAAGAGAAGGTAGGAGGAAGTAAGCAGGAAGGAGGAGGAGCACGAGTGAGGGGAAGGGGGGACGCGGATTTCAGAAGATTCATAGAAAATTAGGGGAGGATGGCATTATGGGGATCTCCGCCGCCGTCTTTACTCTTCTCGTCGCCATGCTCCGTCCCCCTCCGTTGTTATTCCTTCTCATCCCGCTCCCTCCACCTGCCCCTCCCTTCTCGAGGCCGGGCTGTTATGGGAGTCCCCTCGGCCGCACAGGCCGTGTCAAAGTTGCGTTTCGGACGGTAAAAAATCGTTCGCCCTCTTGGGAGCGTTGCTGTTCACATATGCATGTGAATATACGCTTATACTTCAAATAAATATACAAGAAGAAGTATACATGTGGAATGCACTAGGCATTGCCTCCCCCCTCCACCCACCCCCACCCCCCCACGCCATCTTTTCCCCACCTCCCTCCCTCCTCCTGCCATACGCATCCAATAATGATATGATAGAAATACAGTATGAATTCCCCGCGCCCTCCCCCTCTCTCCCTCCTCCCCAAATAGGAACGCAATAAGGACACAATAAGAATTCATCCAATCCTCTGCCCCTCCTCCAATCGAGCCCTATTGTGGTCCTATTGCAGGAGGAAGGAGGGGGGAGAGGGTGCGAAGCTATCCGATGCGAACTCCTCAATACCTCCTTCCCCCCCCCATCTTATAAGAATACACATTCCTATACTGTGCCTCTGGCTGCATTCCTATTGGAGGAGGAGGAGGAGGAGGAGGAGGAGGAAGAGGGAAGCGGAGGGATGGAGGGATGGGGGGGGACAGAGGGTGGAGGTGAATTGCCGTTGCATTCCTTTCGTATTCGCATTGTATTTCTATCGGAGGAAGGGCGGGGGAGGAGGGGGGAGGAAATTCCGATTGCATTTCTAATGGGTTCCTATTGCATTCATATTGGAGAAATACGGAGGGAAGGAGGGAGGCAAGGAGGGGGCGGGGATTTTCTATTGTAGTATTAGCTGTCGTGTTGTACTCCTACTGTACGCATTTCTAATGGGGGAGGGGGACGGGAGGGGGGAAATGTCAAAATTGCATTAGTGATGCGTTCTTGTTGAATCCCTATTAGAGGAGGAGGAGGAGGAGGAGGAAGGGAACAGGGGCGGGGGGTGGAATGCGTTCTGTATATCGATTGCTTTCCCATTGTATTCCCGTTGTGCTCACGTTGGAGGTGGAACGAGGGAGGGGGCGCAATTCTTACTGCAGTATCAGTGCACCCCCAATGCGTTCATGTTGGATTCCGATTGGCGGGGAAGGAAAGGAGTGGGGCGGAATATGGATGATAGAGGAATGGGGAAAGTCGGAGAAGGGACGGGGGCGGAGGAAGGAGAGAAGAGAGATGAGGGAAGCCGAGGGGAGGAGAAAGGGGAGGACGCTGAAAGGGAGTCGGAGGAGGGATTCGGATGACGATTATGACGAGGGGGAATAGAGGGAGCGACGACGAGGATCGTCGACAAAAGCAATCAATATGTAAATCTGATACACAAGGAGTCAATACATGGTACATGGAGATCCCTCCACGAAAGCGAATGAATTGGTGGAACATACTCCACCAAATAGTAAGATATTAAACTTATCCACACAAAAGAATCAATGTTGAACAGGCCCTCCACCAAATCACTCAATGCGTGGAGGATCTTACGTTCCCTCCCGCATCTCCTCCCTCCTTCCCTCTGGGCCTTGGGGAAACTGAAAATACGCATTCATGTTGTGTCGCCTAAGTAGTGTGTTCCTACTGGAGGAGGTGGAGGAGGAGGGAGGCGGGGGGATGGAGGGATGAAGGGGGGGGGATTGACGTTGCATTACCATTGCCTTCGCATTGCATTGTTATTAGAGGAAGGGGGGGAGAGAGGAGATCCACCTTACATTCCTAATGGGTTCCGACTGCATGTTGTATTCCCATCGGAAGAGCACGGGGGGAAGGGGGGAGGCAATGAATGGGGGGGGACCTTCCGTGGAGGATGACGGAAGGAGGGGGGGGAATTGAAATTTCATATCGTAGTATTATATAGTGTTCGTGTTGTATTCCTATTGTATGTCTATTGGGGGGGGACATGGGAGGGGGGAATTACATCAAAATTGCATGATTGCTGCCTTCTTGTTGAATCCCAGCTGTAGGAGGAGGACGAGGAAAGGAGCAGGGGCGGGGGAAGGAATTAATTCGGTATCCAGGCTGTTTTCCCAGTGGATTCCCGTTGTGCTCCAAGTCGAAATGGAGCGAGGGAGAGGGGCGCAATTCTTACTGCATTATCAGTGCACCCCCAATGCGTTCATGTTGGATTCCGATTGGCGGGGAGGGAAAGGAGCGGGGCGGAATATGGATGATAGAGGAATGGGGAAAGTCGGAGAAGGGACGGGGGCGGAGGAAGGAGAGAAGAGAGATGAGGGAAGCCGAGGGGAGGAGAAAGGGGAGGACGCTGAAAGGGAGTCGGAGGAGGGATTCGGATGACGATGATGACGAGGGAGAATAGAGGGAGCGACGACGAGGATCGTCGACAAAAGCAATCAATATGTAAATCTGACACACAAGAAGTCAATTCATGGTACATGGAGATCCCTCCACAAAAGGGAAGGACTTTGCGGGGTATACTCCACAAAATAGTTCGATATGTAACTTATCCACGCAAAAGAATCAATGTTGAAAAGGCCCTCCACCAAATCACTCAATGCGTGGAGGATTCAACGTTCCCTCCAGCCCCTCCTCCCTTCTTCCCTCTGGGCGTGGGGAAACGGAGGAGGAAGGATGAGAATGGCAAAGCAAAATGGTCGTGTTGTTTTGGTGGTGGTGGGGGGGGAGAGGTCCAGCTGGCCACTGGCAGATCCCCTCCTCCCACGTCCTCGCAAAATCCAAGATCAAACAAAAAATAAAACCTGGCAGACCTCCTCTGGCAGATCCCCTCCTCCCCCGTCCTCTCCCCGTCCCCCGTCTATTGGAATACAATAAGAATCGATTAGGGGGGAGGAGGGTGGCGGCCTTGCACATTGACTCCATGTGCGGCGGCCTTGCAAAGGGATTCCTTTGGCGGCGGCCTTAGAAAGGGATTCCGTTGGTGGCGACCTTACAAACGGATTCTGCCAGAGGGGGTCTGCCAAATTTCTCAAAATTCTTCAATATTTTTAATGTTATAAAAAATTGAATCGGAAAACGAGGTTTCGCTTGAGACTCCCTCCAAACTTTTGAAATCCATTGGGTTTGGTCCACCTGGGATTATGAAGGAGTCTCAAGCGAAACTGTAATTTTCTTGTGCAATCAATCGAATAAAAAACCATGAAAAAGCTGGTTTGGCTTGAGACCCCCTCCGAATTGTACGCGGGCCATGCCCGATGGATTTAAAAAGTTCGGAGGGAGTCTCAAGCAAAATCTTGTTTCCCGTTTTGTATACTAAAAAAAATGGCAGACCTCCTCTGGCAGATCCCCTCCCCTCTCCCCTGCCCCCCTCCTCCTCCAATCGGATACCATAGAAATCGATTAGGGGTGTAGGGGAGGAGGGAGGGGCGGCGGCTTTGCAGATTGATTCCTTTGTGGCGGCCTCACACAGGGATTCCTTTTGTGGCGGCCTTACAGAGAGATTCCTTTTGAGGCAGTTTCTCTCTCTCTCTCTCTCTTTTTCTCACTCTCACGGTGGATGGATGGCGCATCTTGGTTTGGGGTATTTTTCTTGTTGTGAAAATGTCCCCCCGAGGGGACTCCCAGAAGAGCCCGTTCTCCCCTTTCCGCCACCCTTCTCCCCCCCTCCTCCTCCTCCTCCCTATCCCCCCTCTCCTCCCTATCTTCCCTCTCCACTTCCTCCCTCTCCACCTCCTCCATCTCCACCACCTCCCTCCTCCCCCTCTGCTCCCTCTCCTCCTCCTCCCCCTCCGGTCTCAAGATATGAAAGGCGCTCCATCGTGACCCAGCGCGGCTCTGGAAACAGAGCGCTGGGCCGCCCGGCATGGGATGCGGCACGAGGGGCCCTGGGCAGAAGCCCGGTGCACAATCAAGAATCCAAGGTTTTTCATCAAATCAAAAAATCAAGAACCCAAAATCCAGAAGCCCGGTGCAAAGTAAAGAATCAAGACTTCAAAGCAAAAAACGAGGGCCCTTGGGCAGAAGCCCGGTGGGCAGAAGCCCGGCATCAGTTTTCCACATGACACAACCCCCGAACGATGGATGTTACTTGACCGACTGGCTAAAACTGGCCGCTCTGATTGGACACCGCAGGGTGAAGAGCCTGCTCTTCCCCTTCTGGACGCCCTGCGCGCCAGAAGCACTATGAGAAGTCGCTCCGCTGCCCACAAA
>CAUYUJ010019662.1:57784-60284 GCA_963575745.1 Prorocentrum cordatum
GGAAGGACCCGAACACGCCTGCGGCCAAAACCTGGGAGCGAACATTACGCCTCCACGATGAGCAACGCACTCGTCGCTGCGAACCGCAGTCGCGTTCGGCTCAACGCTTTCCAATGCCTGCGCAATTCAAAGATATATGTATAATTACACATGTTCCCCAAAAAAACATTAATAATAGTAGGAATAATAATACTAGTAGTGATAATGATAATAATAATGATGATGATAATAATAATGATAATAATAATAATGATCATCATAATAATAATAATAATAATAATATTAAGAATAATAATAATAATGATAATGATCATTGCAATCATACTTACATCTGTGTATATATGTATATATAATCCGCCTGGCCTTTCCGGAATCAGCAAAGTCCCAATCAAAACTACCAGGGGGACCGAGGCCTGGAGCATGCGGATTCGGATCGACCAGTGGACAGTGTTCCGGATGCCATGAGATCATTGTTCCCGCGACATCGAGGTCAGACCAAGCTTTGCTCCCGCACGCTTGAAATATCTTACTTTGCTTGCCAAACTTCTACGTGAACGGCAAAGGCCAAGCCATTGGCTTGCATCGCTCAAATTTCGGAGCCCACGCTATACTACGTCGCTGCGGGGGGGGGGCCCACGGGCCCCATGCCGCTTCACGATCGCAAGCATCGCGACCCGTACGTGGCCGCAAGCAGCCCGTGATTATCATGTATCTGCTTCTCTAGGGCACGCGCTCTAACGAAGCAACGGATCACTCTCTTGTTTCTTCTGCACATGGCCTCTCGCGTTGGCCGTCACTACCGACGCGGAGTCTGTTTCCGCCTCTGCCGCTGAGGGAATTCTTGCAGGCTGCTCCGTTTCAACGACGCTCAATCAGTACTTGACCAACACCTCCTTTAGGGCTCGCCTGTTACCCGTGGCATGCACTCAACTCCTGCCGCAACTCAGACATTTGAGAATCCTGAGTCGAAGTTGCTCATCGCATTCGCAAACAAAGTACGCCTCATCTGGCCTGGGAACTTTGCCAAACATGATCAGCTGCTAGTCGGATAAGCCGCTGCTATCAACATCAAGCTTCGCGAGCACCCACGATCCACTCAAGGCAACGATGCACCCAGTATTCCTCTTTGAAGAAAGATACAGGTCTATAGATACAGGTCTATAGCATTGCGATCTGATGTGCTCACCAACGAGATATTTGACCCGTTCAGCTCGATGTGTAAACACCTGACACGTCGTTGACTATTGGGCTCTCCCTCGTCAGGATCACGCCTCCTAGTCCCAGCTGGGGATCATGATTTGCAAACGCTCTAGGATCAAGCGTGACCAGGACCTGAACGTTTGCCACCTCCAGTTCCATTAAGTTCAGCAGCTTGGTGCAATCGAACTCGCCCGCAAAGAACCTTCCAAATTCGATGTCGTCAAACACCCGATCGCCGTCTCCGCCACCAGCATATGCGGCCCCTAGGCCGCTGGAGGAATCCTCCAATGCAGCAACCGAACGGGCATTCGAACTCGCCGTGTAGAACAAAACGTGGACACTATCAGGGATAGGGAAGTCCTGTGACCGACTCGGGGAATCGACTCGGGCTAGACCTTACCAGGTCCACGTAATCCTTCGTGACCAGTGCAAACACAACGCCGTGAGATTCTTCCATCCATCTCTCATAGACGGGCGGAATTCCCATCATCAGTACGCTCTAGGGTGTGTCTCCCTTCATTCAGACCTTCTTCGAATTTCCCACCGTTCCCACATACCTCATCTCGAGGTTTCGTGATGATCTGTAGCTCACTCGAAGACGAATTGGGCTGGCAGAAAGCCGAGAATATGGTAGACTTGGGATGTGGCACCCCGTCTCTGTTTGTTTTAGAAACAACCTCGGTGATTAGGATATGCAGCCCCCCGAGTTGGTGACGGTCGCCGAGCAGAGCCTCAAGGCCCAGAGCAAAAACTCTATGATTCTCCTTCGCACCTCCTTATCATCGATGGTCTTTTCGCCGTCGCCATCACCGTTCGCGGCGGCGGACTTTGTTGGGCCAAAGAAGAGATTATCACCGGGGACCATCCCTCGGTCAAGTTCACGTGCACTGAACTGTACCTCCATTAACAACCGCGTCTTTATTCTCACTGTGATCGAACACACCGCACCGGCACAGCTGCAGAATAGCTCCGCATACTCTAACAAGGAGTCCTGTGAGCCCCTCCTCCTCCTCCTCCTCCTCCTCCTCCTCCTCCTCCTCCTCCTCCTCCTCCTCCTGCTCCCACTCCTCCTCCTCCTCCTCCTCCTCCTCCTCCTCCTCCTCCTCCTCTTTCTGCTGATTACTGAGTCCTGATGGCGTGAAGAGTCGTCGACTGCCGCCCCCTCCTCATCCTCCTCCTCCTCCTCCTCCTCCTCCTTCTCCTCCTCCTCCTCCTCCAACTTCCCCTCTCCCCCTCGTCCGCCTCCTCCACCCCCCGCCTCCCTCCAATGCCACCGGGCCTGTCCCATCGGAGGACGGTC
>CAUYUJ010019662.1:65284-67784 GCA_963575745.1 Prorocentrum cordatum
GTCATCATCATCATCCTCATCCGCATCATCATCACCATCAGCATCAGCATCAGCATCATCATCATCATCATCAGCATCAGCATCAGCATCAGCATCAGCATCATCATCATGATCAGCCTCAGCATCATCATCATCATCACCGTCGTCGTCGTCGTCATCATCACAATCATAATCATCATCATCAGCAGCAGCACCAGCATCATCATCATCATCATCACTGTCATGATCATCACCATCATCATCAGCAGCAGCATCAGCAACAGCATCAGCATCATCATCATCATCATCATCAGCATCATCATCATCAGCATCATCATCATCAGCACCAGCATCATCAGCATCATCATCATCATCACCATCAACATCATCATCATAATCATCATCATCTCTCTCCTCCTCCTACTATTCCTCCTCCTCGTCCGCCTCTTCCTCCTCCTCGTACGCTACCGCCTCATCTTCCGCCTCCTCTTCCTCCTCCTCGTCCTCCTCCTCCTCCTCAGCCCACTCCGCATCCTCCTCCGCCTCCTCATCATCATCATCATCCGCAGCAGCAGCATGATCATCATGCTCATCATGATCATCACGATCATCAGCTTCATCATCATCAGCATCAGCATCATCATCATCATCCTCATCATTAGCATGATCAGCATCATCATCATCATCATCATCATCATCATCAGCATCATCATCATCATCACCATCATTGTCAGCATCATCATCATCATCATCATCAGCATCATCACCATCACCATCATCAGCATCATCATCATCATCATCATAATCATCATCATCATCATCATCATCATCATCATCATCATCATCATCATCATCATCATTAATCAGCATCATCATCATCATCATCAGCATCAGCATCAGTATTAGCATCATCGTTACCATAAGCATCAGCATCAGCATCATCATCAGCATCCTCATCATGATCCTCATCCTCATCCTCATCCACATCCTCATCATCGTCATCATCATCATCACCATCATCATCACCATCATCATCATCCTCATTTTCATCATCCTCATCCTCATCCTCATCCGCATCCTCATCATGATCCTCATCAGTATCCTCATACTTGTCCGCATCCTCATCCTCAGTATCTTCAGCGTCACCAGCACCATCACCATCATCATCATCATCAGCGTCATCATCCTCAGCATCATCATTCTTCGTATCATCATCATCATCATCATCATCATCATCATCATCATCATCATCATCATCATCATCATCCTCAGCATCAGCATCAGCATCAGCATCATCACCATCACCATCATGATCATCATCATCATCATCAGCATCAGCATCATCATCATCAGCGGCATCAGCATCACCATCATCATCAGCACCATCATCATCAACAGCAACATCATCATCATAATCATCATCGCCATCAGTATCATCATCAGCAGCAGCAGCATCATCGTCGTCATCATCATGATCATAATCCTCAGCATCGTCATCATCATCAGCATCATCGTCATAAGCATAATCAGCAGCAGCCTCATCATCAGCAGCATCATCAGCATCGTTAGCATCATCAGCATCATCGTCAGCATCATCATCATAATGAAAATCAACATCATAATCATCAGCACCAGCAGCAGCATCAGTATAAGCATAATCGTCATCAACAGCAGCAGCATCAGCATCATCATCCGCAGCATCGGCATCATCATCAGCATCCTCATCACCAGAATGAGCATCATCATCATGTACATCATCATCAGCATCATCATCAGCATTAGCATCAGCATCATCAGCAGTATAATCATCATCATCATATTCATCATCAGCATCCGCATCGGCATCAGCATCATCAACCTCAGCAGCATCAGCATCCTCATCATCAGCATCGTCGTCATCATCCTCAGCAGCAGCAGCATCATCAGCAGCATGATCAGCATCAGCATCATCATCAGTATCATCATGTTCAGCCCCACCATCATCATCATCGGCATCATCATGAGCAGCAGCATCCTCATCGTCATCAGCAGCAGCAGCCCCACCATCATCGGCAGCAGCAACAGCATCATCCGCATCGTCATCAGCAGCAGCAGCTCCACCATCATCGACATCAACATCAACATCATCATCGTCATCAGCATCAGCATCAGCATCAGCAGCAACATCCACATCCGCATCAGCATCATCATTGTCATCAACATCAGCAGCATCATCATCAGCCTCAGCCTGAGTCTAAGCCTCAGACTCCTCCTCCTCCTCATCTTCCTCCTCCTCCTCATCCTCATCATCCTGCACCTATTCCACCTCCTCCGCCTCCGCCTCCTCCTCACCCTCCTCCTCATCCTCCTCCTCCGCCAACTCCTCATCCTCTTCCTCCCCCTCCTCCTCATCCTGCCACTCCTCTTCCTTCTCCTACTCCTCTTCCTACTCCTCTTCCTCCTCCTCCTCCTCCTCTTCCTCCTCATCATCATCATCAGCATCCTCCTCCTCCTCCTCCTTCCCTCCCTCGCTCCCTCCTTT
>CAUYUJ010019662.1:75284-80284 GCA_963575745.1 Prorocentrum cordatum
TGCTCCACTTCCCTGTCTTTACAAAGAATCCTTAATCCTCATCCTTCTCCATGTCCTCCTCCTCCTCCTCGCACCACCAGACGTGTTGGTAGGGCGGTCCAGGCGGTCGGCCCAGGGCTTCCCAGCCATGTATGACTCCGGAGCTTGAACTCCCAAAACTTACACGGATGGGAGACGGGCGGCTTTCGTCAAAATGTGGCTCTCGCGCCGCACCGCGATCCTTCGCTCTAGAAGCCCTCAACAGCCGCAAGGATGGAGGGCACGTCGTTTTCAACATGTGGCTCTCGCCTTAACGCCACGAGCATTGGTCTTGACAGCCTCCAACGGTCGCAAGGGTGGAGGGCGGGCAATTTTTCAAAATGTGGCTCTCGCCTTGGCGTAGCGGGCATTTATCTTGAGCGATTGTAGCTGTCAAGAAATGAGGGCGGGTCGTTTGAAAAATGTGGCACTCGCCTCAGCGCCACACGCATTCGTAACAAAAGCCCCCAACTGTCACAAGGATGGAGGACGATTCATTTCAAACATGGGGCTATCGCTACCGCTTGAGGTTTCCCGAGTTCGTGCGACCCGAAATCTGATAAATGCCACACATGCAGAAACAGAAGGCGGTCCCTTTTCAAAACGGGGCTCTAAGTTGAGATTTCCTCAAAAATACAGCCCACGGCCCCACGTGTAACAGCTACAAGGATGGAGGGCCGTTCCATTTCCCAAACAGGGTTCTCGCCTGAGACTTCCTCCGAATATACGACCCGACGTGTAACACTGTGCAACAAGTATACGGATAGAGGGAAGACCCTTGTCAGGACGGGCTTTCGCTGGACACGCCCTTGATGTTTCTGGTCCTATCGCGTTCCACAAGGCGGTTCCTTTTCAGTTCGGGGCTCTCGTCTGATGGCAGGCCCGTGAGCCCGTCGCCTTTCCAAAGGGATCTCCCCTTGGTGAATAGGAATGCCTGCGGGGACTTGTTTAGGAGGCAACTACTGGGAGGTCTTCGTCGGAAGGACTAAGGAGGATTAAGCCCTGTTGGGGGGCTGTCACGCCAGAGTGGGCCTCGGATTTGGCCCGATTAAGCGAGATTAAGCCGGATTGAGCCAGATTAAGCTGAATTTCGGACCAGGGCAAAATCAGGATTTGACCTCCCAGGAGTTGCATCCAAAACTTGTGACCAGAAGACTTGCCACAGAAGAGTGCATTACAGCATCGTTGATGCATCCTGGGTTTACTCTCACTCTCCTCGCCCTCCTCCTGTCGGGCGCAATCTGACATGGATTTGGGATCCGTGGATCTGGCGCGTTGGCGGCAGATCCGTGGATCGAGGAAGGTACCCCCGAAACACCACGCCAGTGCCGGCTAACTTGGCGACGGAGCCGACATCGTATGGAGACGAGACCATCGCTAATCCACACGCTTTCATGCATGGTTGCGCTTCCCAGATCCTGCTGCCCCTCCACCTCATCCTGACTAACACGAACCACAAAGGCATGGACATAGAATTTCGGAACTCCGCGCGGAGTTCTTGGACCGGCGCTGGGCTCCCCTCCCTGGCGCGCGGAGCGCGTTAGGGGCAGCGCCGGAGGCGACGCCATGGTGGCCCAGCGAGGATCCGACAAATCCGCGCGGAGCTGCGAAAGTTTATGCTGTGCCGTTATTTCTTCTTTGACGATCCTCCCCTATCGCCCTCCTTCTTCCTCCTGGGATGGTGCGGACGAGCCGCGCCGCGCTGGGTCAGAAGGCCATGCCGATGAGCATCGTAGTAAACCCGGGGCCGCCGCCAATAGCGCTGCTGCTGGAGTTGGCGTCGCCCTCGGTGCACGGCGCTCTGGTCATCTCTCGCGAGGTAGGAAGGGACGAGGCGTTCGACGACTGCTCATCCGAGGGAAGGGGGGGAGGAGTTATTTGACATTCAGTTAGACTTGCACGAATTGCATGCCACATTAACAAGGGGAGGGAGAAGACGGAGGAAAGCGAGGGAGGGAAGAGGGAGGAGAATGGATGGACAAAGGAAAAGGGAGGTGGGGGAGGTGTACATGGAGCGGTTCCAGCCAGGGGCCAGGGGGTCTCAGAGGGTCTCAGGTATCTGGTGGGTCTCAGGGCGGGAGAGTACGGGGGAGGGGATGCCAAAGATAAGTGTGAGGAAGGAAGGAGAAGAGAAGGGGGAGGAGAAGCGGTACGAGCAATACCCAACGCCACCCTATGACTGCAGTGGAGCTGCGAGGGTTCCCTCCCGTACCCCCCTCCCACTCATCATGTCGCGGTGCACTGCCCTGAAAGCCCTGAAGGGCTGGGGGGGCGCATACATTATCGCACTTACATCGCCTCCACCCCTGTCCTCCCCTCTCCTCATTCCCAGTCAACTCCAACTCCCCCCCTCTTCGGCAGGGTTCCCCTCCTCCTCCCCCTTCTTCCCACCCCTCCCAGTCCTCTCCCTCCAATTCCGCCCCTCCCCCTCCAGCCCCATCCCCTCCCCCTCTCCTCCTGGAGCGAGAGGCGGAACGCCGCCTGCGAGCGCTTGAGGGTGCCCTCGCCGCAGCTGGTCAGGAGGACCCCGATGAGCAGACTCAGCACCGTGCGCGCGTCTTGCCAGGCCTCGCACCTCGAGGGGAGGCGACGACGGCGACGACGACGGCGACGACGACGACGACGACGACGGCGACGACGGCGGCGGCGACGACGACGCCGAAGATGAGGACGACAACGAGAACAAAGGCGACGGCGGCAGAACGAGGGCAGTGCCCGAGCGAGCGGCGGTGCGCAGATCCCTCCTCGTCCTGCGTCCGCCAGGGGGGGGGGCTGCCGGGGCGCCTGCTGTAGTCGCTGCTGGTCGCGGGCCTGCCCTTGCAGGTGCGGAAGCTGAGGCCGCCTTGCCGACAGCGGATGGATGAGCACAAAGCGGAGTCGTTGCGTCGAAACACACGGGCGAAGAGGAAGGCACAGGGAGGAGGAGGAGGAGGAGGAGGAGGAGGAGGAGGAGGAGGAGGAGGAGGAGCTCCTCCCGAGCCGCTCTCTGCGGGCCATGCGGGCAGGGCCCCTGGGAGGCCAGAAAGAGCAACGACCGAAGCAGGGCCTCAAGATGGGCGCAGGGCGGCCCAAGAGAGCCCAAGAGGGGCTCAAGAGGTCTCAGGAGTGGCCCAAGAGCCGCAAGAGGGCCGCAAGATGGCCGCAAGATGGCCTCAAGATGGCCGCAAAATGGCCACAAGAGAGCCCCAAGAGGGGCCCAAGAGGCCCCAAGATGGCCCCAAGATCGCCCAGGAACGCCCCGAGGACGCCCCACGTGGACCCAAGAGGCGATGTCGACGGCCCCCGAGGGGGCCTTGTTTCTCCCCAGTTGGGCCTTACTTAAGGGATCCTTACTTGGTTAAAGATTGGTCCCTCCTATTCTTACGTGGCCAAATTCCTCGGAGGTTCCACCGGTTCCTCGGGTTTCGTTCCAAAAAGCCGAAGATTGCCTCCAGACGGCCCCCAAGACTCTTTGAAAAGTACTATGAAGCGCTCCGCGAAGGCCCTCCAGAAGCAAAAAACGTCTCTTTCCCCAGGGAAAAAATGCATGTTCAGCACATTCGCCTTTTGGGCTTCCACGCGGCCCACAACGGTCCAAGAAGCCTCCAAGATCGACCCTCCGCAGCCAAAGATGCTCCCAAAAAAGGCTCTACGACGGCTTCCACGCGATCCACGAAAGCTCCAGAAACCATAGCAACGGCCCGGGAGAGCCGCAGGACGGTCCCAAGAGGGCTCCAAAACATTTCAACAGGGTCCCCCAAGGCTGCCCAAACGGCCCACTCGGGGGACGATTCGGTCCAAACCGCCCAAGATTGCCTCCAGACGGCCCCATTGGCCCCCAAGACGTTTGAAAACGCGTCCACGAGGCTCTCCAAGAGGGCCTGCAGAAGCAAAAAATCGTCACATTCCAAAAGGAAAACGTACATTATCAGTACATTCGTCTCTTGGGCTTCCACGAGGCCTAGAACGGCCCAGTAAACCTCCAAGTTCGACCCCCGACACCCCAAGAGGTTTTCAAAAAGGCTCCACGACTGTTTCTGTGCGCAACACGAAGGCCTCAGAAACCACAGCAACGACCCAGGACAGTCACAGGACGGTCCCACGAGAGCCCCACAACGGGCCAAGAGGGTCCACAAAGGCACTCTGGACGGCCCACGAGGGGGACGATTCGGTCCAAACCGCCCCAGCTTGCATGCAGGCGATGCCCCATAGGGCCCCGAGACGTTTGAAAAAGCTACTACGAGGCGTTCCACAAGGCCTCCAGAAGCAAAAATCGTTCCATTCCCTGGGGGAAACATACATTTCCAGCACACTCGCCTCTTGGGCTTCCACGAGGCCTACAACGGCCTCAGAAGCATCCAACATCGACCCCCTGCAGCCCCAGAGGCTTTCAAGAGGGGTCCAAGACGGCCTGCGGGCGCCCCCCGAAGGCCCCAGAAACCATAGGAGCCGCCCTGGAGAGTCGCAGGACGGTCCCAAGAGGGCCCCACAACGGGCCAAGAGGGTTCTCAAAAGGCCTCCTGGTCGGCCAAAGTCGTTCAACAGTGCCCCCAGTCGTCCAACATTGCCTCCCGACAGCCCTACAGGCCCCCAAGACGCCTCAAGACGCTACCCAGAAGCGTCCCAAAAAGCCCTCCTAAAGCAACAACCGTCCCATTCTCGATGGAAAGCACATCTTTCCAACACGTTCGCCTCTTGAATTTCACGCGGCCCCTGAAACCCCTTGCACGCCCCAATACGCCACCAGGACGCGGCCCAAGAATCCCTCCACAAGCAAACATCGGCCCGTTCCATAAGGGAACCGTCCAAGATTGGCACATTGGCTTCTTGGCATTGCACGAGGCCCACAGCAACCCAAGAGGCCCCCAAACCAATTCAAGGAAACCCCAAATGCCTCCAAGAGGGCTCCCGAAACGAGCCAGAAAGGTCAAAAGAAACTCCCGAAACGGTCCAAGAAAGCTACGAGTCGACGAGGGATCGTTCCACAACGCCGAGGATTGCCT
>CAUYUJ010019662.1:85284-90284 GCA_963575745.1 Prorocentrum cordatum
AATCTCCCCTGCATTCCCGACTCGGGGACGAGAGTGATGCCATGATATGACTGGCTCAAGACACGTTTCAGGAATTCCAGAGTACCTAGCGGCCCTCGCTTCTGCAGCGCGTGAGGAACATTAGGAAATCTTGGATGTCATGGAAAGCTTAGAAGGTAGCATTGCCTCGCGCTCCTCTGAGATTAGCTGCCGGTCTCATCCAAATCATGCCCCCGGCCAGTGGTGAACGCCGGACCAGCGGACTGCAGAAGGCCCTCTAAGGGTGCCTGACGGGGTGAGGCTGGCATGCTCTGAGTCATGGTAGGCTCTACTATTACACATCGCATGTGGGAGCAATCGACGGAAATACATCCTGGGACGAGAAAGGACGAAGAGGACGACAACGAGGAGCACGAGCAGGACGGAGGAGGACGGAGGAGGAGGAGGAGGAGGAGGAGGAGGAGGAGGAGGGAGGGGAAAGAGGAAGGGGAAGGAGGAGGGGGAGGAGGAGGAGAGGAGGAGGAGGAGGAGGAGGACGAAGAGGAGGAGGAGGAGGAGAGGAGGAGGAGGAGGAGGAGGAGGGGGAGGAGGGCGACGACGACAAGGAGGAGGAGGAGGAGGAGAGGAGGGCGAGGAGAGGAGGAGGGGAGGGGGAGGGGGAGGGGGAGGGGGACTGGGGAGGGGGAGGGGAGGGGAGGAGAGGAGGAGGAGGAGGACGACGACGAGGAGGGAGGAGGAGGAGGAGGAGGAGGAGGAGGAGGAGGAAGGAGGAGGAGGAGGAGGGAGGACGAGAAGGAAGGAGGCCGAGGAACGGAGGCGAGGAGAGGCAAGAGGAGATATAAAGGAGGAGGAGCAGCAGCAGCAGGAGCAGCAGCAGGAGAAGAGAAGGAGGAGCAGAGGCAAGGGCAGGCGGAAGGGGAGGAGGGAGACGAGGAAACAGGAAACGGCATACGAGGGAGGGGCAGGGAGGAGCAGGGAGTGGCAGAACGAGGTAGAGGAAGGGGACGAGGGGGGGCGGGAGAAGGAGGAGGAAAGAGGGGCTCCCAGAAGAAGCGGTTCCTTCTTCCACCTCGCTCTGGACTGCTACCTGCCAACGTGTCCGACGAGCTCCTGGCGGCGATGTAGATATATATATATATATATATATATATATATACACACATAGAAGACTGCATTGGCGCTTCGCGCCATGCACCTTGGTCCTGAAAGTTTGGCATGCAGGCGGGATGGCAGGAAGGTCAACCCGACAATTTAGCGATAACTCCTTGTAGCGATTTCCGGCATAGCCATTATCATAATGTTTTTCGTTATCCTTCCTCCATGCTTCTTATTCTTCCTTCTCGCCATACCCTGCGCATTCTCCCCATCCTCCTCAATTTTTTTTTGCGGAGGCTCCTCCTTGAAGAGCCTCCGGGGGCCTCGCAAAAATTGTTCAGGATTTCTTAAGGTCTTTTGGAAGCCTCCTGGGCGTGTTCTGGGGTCCTGTGGGGGCTTCCTCGGGCCACCCTGCCTCCAACCGCGGTCCCCCTGGATGACTGGGTCACGATTTGGAAAACTTCAATGTGTGTCTTCAGGCCATCTTGGGCCGCCATGGTGCTCTCTTAGGGCCATCTTGGACCCCTGTTGTGCCGTTTTGGGGCTGTCATGGACTGCCTGGAAGCCCTTTCGGATAGTTGTGGTGCGATTTTGGAGCCTCCCAGGCGGCTTCGGACGCCCAAAAGACCGCCGTCTTGGAGCGTCGGGACACCGAAAACCAAAAATTCACCAAAGCCAAAAGAACATCACAAATTTGTGCCTCTTGGGTCCTTCTTGGGAGTGCTCTTGGAGGCCTCTTGGGACGTTTCGGAGCGATCTTTGGGGGAATGACGGCTTCGTGGGCGTTGTCGTGGACCGTATTGGGGCTATCTGGGGTCGTCTCGGTAGCGCGCCGGAACGAGTGGGAACCCGTCTGGGGTCGGCTTCGGGCTCTCGTGAGGTTCTCCCAGGAAGCCTGAAGGGTTGCCCGGAGGCCCGTGGAAAGCCAAATTCGTTTGGGGAGATAAGGGGGCGCTGGGGTGTGGGCTCCCCGGCGCTATAATATCTATATATATATATATATATATATATATATATATATATATATATATATATATATAAATATATAAATATATGGGCTCCGTGGCGCTACAATATTAAGATTGCTATATATCTGTATATAATATTATATGTGTGTATGTCTATATATACCTATACATACATATATATGTGTGTGCGCATGCTTGACTGTATCTGTACATATATATATGTGCGTGTGGAAATGTTTATATATATATATATGTACATGCATACATACATGCACGTGTGCATGCTCACGTGCTCATATACACGAACATATACTTATACTTACTCAAAAACATATGGATATGCAAATACACATACATATACATACGCATAGAACCTATGCATATATATACATACATATACGTATCCAATACACATACACATACAAATCAATACATATACATACACACATACATGTACATAGACATATACATGTACATATTCATATATATATTTGCGTGTACATATACAAATATAAATACAAATACAAGTACATATGCATATACACATGCATATACATATTCATACACATATACATGCACGTATACATAAACATATACCTATACATATGCATATACATATGCATATACATATACATATATACATACACAAACACACATAGACATGTACATGTACGTATACACATACATATACATATACAAATGCATATGTATCTATACATATGCATATAGCAGGTATATAGACATGCATACTTACACATATACATACACATGTACATGCACATGTATATATACATATGCATATATATACATACATGCATACATAAACATATACATATACTTATGTATAGACATGTACATGTACATATACATATGCATATGTATGTACATATACATATGCAAATACAAATATATATGCATAAACATATACATATACGTGTACCTATGCATATACATATACAAACACATATACATATACATATACATAGACATGTACATACACGTATACATATACATGGACATACACATATGCATATACCTATAAACACATACGCGTATACACCTACATCTATATATAAACACGTACATATGCATATGCAAATGCATACGCATACACAGATGCATCTACACATAGATCTATATATACAACTACACATACTTATACATATACATATACATATGCATATACAGATACATGTACATATACATCTACATACACATATACATATATACATGCATACACCTGTGTACAAATTTGTACGATCCTATTCCTATATCCCTGTCACCTGGAAGTAACCCCCCACCACCACCCCATGTTAAACCGGAGCCCCCCCCCCCAGGGACGCCCCTGACGCCTTTTCTGACGTCTCGGCGGCCCCCTGGACGCCCCTGGAAAAAGTCCGCTGGCCCTTCCACGCCTCCCAGGCCGCCTGGCTGGGCCTTGCGAACAGACTCAAGGCGATCAGAGGGGCCATCAGAAAGGCGCACGAAAGACCCAAGACAGCACAAGAGCGCTTCAAGAGGAACCTCGACGGTCTAAAGAAGACGGCCCAAGAAGCCCCCAAGACGCCCCCAGAGGGCGTTAAGAGAGCCCCGAAGAAGCAAAAATAGTCCCCATTCCATTGGGTAAATGTATATGGTTTGCGTATCCGCTTTGGGGCTCTTCGCAGCGTCCAAAACGGCCCGATGAGCCCCCGAGATCGCCCGATGACGGCCCAAGAGGCCCCCCAAAGGGGTTTGAAGACGGCCAAAAGAGGGCCCCAAAACTGCCCCAGAGAGCCCCGAGACTAACCACAAGAAGCCCAAAATGCCCCCAGAAGACTCTCGAGAGAGACAAACGAAAGCCATGGGAGACCGCCATGAAGGCCACTGGAGGACCCCAAGAGGGCCCTAGATGGCTTCAGAAGACCTCTGGAGGGCCACAGCTCCCCAAGACGGCCCAAGAAGGACCCAGGACGGCCCCAGAGGGCCCCAGGACGGCCCCACGACGGCCAAACGTCCAGACGGCGTTCTCCTACGAAGTACATCGAGCTGACCCGAAAATCTTGGTTCCACGCTTGAGGCTCGAGGTTTAAATTCGTCGATCAAAAAAGACAGGTCTCCCCACCTCCTCCCCCCTTCCCCCTCTTCAGCTCCCCCCCCTCATCCCTGCTCCCTTCCCGTTCCCCGTCCATGGACAAGAGCCATCGCAACAGTTACATGCTTCGTCGTTTGCCAGCACCTTCGCCCGTGAGAAAATAACATTCCTTCCCCACTGCTGCGCCCAAGCGGTGTGAAAAAATAGCATTCCTTCCCCACTGCTGCGCCCAAGCGGTGTGAAAAAATAGCATTCCTTCCCCCCGTGCAAGCGCATCGGGCGAGCGCGGTGTCAGCAGGCACCAGGAATATCAGAAAAATGAGCCAGTCGCCCGTCCAGGCCTCGAGGTTCCCCCCTGCTGAAGCAAGCGATGATTTATGGTTTTACTGTCGAAGCGTCCGGAACAAGGCGCATGGCGCGTCTTGTGTATATAAAAATATAAATATGTATATATATATATATGTATAACAAAGAAAGATATGTATATATACATATATAAACATACATGTACAAATAAGTGCGCATGTATCAAGTCTCCTCCTCTCTCCAGATCCTCAGTCCTCCTCTTAACCACGATCCACCACCATCATCATCGTCATCATCGTACGTATGAATGCCTCATCTCCTCTACCGATCCTGGGTCCTCCTCCTCGGCATCATACACCACCATCACCATCAGCATCGTGATCATCATCGTCAAAAGCATCCTATTCATCATCCGCATCATGACCATCATCATTAGCATCAGCATTATCAGCATCATACGTATCACCCACATCAGCATCACCATCAGCATCATCATAATCATCATGATGGTCAGCAGAATCCTCAACACCAGCCTCATCATCAGCATCATAATCATCATCGACGTGATTAGCATCAGA
>CAUYUJ010019662.1:97784-157784 GCA_963575745.1 Prorocentrum cordatum
CCAAAATGTAGTTACATTGAACACGCTGGGGAAACGCGCAAGTCATGCTACCGCTCCCCCCCCCCCCCTGATCCTGATACATCCACCTTTTCCTTCTGTATCCTCGTCCTCCGCCCCCGCCACCTCCCTCCCCACTTTTGTCCTCCTCCTCATCATCAGCGTGTTCCCCCCATCTGTTGTCCTCCTCAGCTCTCTCACCCTTCTCCCACCAGCCCTGTGGGCGCAGACGAATTGCCAACGTGTTCCTTCCAACTCCAGGTTGTTCTCATACCCCATTCCAGTCCATGGGCCTGGATTTCCCCCCTCCCCCACCCCCGAGCGGTCAGCGGATCCAAGATGGTGCAAGAAGGCCCCGCGTCGCCCAATATGACAAGCTAAAGCCACGCGCGCTTAGGTGCTAGCGCAACACAAGCAAACGTCTCGACACGATAGGTGCATATCGCCATGTCTGTCTTGAAAGTGCTTCGATCCGTTCCAGCTGTTACTCAAACTTCAGCCGTCACTCGTTCTCCCCAAAGTCTGCTCCGTCTCCTCTCCCTTCCTGTCTACGTTCTCCAACCTCGGGGAACTCCCTTCTCGCTCTTCTCTCCTTCTCTTCTCTCCTTCCTCCTGCGTTCCCTCCTGGTGTCTCTAGCTCTCTCTCTCCATCTCGCCCGCTCTCGCCATCGCTCTCTCTCGCACTCTCCCGTTCTCTCTCTCTCTCTCTCTCGCACTCTCTCTTTCTCTCTCTCTCTCTCTCCCTCTCTCCCTCTCTCTCTCTCTCTCTCTCTATCTCTCCTCTGTATCTCTCTACATAGATATACGTATGTGGACCCCTTGATCCATCTATCTCTCTATCTCTCTCCTCCGTCCACCCAGTTGGAGGGAGAATGAGGAAAGTGGTTTGAGGAGAACGATCGCACACGGCACCAACGCGTAGGTAGCCGCCTCCCCACCTCTCCCCCCTCTTCCTCATCCTTGTTTCACGCGCGCCTCGTCAGGAAGTGTTAAAGACGTTTGGGAGGAGCGTTCCCAAGAAGGATACCAAGGGGACTCCAGCATGAGTCGTCCCAGAAGGGCATGATGGGAATATGTTAATCCTGCTCCTCCTCCTCCTCCTCCTCGTCCTGCTCCATCTCCTGCTCCTCATCCTCCTCCTCATCCTCTTCCTCCTCTTCGTCCTCCTATTCCTCCACCTCCTCCTCCTCCTCCTCCTGCTCCTCCTCATCCTCTTCCTCTCCGCTTTCGTCACCTCCCTCCTCCATCTAATCGTCGCCGTCCTCTTCCTCATCATCGTCATCAACAACACCTCTAACAACATCAATCATCATCTCGTCATCATCTTCAGCATCAGCATCGTCATCAGCATAATCAGCTCAAGCCTAAACAATACGAATAGCAATATCGCTACTACTACTAGTACAAAGAGAAAGAAGAAGAAAGGTAAACCTAAAGATGATTGTAATGAAAGTAGGTATGATACTTATGATAATAACAACCATTATCATGATAATAATAACAAAAACAACGATAATGATCATCATCATCGCCACCATCCTCATCAGCATCACCATCATCAACAACAGCCCCATCATCATCATCAGCATCATCATCCTCATCATCATCATCATCATCATCATAATCAGCATCACCAGAATTAGCATCGTCCTCAGCATCATCATCATCATCATCAGCATCATCATCATCATCATCAGCATCATCGTCATCATTGTCATCGTCATGACCATCATCATCATCAGCATCATCAGCATCATCAGCCTCATCAACATCAACATCATCAGCATCAGCATCGTCATCGCCATGGTCAGCATCATCATCAGCATCATCGTCATCATCATCGTCATCATCATCAGCGTCAGCATCATGAGCAGCATCATCATCATCATCACCATCATCAGCATAATCATCAGCATAATCATCAGCATAATCAGCATCGTCGTCATCATCATCATCACCATCATCTGCAGCAGCAACGTCATCATCAGCATCATCAGCATCATCATGATCGGTATCATCATCAGCATCATCATCGTCATCATCACCACCGTCAGCATCATGAGCAGCATCAACATAAGCATCAGCATCAGTATCGTATTCATCATCATCGTCATCACCACCACCATCATGAGCAGCAGCATCAGCATCATCATCATCATCCTCATCAGCATCGCCAACAGCATCGTAAACGTCATCATGATCATCGTCATCAGCAACTGCATCATCATCGTCGTCTAACCACCACCACCACCACCACCACCGACATCATCATCACCATCATCATCATCATCATCATCGGTATCATCATCATCATCATCATCATCATCATCATCATCATCATCATCAGTATCATCATCATCATCCTCATCGTCGTCGTCATCTTCAGCATCATCAACGTCATCGTCATCATCATCATCATCATCCACATCCTCATCATCGTAGCCACCATCATCATGATCATCAACGTCATCATCACCATCACCATCATCATCATGATCATCATTATTAGCATCATATCAATAATAGTAATGTCTGGAGTTAAGATACTAAGAATAATCATCCTCATCAACATCATCATCAGCATCAAAACAAACATCATAATCATCCTCCTCATCCTCATCAACATCATCAGCAGCAGCAGCAGCATCATGGTCATCAGCATCATCATGATCATCACCATCAGAATCATCATCATCATCGGATTACGAGTCCTTCTCGCCCACTGCCTTCGCCCCGACTTCTCCTCCGTTCTCCTCGCCCTCCTCCCCCTTCCGCCCCCCGTCCTTCCTGTACCTTCTCAACCATCCCCATCCTCCTCCCTCTCAGCCTTCTCCTCCTCCTCCTCCTCCTCTTCCGAACCTTTTCATCCCAATACCTCCCCCCCCCCGACTCATGGGCAATCAGTCCATCGTGGCACTGGTCGTGCCCAGCGACCGCACACCTACGATGCTGTGGACCAGCGGCTCCATCGAGCACTTCAGGACGCGGTGTGAGCCGGTCTGGTCCCAAGCAGCAGGAAGGGCCGATGCCAGTGCGCGGCGAAGCTCAATACGGACAGCCCACGTGGGCGAGTGCCTCCGACGGCTCGCAGGGAGCAGACACTGAGTATGCTGGTCCTCCCCACGTCTCCTCGTCGTGGGCCGCCCCCAGTCGCCTCGCCAGACTTCTGGGCACCTCCCACAGTGCCTCACGTCGTGCATGGCACGGCTGCTGCCGCCACGGGTAGCGCAAAAAGTGGCAGTCCTGGGCCAGGTGACGTACAGGTTTGCTTTTCTCAACCTGTCCCCTCTTCGTGGGTCGCCCCCCGTTTCCCTAGCTTCTCAGTCTCAAGCCACCCGGCCTGTCGACCAAAGGATATTTCTGGTTCGTGCCCCCACCCCCGGACATCGTATACTGTTCTACGCACCGGTGTCAGACAAAACTGGTGCTCGAGAAAAAACGATGTTTCGGCCTCTCAGAGTGCTTCCGGTGATATCCCGAGCTTGCGAGCTCTCTGAACCGTCCTGCCGAGGTCCTCTTACATTTTTCTGCAGTCGTCTGGGTCGCGGCCGCCGAGCCAGGCCCTGCGTGCGCCCCAGCTGCCCCCGCGGGTCGCCTCCCTGGACGGCCTCGCCACGGGTGATGGGATGTCGCTGCTCATTCTGGTTGGCAGTTCCGGTGCGACGATTACCGTCGTGAAAAGATCGGTTGGCGGGTACCGATACCGACGCCACCCAAACTCGCCCCCCTCTCCTTCCCCCTCCTCCTCCTCATCGCCCTCACCAACATCCTAACAGTCATCCTCCGTCTCCTTGCCTTCCCCCTCCTCGCTCCTCTTCCACAGCATGCCTTCTCCTCTGCCTCTTCCTCTTCGTCGCCTTCCCCGTCCACCTCCCCGTTTTCATCTCTTCCTCCTCTTCCATCTCCTCCTCATCCTCATCCTGTCCCCCACAGCATCCTCTCTCTCGTCCTCCTCGGCCTCCTCGTCCTCCTCCTCCTCCTCCTCCTCCTCCTTCATCTTCTCCTCCTCCTCCTCCTCCTCCTCCTCCTTCTCCTCCTCCTCCTCCTCCTCCTTCATCTTCTCCTCCTCCTCCTCCTTCTCCTCCTCCTCCTCCTCCTTCTCCTGCTCATTCTCCCCGTGCACATCCAACTGCCCCGTCCCATCAAGAGGCGCATCGGGTTCGCAGCGGGCGGCGGTGGGGGGCGCACAAGAACGGCGAAGCGACTTCGCCGACGGGAGGCCTGAAAACATAGCCGCAGACCCCCGCTCGCTGGAGGTGACCACGGCGCGCTGCCAAGCAGCAGCACGAGAATGAAGAACATTGTACCCATCAGGGAAGACTAGAGAAAATGAGAGAAGAGAAGAGAAGCGAAGAGAAGAGAAGAGACGAGAAGACAAGACAAGACAAGAAAAGAAAAGAGAAGAGATGAGAAGAGAATGAGGAGGAAAGAATGACGATGTGGAGGGAGAAGTGAAGAGAAGGAAGGAAGAGAGCGGAGGAAGGAGTGAAGAGGGCGGAGGGAGGAGGGGGGAGGATAGGGGGGTAGGAGAAGGGGGGAAGTGACGGAAGTACGAGGTGCAGGACAACGACGAGGACGAGGACGAGGACGCGGACGAAGACGCTGACGATGATGACGACAAAGATGGTCATGATGATGAGGATGATGATGAGGATGATGATGATATGATGATAACAATGATGAAAAATGATGCTGATGATACCTACGACGATGATGGTGACGATGACGACAAGGAGAAGGGGGATAATGATGGTGATGGCGACGATATTGACTATGATGATGGTGGTGATGATGATGGTGATGATGTTGATGTCGATGGTGATGACGCGTCTAATGATGAATGATGATGATGATGAGGATGATGACGATGATGATGCCAATGATGATGATAATGATGCTGATTGACATGATGGTAATGGTGATGAAGATGTACTTGATATTGTTGGTCGTGATGAATACGATGATGCTGGTGATGATGCGATAATGATGATGATGATGATGATGGTGATGATGATGACGATGACGATGACGATGCTGATGATGATGACAAAGGTGCTGATGATGATGATGATAATGTTGATGATGACGATGCTGATAATGATGATGATGATGATGGTCATGATGACGACGATGATGATGACGATGCTGATGCTGATGCTGATGCTGATACAGATGACGACGATGATAATGCTGATGATGATGATGGCGATGGTGATGTTCATGGCGATGGTGTTGGTGATGATAGTTACGATGATGAGGTGGATGACGATGATAATGGTGATGATGATGATTATGAGAATGATAATGATGATGATGATGATGATGTTCATGATGATGATGGTGACACTGATGATGATGCTGATGATGATGATTGTGATGGTGGTGATGATGATGATGATGCTGATGATGATGATGATGGTGATTGTGATGGTGGTGATGATGATGCTAATAATGATGATGATGATGACGATGGTGCTGATGATGATGATGATGATGATGATGATGATGATGATGATGATGATGATGATGATGATGATGATGATGATGATGATGATGATGATGATGATGATGATGATGATGATGATGAAAATGCTGGGGTTGCTCTCCTCCCGCCGAGGCATCTTTCTCCCTCCTCCCTCCCTCCTCCTCCTTCTCCTCCTTCTCCCTCCTCCTCCCTCCTCCTCCTCCTTCTCCACCTCCTACTCCGACTTCTCCTCCTCCTTATCCTCCTTCTCCTCCTCCTTCCGCCGAGGCCTCCTCCTCCTTCCTCCTCCCGCCGAGTCATCCTCCTCCTCCCTCCTCCCTCGCTCCCCCCGGAGTCAGCGGTGCGGCACGAGCCTCTGGGTAAAAACACACTTGCTCAATCGAGGCACGCTCACCAAGTGATGTCAGCTCGAGCCAGAAGCCGATGACGCACAAACTCTGAGGAGGAGGAGGAAGATGAGAAGGTGGAGGATCGAGGATCGAGGACAAAGGTTGGTCATCGTTGCTGCCACGTTGTAGGCCAGAAAACCCTAGAGGAGGAAGGAGGGGAGGAGGGAGTGGAAAAAACTGTGAGTAAGGAAGAACGTTGGGGAAGGAGGAAGTTGAAGGAGTGAGGAAGGACGTTTGCAACAGGAGGCAAAGGGGAAGAGGAGGAAAGAGGGGGGATGAGAAAGAGAAGAATGAGGGCGGAAGTGGGATGGAATGAGGGGGAGGACGATGCGAAAAACCAACGCAACGGGAGTCCGAGGAGGCGGCAGAACTCGGCCCGTAGACTCGGCTGCACTGAGAGCGCTCCGAAGTCAGACCGCTCGCAGAGAATCCTCGCGGCCCCGAAGCTTCAGGGGCTCTGCCGACGGCTCCAACTTCGACAGTAGGTAAGAATCAGATTGATGGCGATGTACAGATCGACTGTCAGTCAAGCCTCTATCCAGGCATCAGGTGGACGGCAATGCACAAGCCGACTATCTGTCAAGCCTGAATCGCAAGCTAGAGACAGAAGGTGAGAAGGTTCGTCAGCGGCCTCCGCTGACAACCCAACACCAGCTGAAACAAAATGTATCGATAAACCCCTCGCTGGCATCGTGCAGGGGCTTGCCACAAAAAGTGCCCTATCACTGGAGGCACGATAACCAGTCGACAAGGCTAGGCAAGGGGTCCCAGAGGCAGCGAAGTAGCCCCACTGCTGGCCTGGCAAGTGTCCGACACGTAGGGCTATTTTCGGGGACAGCTACCAACATCTCAGGAACACTAGCCCCTGTTCTCCATGCGCTAGAGTAGCAAAGACTGCGCTAGATCCCACCAACATGTGTGACTTGGCGACTGCTGGAACACGAATGGGCACTGGCCTTCCGTCTCCTCCTCCTCATCCTCCTCCCCCTCCTCCTCCTCATCCTCCTCCTTCTCTTCCTCCTCCTTAACGTCCTCTTCCTCCTCCAACTGTTGCGGATTTGATTCCACCTTGTCTACCTCCGATTCCGCCTCCTAATCCTCATCCTCTTGTTTCGTTCCATTGTCACTCCTGAAAACACTGCCCGAAAAGAAGGCACTCCATGACGCAAGAAGAGACACTGGGAAAGGAGCCTGAAGCCCCCACACCCCAAGCATGGCGACGGAATCGGCTGGAAGCCACTGGCCGAGTGATGCCCCAAAACGGCCACGCACGAACAAAACAACGCATACAATCCCGTACATGTGAACGCCACCAATAGATGGCTGATGGTCCGACAATGTTGCACCCTGTAGGCACAATCCATTCTTTCTGAGACTACATGTACTCGTACCCATCAAAATGGCGAGCCATGCCAGATGAGGGAAGGCATGATTCCCGCTCACCCGTAAAGAGTAAGTCCCACTGCCATCCATGGTGTCTGGTCGGGGCTTGTGGCCCATCTGAAGCGGAGAACCCCCAGTCCCCTCGGCCCACTCCTTCAGTTTCGGTCCCTGGTGCCACGTTTGGCCCGAAGGCGAATCACAGACGGCCCACGCCGATCAAAGACACCTGACAGGAGAACCGCGGGAAAAGAACCCGATCGGGCTGCGGACCCGCTCCATGCAGGGACCCGCTCCGTCTACAGACCCAGCCCGCGCTGGGACCCCGTCCCACGGCGGGCCCGCTGGTAGGTGGACCGTCGGGAGGCGGACCCGACGGGGTCCGGATCCGCGCCCGTCCGACCCCCCCAGCCTGGGCAGGTCCGAGATGACCAGGTCCGAGCAGAACAAGTCCTATGGGCCAGGTCCGAAAGCGGAGCAGGCCCGAGTGGACCGGTCCGAATGGATTCCTAGGGATTCCTGACGATCCCTGAGGATTCCGGAGGATTGCTATGGATTCCTAGGGATTCCACCGGATAAGGATTCCTCAGGATTCCTCTGGATTCTTTCGGATTCCTACGGATTTGGATTCGGATGGATTCCTCAGGATAAGGATTCCTCTGGATTCCTAAAAAAATCCGAGCCATGGCTGCGGATTCCTGAGGATCTCTGACGATTCCAACGGTTTCCTATGCTAGTCCTGGGGATTCCCTGAGGAGTCCTAAAGGATTCCTCAAGATTCCTACGGGTTCCTAAGAGTCCCTAAAGATTTTCTAAGATTCCTGAGGATCTTTCAAGAAAACGTATTCCTGGGAACTCCTTGGGAACCATGATGATTCCGAAGAATTCCTGCGGATTCCTGTGAATTCTGTCCAGAGGATCCCTACGGATGTCCAAAGTTTCCTGAGGATTTCTGTGAATTCCTCGGGATTCCTGGGGGGTCCTGAAGATTCCTGGAGGTTCCGATGGATCCTTCAGGATTCCCATGGATTCCAATATGAAGGATTCCTATGGATCCGTCACCACCTCCATGAATTCCCAAGGATACCCCTGGATTCCCAAAGATTCCTGGGCATTGTATAGGAATCCGACGGATGCCGAAAGACTACGCGATCAGACCACAACACACCAGAGGGTTCATTAACCGAGCATGGCCGCGAGAAGTGCTGTTCTCTTTAAGAATAACCACGTGGATTCCGCAGGATTCCTTGGAAGTCCTCGGGAATCCGATGGATTCCGCAAGGTTCCTCGGGAGTCCGCTGGATTCCTCTAGAGTCCGCAAGATTCCTCGGGATTCCGTGGGATTCCTCTGGACAGGATCTCAGCGGATTCTTAACGACTCCGACGGATTCCTAGAGATTCCGCCGGATCCCAGTGGACTCCTGAAGATTCCTACGGATTCCGATGGAGGCCGCAGGATTCCTTCGAACTTCTCGGTTTGTCAGGCATAAGTAGCTATTCGACATGGAAACTCGTCTTTTCAACGCTGCTCACTGGACACATGGACTTTTCCCATTGACGTACGCGGACCAGGAAATGCGTTAACATCAATCGTGGCTTTCGCCGCAATCCGATCACACCACAAATTTGCACGATGTCCCACATATAAAATGAAACATCCAGCAATACGATAGATATACGGACCAAAAAAAGAGACATCACAAAGAAAAACGATCAGCTTAAGAATATTCGTTCCGATTTGTTTGCGTGCCACTCGGCAAGTAAACCCAAACCCCCTGTACCCGCCCGCTTCGTGTCCGACCGTACACCCAAGACGGCAGATCTTCCTTACCTGCCACGTGCATGTACTGCAGTCCCAAAGGGAGGAGAGTACGGATGGAACGGGGGGGAAGGATGGAGCACGAGAGAAATTAGCATGAGGGGGGCTAAGAGCAGAAACCAGGTGACAGGACAAATCGGGCGGGCTGACCCTCGCGGGCTGACGGGGAATGCGGGGTCAAGCGGCCAACTCGAGCAGGGGGACTGCTGAAGGGTTCGTCATGCCTGGATCGCGGAAAATGTCAAGCGATTGCGCGATTCCCCCCCAAAAAAAACAGAAAAGCCAATGCGAGAACGTGATTCCTGAATGTCGAAGGCGCGGCGTTTCAATAAATTGCAAAGAAATCGAGCACGGCAGCGCGATTCCTCCCTAAGCTGTTAACAATCCCCGTGCGAAAGCGCGATTTCTCAATAACTTACCAAGAATCATCAGGCGAGCGCCGTTGTCGCATGAAACGACGCGCCAGGGGGCACTTTTCGAGCAAGAAAACTTCCCCTACAAAACCAAAAACGGTACGAGCGCGGACGGGGGCTCTTAAATTAGAAACATCAACGTGCACCTGCGGGGATCAACAGCAGTCATTAAGGATCAAGACTAAAAAGTCAACACCAACAACAACAACAACAACCACAACAACACCAACGCCGACAACAACAGCAACTACAACAACAATGACCACGACAAGAACAACAATCATTTCAAGACTGTTCACTCTTACCTGCTCAAGTGTCATTCAATATGCATATCCCAAACCCTGGATACCCGCCTTCTTCGTCTTCGATCGTACCCCCGCCTGGGGGGTATAGTCAATCCCTGCCACGCGTGGTCGGCGAAGCCCCTGAAAACGAAGGGCAACAGATAACGGGGGATAATGAGGACGAAGGGATCGGACGAAGGGAGCGGAGGGGCAAGAAGGAGGGGGGACGACGATTTGCGCTGCGACTGGCAATTCAGATCGCGCCATGGCTTGCGCCAGCCACTCCAACACAGGTTAACAATTAGTTTCGCCATGAGTCGCGCAATAAACAGCGCCACGCACGACCCCTTTGAAAGAACAGATCGTGGATACCCCCGGGGGAACGTACAGCCTCGAACTGGCGTCAGTAACACATGTCGTGGAACCCTGAAAAGAAGCAGGATGTTGGGAGAGCGGAGCGGAAGAATAACGAGAATTCCATACGCGTCGAGCGGCATAACCCACTCCCTTCCCTCCCCCCCTGCCTGCTCACCGAAAAAGCTTATCAGATGACTCAGAAAAACGCATTTTTTGATGTCGATACAAAATCGGTTCCTCCAAGTGTTTTGATAGTAATACTGCCCCTAGAGCCATAAAGAATTAACCAGCAGGTGCGCCATAGCTTACTACAGGGAATGACAATCTCACTCCTGACAACGAACTTCAAAGTTTTGAATAAAGTGAAAAAAACCGACCCCAGGTTACCACATCCTCTCTTTTGGTCGGGCTGGCCAACTAGCTCCACCCTGCGCCCGAATTCCTCTTAGCTCTTTGCCGAAGAGCTCTACGAGGTATTCCGGGGCGCTGGAGAGCTAGTAACTCGTAGAGCTTCCCTTTGCTAGTTGCTGGAAGCCTACGGGAGTAATTCCCCGAGGGCTCTCTGAGAGCTAGAGGGCTTTAGATTAGAAGCCGGACGGTGGCGGTGCCCGCCAGCAGCCCGTCTCCGCCGGTCCACGATCCCCGCAGCGGTTTGCCCGCGCCGGCAGCCCGTCCGGGAGCGCTTCCGACGCGCGTCCACGCGAGCCTGCACGCGTGCAGGCACGCGTGGAAGCGTTCCTGGCAGCGCTTCAGAAGCGCTGCCAGGAAGCCCCCGGAGCTGTGACGGGCAGCTTGTCCAGAGCATGCAGCAACGTAGGGAAGCTTTCCAGCGGCTCCAGAGCTCCGTCTTGCGAGATCTCCAACGTCTCCACGCACTCTGAGCCGCGCGGCGCGCGTGCTGTTCCCGGAGAGCTCTCTGAGAGCTAGAGGGCTTTAGATTAGAAGCCGGACGGTGGTGGTGCCCGCCAGCAGCCCATCTTCGCCGGTCCAGAATCCTCGCAGGGGTTCGTTTGAGGTCGCAGCCCGTCCGGGAGAGCTTCCGACACGCGTCCACGCGTGCCTGCACGCGCGCAGGCACGCGCGGAAGCGTTCCTGGCAGCACTTCAGAAGCGCTGCAGGGGAGCCCCCCAGAGCCCCAGAAGCGCTTCACGAGAGCGTCCCAGGGCTCGCCAGGAAAGCTTTGCGGCGTGTGTTCGCTTTGCTCTCCGGGTTTTGGACGCTACCAAGTGTTTCTGCGAGTGCCTCTTCGCTCTCGGGGTTTTGGACGCTACCACTTCCAGGGCGCTGGAGAGCTAGTACCTCGTAGAGCTCTTCGGCAAAGAGCTCAGAGGAATTCGGGCGCAGGGTGGAGCTAGTTGGCCGACCCGACCAAAAGAGAGGATGTGGTAACCTGGGGTCGTTTTTTCACTTTATGCAAAATTTTGAAGTTCGTTGTCAGGAGTGAGGTTTTCATTCCCTGTAATAAGCTATGGCGCACCTGCTGGTTAATTCTTTATGGCTCTAGGGGTAGTATTACTATCAAAACACTTGGAGGAACCGATTTTGCATCGACACCAAAAAATGCGTTCTTCTGAATGTCATGATAAGCTTGTTCGGTGAGCAGGCAGGTAGGGAAGGAGGGGAGTGGGTTATGCCGCGTCTGCCAGTCAAATTCTCAGGTCCGCAAGTGAAGTATTATAAATCACTTGGAGGAACCGACTTTGGACCAAAACCGAAAAATCTGGATTTTTCGAATTTCTCGGCTCTCGCTTCAGAAGCTTCCTTCGTGCTCCGAGGAGCGCTGGGCAAGAAAAAAGCTCTACGAGGTGCCCGGCGGTAATTTGGTTGACGGTTTACCGCCGGTTCCCAGCTGGCAAGAAAAATCTCGACGGACCTTTTGGTGACTTTTGGTCGGTTGAAAATTTGGTTCTCGAAATTCCTCAATTCGCTCGAGCTCTAGACTTTTTTTCTCATCATATTCGATCCTATTTCCGCTCACCCTCTTGATCTCGGCTCGATCTGGTACCTTTTACTGCCAAAAAGCACACGGGCGGGATCGGCTCTTTCGAGTCAGCTTGATACGCATTGTCGGTTTTATGTACTTAACTCGAGCTCTATGACAGCTACAGAGCTGATACTTACAGAAACCAACTCAGAACCATCAGGCGCGTTCGTCTGTTGTATCCAGAGGTCTGAAATCGGTCTGCTGCTCGAGCTAGGTCCGCGAAACTATTCGTATTGTTCGAGTCATCTGGGCAGGTGCTGTCAGTTTTCTGTACTTAACTCAGGTTGTAGGGGGGCTACAGGGCTGGTAATTACAGAACCGATTCGAAGAAATGCCGAGGTCTGAAGTCGGTCTGCTACTCGAGCTTGATCCGCCGAACTATCGTATCGCTTGAGTCATCTCGACAGGAACTGTCGGTTTTCTGTCCTGAACTCGAGCTCTACAGCAGCTACAGAGCTGATTCGCACAGAAACCGATGCAGAATTGGTAACGTCCAAAACCCGGAGAGCGAAGACTCTCGGGAACAGCACACTGGGAACCGGCGGTAAACCGTCAACCAGGTTACCGCCGGGGCCCTCGTAGAGCTCTTTCCTCACACGGCGCTCCTCGGTAGACATGAAGAAAGCGTCTGGAGCAAGACCTGAAAAACTCGAGAAATCACGTTTTTCTGTTTTTATCCAACGTCTGTTCCCCCAAGTGTTTTGATTGTAATACTGCAGCTACGGCATAACCCACTACAGGTGCGAAGAATCTGGTTCCTTAAAACTGGGCGCCGGCGGTAAACCGTCAACCTTTCTTACCGCCGAGGGACTCGTAGAGCTTCCTGACCATACATAATGTCGAAAAAATTGCAGAGAACGGATAGTTTTTCAGCCCGAGCGATTTTAGACCTCTCGATGCAACAGCCGAACGCCCCTGATGCTTGTGGATCGTTTTCTGTGCGCACGAGCTCTGTAGCTCTCCTACAGACCGAGTTACGTGCGAAAATCGACAGCACCTCTCAAGATGACTCGAACAATACGAATAGTTTCGCGGACCTAGCTCGGGCAGCAAACTGGGTTCCGAGCTCTGGATTCGACAGGCGGACGCGCCTGATATCTTCAAATCGATTCCTGTCATTACAAGCCCTGTAGCCTCCCTACAGCCCGAGTTAAGTACAGAAAACTGACAGCACCTCTCAAGATGACCCCATCAATACGAATAGTTTCGCGAACCTAGCTCGGACAGCAGACCGAGTTCAGGGCTCTGGATTTAACAGGCAAACGCGCCTGATGATTCTGGATCGATTTCTTTTTGTAAGCATCAGCTCTGTAGCTGTCCCATAGCTCGAGTTAAATTAAAAAAGAACCGACAGCGCCTGTCGAGATGACTTGAAACGGCCGATCCCGCCTGGATGCTTTTTGGCAGTACAAGGTACCCGATCGAGCTGAGATCAAGATGGCGGGCGGGAATAAGATCGAATATCAAGGGAAAAATACTAGAGCTCCAACGAATGGTTGAATTTCGAGAACAAAATTTTCAACCGACCAAAAGTCACCAAAAGGTTCGTCGAGATTTTTCTTGTCAACTAGCTCTCCAGCGCGCCGGAATTACTCTTAAGCTTCCTGCAACTAGCTAAGGGAAGCTCGACGAGTTATACATGGTCAAAAAATCTTTCAAATCTTAACAAGACCGACCCAAAGTTGTCACATTGTCCTTTCTGGCCGGGTCGATCAACTGGGCGCCGGCGGTAAACCGTCAACCTTTCTTACCGCCGGGGGACTCGTAGAGCTTCCTGACCATACATTATGTCCAAAACGTTAGCAGAGAAGGAATAGTTTTTCTGCCCCAGCGCTGATAGCAGACTGATAGCAGACTGATAGCAGACTGATATTTTATCTCATTGCTGTGCTGAACAGTTCTATCAGCGTGTAGAAAATACCATTAGGGAGAGTTACGCGCGAAAGCGGACAGCACCTCTCAAGATGACTCGAACGATACGAATAGCTTCGCAGACCTAGCTCGAGTAGCAGACCGAGTTCAGACCTCTGGATGCAACAGACGAACGCGCCTGATTATTCTGCATCGTTTTCTGTGCGTATCAGCTCAGTAGCTCCCCTAGAGCTCGAGTTGACTACAGAAAACTGACAATCCCTGTCGAGACTGGCGCCGGCGGTGAACGGTCAACCTGGTCTTTTTTGCGTCTTTTGCGAAGGCCGGTTCGAGCTCCCATGGGAGCAGGCCTAAACACAAAGAACCTAAACAGCGAGGTTGTACAGGAAGACAGCGAAGCTGCAAAGATTAAAGCAGAGGTGCATCAAACAGCGAAGCTGTACAGATATGCACAAGACTGCCAATACACTAGAATGCAAAACAACAAAGATGATGAAAGAAGCTGTACAAGACAGCAAGAAGCAATGCGAGACCACGCAGTAACCACATATAGCGATTACCGTCTCAGCACCACTGAAAATAAAAGCAGTGAGAGATCATACAGTAACCACTGGTTTATACAGCGATTACCGTCTCAACACCACTGAGACAAACACAAAACTAACAACTAAAATGACGAGTACACTTCAAAGTAATGCGAGACCATGCAGTAACCACATATAGCGATTACCGTCTCAGCACCACTGAAAGACCATGCACGTGAAACACAACGAATTTGCGGCCGACTGTGCACAGAGTCAGGCAAGACACCCACCACTCTTTGAGCGGGAGTGGGCACATGCAAAACTCTTATTCCGAACAAAGTGAAGATCACGCGGAGCTCTTATATCAACATGCGCGCATGTCCGACACACACACAGCATGGCAAGAGTCAACGCAAACACAAAGTCCGAAATATGTCGTAACAACCCGCGGTAAGACAAGAGTCGTATGCTCACGTCTAATGTGTGGTAACTGAATGTCTGATAACGCACTCAAGCAGTAACTCTCGGAAAACTGAATGTCTGATAACGCACTCAGTATCTTGAATCACCTGCATAACTGAATGTCTGATAACGCACTCAAGTATCTTGAATTCTGATCGATACGATTCAAAGAAAGAATGAAAACAGGCACGCCGATACAATGCAGAGAACCTCAATCTCAAGATACTCTAATGTCACAGAACTGTCAAAGTACCTCAATGTCAAAGAATACACACGTGTGCAAGAGCAATAATGGAGAAAGCGCAAGCAGGCAGTACAGACAAGTAAAAAGCGACGACAGCGGCCTATGCGTTGAAGTCAGTCCCACTTCTGATGCCAAACAGAGCTGGCCTCCAGCACCTATCGTCTGTAGGCCCAAGGAGAGAAGGTCGTCGCAGCCGACGAAGTCCACCTGGTCACCGCCGGGAACCTCGTAGAGCTCTATGCACGCGTAAGAGTGCTTAGATTCAAAGTAAACAGATTATTGGAGGATTTCTAGAAAAACGTCAAATTTTCATTTTTGCTTGTCAACTTCATGTCGGTTGCTCCTAATTTTTCGATAGTAAAACTGGTTCTAGAGAGCTGAGCTGCTCTAGGAACGAATTTTATATTCTAATGCTCGGCGTAAAAAAAACTGTTTTTTACAAATCAATGGTCAAATATCTTTCAAATATTAGCAAAACCGACCCAAAGTTGCCACATTGTCTCTTCTGGTCGGGTCGGCCAACTAGCTCCACCCCGCGCCGGAATTTCTCTAGCTCATCGATGGCGAAGAGCTCTACGAGGTATGACACGAGCGAAACGAATAGTTTTGCGGACCTAGCTCGAGTAGCTGACCGATTTCAGACCTCTCAATGCGACAGGCGGACGCGCATGATGTCTCCCAATCGGTTTCTGCAATTACCGACCCTGTAGCCACCCTACAGCCCGAGTTAAGCACAGAAAACCGACAGCACCTCTCAAGTTGACTCGAATAATACGAATAGGTTCGCGGACCTAGCTCGGGCAGCAGACCGAGTTCAGACCTCTCGATGCTTCAGACGAACGCGCCTGATGATTCTGAATCTGTTTCTGTAAGCATCAGCTCTGTAGCTCTCCTACAGCTCGAGTTAAGTACAAAAAACCGACGACGCATGTCAACATGACCCCAAACCGCCAATCCCGCCTGTGTGCTTTTTGGTAGTAATATCTACCCGATCGAGCTGAGATTAAGACGGCGAGCGGGAATAAGATCGAATATGATAAAAAATACTAGAGCTCAAACGAATGGTTGAATTTCGAGAACAAAATTTTCAACCGAGCAAAAGTCACCAAAAGGTCCGTCGAGATGTCTCTTGCCAACTAGGCGCCGGCGGTAAACCGTCAACCTTTCTTACCGCCGGGGGACTCGTAGAGCTTCCTGGCCACATATAATGTTGAAAAAATTGCAGAGAACGAATAGCTTTTCAGCCCGAGCGATTTCAGACCTCTCGATGCAACAGCCGAACGCCCCTGATGCTTCTGGATCGTTCTCTGTGCGTACGAGTCTTGTAGCTCCGCTACAGCCCGAGTTACGTGCGAAAATCGACAGCACCTCTCAAGATGACTCAAAAAACTGGGCGCCGGCGGTAAACCGTCAACCTTTCTTACCGCCGGGGGACTCGTAGAGCTTCCTGACAATATATGATGACGAAAAACAATTGCAGAGAACGAATAGTTTTTCAGCCCAAGCGATTTCAGACCTCTCGATGCAACAGCCGAACGCCCGTCGATGCTTCTGGATTGTCTTCTGTACGAGCTCTGTAGCCCTCCTCAGCCCGAGTTACGTGCGTTAATCGACAGCACCTCTCAAGATGTCTCGAACAAAACGAATAGTTTGGCAAACCCAGCTCGAGTATCAGCCCGAGTTCAGACCTCTGAATGCGACAGGCGGACGCGTCTGATGTCTCTGAATCGATTCCTGTGATTGCCAGCCCTGCAGCCCCCCTTACAGCCAGAGGTAAGTGCAGAAACCCGACAGCATCTCTCAGGATGACTCGAACAATACGAATAGTTTCGCGGACCTAGTTCTGGCAGCAGATCGAGTTCCAGGCTCTGGATTCGACAGGCGGACGCGCCTCATGTCTCCAAATCGATTCCTGTCACCGCCAGCACTGTAGCCTCGCTACAGCCCGAGTTAAGTGCAGAAACCGACAGCACCTCTCAAGATGACTCGAACAATACGAATACTTTCGCGATTCTAGATCGGGCAGCAGACCGAGTTCAGAGCTCTGGATTCAACAGACAAACGCGACTGATGATTCTGAATCGATTTCTCTAAGTATGAGCTCTGTAGCTGTCCTATGGATCGAGTTAAGTACAGAAAACCGAGAGCGCCTGTCAAGATGACCCGAATGATACGAATAGGTTTGCGGACCTAGCTCGGCTAGTTGACCGAGTTCAGACCTCTGGATGCAACAGATGAACGCGCCGCATCATTCTGAATCGATTAGCTGTGCTTACCAGCTCTGTAGTTGTCCTGTATCTCGAGTTAAGCCCAATATACCGACAGCGCGTATCAAGATGATTCGAAACGGCCGACCCCGCCTGGACGCTTTTTGGCAGTAAAAGGTACCCGATCGAGCTGAGATCAAGATGGCGAGCGGAAATAAGATAGAATATCACGGGAAAAAATACTAGAGCTCTAACGGATGGTTGAACTTCGAGAACAAAATTTTCAACCGAGCAAAAGTCAGCAAAAGGTCAGTCGAGATTTCTCTTGCCAACTAGGCGCTGGCGGTAAACCGTCAACCTTTCTTACCGCCGGGGCCCTCGTAGAGCTCTTTCTTACACGGCCCTCCTCGGTAAGCATGAAGAAAGCGTCTAGAGCAAGATCTCATTTTCTGTTTTTATCGAACTTCGGTTGTTCCAAGTGTTTTGATAGTAATGCTGCAGCTACGGACCTGAAAATTTTACTGGCAGACGCGGCTTCACCCACTACAGGTGCGAAAAATCTGGTTTCTCAAAATAAATAGTCAAATATCTTTCAAATATTCGCAAAACCACCCAAAAGTTACCACTTTGTCCTTTCTGGCCGGGTCGACCAACTGGGCGCCGGCGGTAAACCGTCAACCTTTCTTACCGCCGGGGGACTCGTAGAGCTTCCTGACAATATATAATGCGGAAACAAAATTGCAGAGAACGAGTAGTTTTTCAGCCCAAGCGATTTCAGACCTCTCGATGCAACCGCCGAACGCCCCCGATGCTTCTGGATTGTCTTCTGTACGAGCTCTGTAGCTCTCCTACAGCCCGAGTTACGTGCGTTAATCGATAGCAACCCTCAAGATCACTCGAACAATACGAATAGTTTGGCAAACCTAGCTCGAGTATGACACCAAGTTCAGGCCTCTGAATGCGACAGGTGGACGCGTCTGATGTCTCCGAATCGATTCCTGTGATTACCGGCCCTGCAGCCCCCCTACAGCCCGAGTTAAGTGCAGAAAACCGACAGCAGCTCAGGATGACTCGAACAATACGAATAGTTTCGCGGACCTAGTTCGGGCAGCAGACCGAGTTCCGAGTTCTGGATTCGACAGCTGGACGCGCCTGGTGTCTCCGGATCGATTCCTGTGACTACCAGCACTGTAGCCCCCCACAACCCGAGTTAAGTACAGAAAACCGACAGCACCTCTCAAGATGACTCGAACAATACGAATAGTTTCGCGATTCTAGAGCGGGCAGCAGACCGAGTTCAGAGCTCTGGATTCAACAGACGAACGCGACTGATGACTCTGAATCGTTTTCTGTAAGTATCAGCTCTGTAGCTGTCATATAGCTCGAGTTGAGTACAGAAAACCGAGAGCGCCTGTCAAGATGACTCGAATAATACGAATAGGTTTGCAGACCTAGCTCGGCTAGCAGACCGGGTTCAGACCTCTGGATACAACAGACGAACGCGCCGCATCATTCTGAATCGCGAAGGTGTGCTCATCAGCTCTGTAGCTGTCCTGTATCTCGAGTTAAGTCCAGTATACCGACAGCGCGTATCAAGATGACTCGAAACGGCCGATCCCGCCTGGGCGCTTTTTGGCAGTAAAAGGTACCCGATCGAGCTGAGATCAAGATGGCGAGCGGAAATAAGATAGAATATCACGGGAAAAAAATACTAGAGCTCTAACGAATGGTGAAATTTCGGGAACCAAATTTTCAACCGACCAAAAGTCAGCAAAAGGTCCGTCGAGATTTTTCTTGCCAACTAGCTCTCCAGCGCCCCGGAACTGGCACCGGCGGTGAACCGTCAACCTGGTCACCGCCGGGAACTCGTAGAGCTCCTCCCACGCGTAAGAGTGCTCAGTGTCGAAGGAGAGAGCAGAGAGCTTCTGGAGGCATTTTCCAAAAAAAATGAATATCTAACTTTTTCATGTCGACATGAAGTTGGTTCCCCCAAGTGCTTTGATACTAAATGTGCGCCTATAGAGCTCATATTAAGACGCAGAGGCCCTCGTATTCGTCTACAGGTGCGAAAAATCTGCTTCCTCAAAATAAATGGTCAAATATCTTTCAAATAATGGCAAAACAGACCAAAAGTTAACACTTTGTCCTTTCTGGCCGGGTGGGCCAACTGGGCGCCGGCGGTAAACCGTCAACCTTTCTTACCGCCGGGGGACTCGTAGAGCTTCCTGACAGCATATAATGTCGAAAAAAATTGCAGGGAACGAATACTTTTTCAGCCCAAGCGATTTCAGACCTCTCGATGCAACAGCCGAACGCCCCCCATGCTTCTGGATTGTCTTCTGTAAGCTCTGTAGCTACAGCCCAGCAACCCTGAAGATGACTTGAACAGTACGAATAGTTTGGCAAACCTAGCTCGAGTATCAGATCAAGTTCAGGCCTCTCAATGCGACAGGCGGACGCGTCTGATGTCTCCGAGTCGATTCCTGTGATTACCAGCCCTGCAGCCCCCCACAGCCCGAGTTAAGTGCAGATAACCGACAGCAGCTCAAGATGACTCGAACAATACGAATAGTTTCGCGGACCCAGTTCGGGCAGCAGACCGAGTTCTGAGCTCTGGAATCGACAGGCGGACGCGCCTGATGTCTTCAAATCGATTCCTGTGACTACCAGCACTGTAGCCCCCCACAACCCGAGTTAAGTACAGAAAACCGATAGCACCTCTCAAGATGACTCGAACAACACGAGCCGTTTCGTGATTCTAGAGCGGGCAGCAGACCGAGTTTAGAGCTCTGGATTCAACAGACAAACGCGACTGATGACTCTGAATCAGTTTCTGTAAGTATCAGCTCTGTATCTGTCATATAGCTCGAGTTAAGAACAGAAAACCGAGAGCGCCTGTCAAGATGACTCGAATAATACGAATAGGTTTGCGGACCTAGCTCGGCTAGCAGACCGAGTTCAGACCTCTGGATGCAACAGACGAACGCGCCTGATCATTCTGAATCGAGAAGGTGTGCTTACCAGCTCTGTAGCTGTCCTGTATCTCGAGTTAAATCCGATATACCGACAGCGGGTATCAAGATGACTCGAAACGGCCGATCCCGCCTGGACGCTTTTTGGCAGTGAAGCTTACCCGATCGAGCTGAGATCAAGATGGCGAGCGGCAATAATATCGAATATCACGGGAAAAAATACTAGAGCTCTAACGAATGGTTGAATTTCGAGAACAAAATTTTCAACCGACCAAAAGTCATCAAAAGGTCCGTCGAGATTTTTCTTGCCAACTGGGAGCCGGCGGTAAACCGTCAACCAGGTTACCGCCGGGGGCCTCGTAGAGCTCTTGTCTGCAAGACGCTGCTTGGAACACGTGGGGAAAGCTTTCTTACGCGTGAGCTCAAAAGCTGTAAAATTTCGTTTTTCAGCTTTCACCGAAGGACGGTTGATTCAAGTGGGGAACCGACAGCACCTCTCAGATCACTCGTATGATGAGTTTAGACCTCTCGATGGAACAGACAAACACGCCTGATGATTTTGAAGCGGTTTCTGTAAGTAGCAGCTCTGTATCTCTCCTAAATCTTGAGAAGAACAGAGAACCGTGAATGCGTGTCAAGATGCTCGAAACGGCTGACGGTTCCCTCAAATCTTTTGATAATAGTATTGCAGCTACAGACCTGAGAATTTCACTGGCAGACGCGGCACAACCCACTGCAGGTGAGAAAAATACCGGTTCCCAAAACGAACTTTAAAACTGGGCGCCGGCGGTAAACCGTCAACCTTTCTTACCGCCGGAGGACTCGTAGAGCTTCCTGACAATATACAATGTCGAAAAAAATGCAGAGAACGAATAGTTTTTCAGCCCAAGCGATTTCAGACCTCTCGATGCAACAGCCGAACGCCCGCGGTGCCTCTGGATTGTCTTCTGCACGAGCTCTGTAGCTCTCCTACAGCCCGAGTTACGTGCGTAAATCGACAGAAACCCTGAAGATGACTCGAACAATACAAATAGTTTGGCAAACCTAGCTCGAGTATCAGACCAATTTCAGGCCTCTGAATGCGACAGGCGGACGCGCCTGATGTCTCCGAATCAATTCCTGTGATTACCAGCCCTGCAGTCCCCCTACAGCTCGAGTTAAGTGCAGAAAACCGACAGCATCTCAGGATAACTCGAACAATACGAATGGTTGCGCGGACCTAGTTCGGGCAGCAGACCGAGTTCCGAGCTCTGGATTCGACAGGCGGACGCGCCTGATGTCTCCAAATCGATTTCTGTGACTACCAGCACTGTAGTCTCCACAGAACCCGAGATTAGTACAGAAAACCGATAGCACCTCTCAAGATGACTCGAACAATACGAATAGTTTCGTGATTCTAGAGCGGGCAGCAGACCGAGTTTAGAGCTCTGGATTCAACAGACAAACGCGACTGATGACTTTGAATCGGTTTCTGAGAGTACCCGCTCTGTAGCTGTCATATAGCTCGAGTTAAGTACAGAAAACCGAGAGCGCCTGTCAAGATGACTCGAATGATACGAATAGGTTTGCGGACCTAGCTCGGCTAGTAGACCGAGTTGAGACCTCTGGATGCAACAGGCGGGCGCGCCTGATCGTTCTGAATCGATAAGGTGTGCTCATCAGCTCTGTAGCTGTCCTGTATCTCGAGTTGAGTCCAATATACCGAGAGCCCGTATCAAGATGACTCGAAACGGCCGATCCCGCCTGGACGCTTTTTGGCAGTAAAAGGTACCCGATCGAGCTGAGATCAAGATGGCGAGCGGCAATAAGATCGAATATCACGGGAAAAAATACTAGAGCTCTAACGAATGGTTGAATTTCGAGAACAAAACTGGGCGCCGGCAAACCGTCAACCTTTTCTTACCGCCGGGGGACTCGTAGAGCTTCCTGACAATATATAATGTGGAAACAAAATTGCAGAGAACGAGCAGTTTTTCAGCCCAAGCGATTACAGACCTCAACGCCTCCGATGCTTCTCGATTGTCTTCTGTACGAGCTCTGTAGCCTTCCTACAGCCCGAGTTACGTGCGTAAATCGACAGAAACCCTGAAGATGACTCGAACAATACAAATAGTTTGGCAAACCTAGCCCGAGTATCAGACCAAATTCAGGCCTCTGAATGCGACAGGCGGACGCGCCTGATGTCTCCGAATCAATTCCTGTGATTACCAGCCCTGCAGTCCCCCTACAGCTCGAGTTAAGTGCATAAAACCGACAGCATCTCAGGATAACTCGAACAATACGAATGGTTGCGCGGACCCAGCTCGGGCAGGAGACCGCGTTCCGAGCGCTGGATTCGACAGGCGGACGCGCCTGATGTCTCCAGATCGATTCCTGTGACTACCAGCACTGTAGCCACCCCGGAACCCGATTTAAGTACAGAAAACGGACAGCACCTCTCAAGATGACTCGAACAATACGAATAGTTTCGCGATTCTAGAGCGGGCAGCAGACCGAGTTCAGAGCTCTGGATTCAACAGACAAACGCGACTGATGACTCTGAATCGGTTTCGGTAAGTATCAGAACTGTAGCTGGCATATAGCTCGAGTTAGTACACAAAACCGAGAGCGCCTGTCAAGGTGACAGGAATAATACGAATAGGTTTGCGGACCTAGCTTGGCTAGCAGACCGAGTTCAGACCTCTAGATGCAACAGACGAACGCGCCTGATCATTCTGAATCGATAAGGTGTGCTTACCAGCTCTGTAGCTGTCCTGTATCTCGAGTTAAGTCCAATATACCGATAGCGCGTATCAAGATGACTCGCAACGGCCGATCCCGCCTGGACGCTTTTTGGCAGTAAAAGGTACCCAATCGAACTGAGATCAAGATGACGAGCGGGAATAAGATCGAATATCACGGGAAAAAATACTAGAGCTCTAACGAATGGTTGAATTGCGAGAACAAAATTTTCAACCGACCAAAAGTCATCAAAACGTCCGTCGAGATTTTCCTTGCCAACTAGCTCTCCAGCGCCCCGGAATCACTCAAGCTTCCAGCAATAACTTGCTAAGGGAAGCTCTACGAGTTATTTTCAACCGACCAAAAGTCACAAAAAGGTCCGTCGAGACTGGGCGCCGGCGGTAAACCGTCAACCTTTCTTACCGCCGGGGGACTCGTAGAGCTTCCTGACCATATATAATGTCGAAAAAAATTGCAGAGAACGAATAGTTTTTCAGCCTAAGCGATTTCAGACCTCTCGATGCAACAGCCAAACGCCCCTCATGCTTCTGGATCGTTTTCTGTGCGCACGAGCTCCGTAGCTCTCCTACAGCCCGAGTTACGTGCGAAAATCGACAGCACCTCTCAAGATCACTCGAACAATACGAACAGTTTCGCGAATCTAGCTCGAGTCTCAGACCGAGTTCAGGCCTCTGAATGCAACAGGCAGACGCGCCTGCTGTCTCCGAATCGATTTCTGTGATTACCAGCCCTGCAGCCCCCTTACAGCCCGAGTTAAGTGCAGAAAACCGACAGCACCTCTGAAGACGACTCGAACAATACGAATAGTTTCGCGGACCTAGCTCAGACAGCAGACCGAGCTCAGAGCTCTGAATGCGACAGGCGGACGCGACTGATGTCTCCGAATCGATTCCAGTGATTACCAGCCCTGCAGCCCCCTTACAGCTCGAGTTAAGTGCAGAAAACGGACAGCACCTCTCAAGCTGACTCGAAGAATACGAATAGTTCGCGAACCTAGCTCGGGCAGCACACCGAAATCCGAGCTCTAAATTTGGCAGGCGGACGCGCCTGATGTCTTCAAATCGATTCCTGTGAGTACGAGCCCTGTAGCCCCCCTACAGCCCCAGTTCAGTGCAGAAAACTGACAACACCTCTCAAGATGACTAGAACAATACGAATAGTTTCGCGAACCTAGCTCGGCCAGCAGACCGAATTCAGACCTCTGGATGGAACACACGAACGCGCCTCATGATTTGCAATCGATTTCAGTGAGAATGAGCTCTGTAGCTGCCCTACAGCTCAAGTTAAGTACAAAATAGCGATAACGCGTATCAAGATGACTCGAAACAGCCGATCCCGCCGCGACGCTTTTTTGCATAAATATTTACCCGATCGAGCTGAGATCAAGATGGCGAGCGGGAATGAGATCGAATATGGTGGAAAAAATACTACATCTCAAACGAATTGCTGAATTTCGAGAACAAAATTTTCAACCGACCAAAAGTCAGCAAAAGGTCCGTCGAGATTTTTCTTGCCAACTAGCTCTCCAGCGCGCCGGAATTACTCTTAAGCTTCCAGCAACCTGCTAAGGGAAGCTCTACGAGTTATTTATCTTGCCAACTAGCTCTCCAGCGCCCCGGAATTACTCTTAAGCTTCCAGCAATAACTTGCTAAGGGAAGCTCTACGAGTTATTTTGCACAAAGATTGCACAAGCGACCCAAAGTTACCACATTGTCTCTTACGGTCGGATTGGTCAACTAGCTCCACCCTGCGCCCGAATTCCTCTTAGCTCATCTTGCCGAAAAGCTCTACATTCCCTAGCTCATCGATGCCGAAGAGCTCTACGAGGTACTAGCTCTCCAGCGCCCCGGAATTACTCATAAGCTGCCATCAATAACTGGGCGCCGGCGGTAAACCGTCAACCTTTATTACCGCCGGGAGACTCGTAGAGCTTCCTGACAATATATAATGTCGAAAAAATTGCAGAGAACGTATAGTTTTTCAGCCCAAGCGATTTCAGACCTCTCGATGCAACAGCCGAACGCCCCCGATGCTTCTGGATTGTCTTCTGCACGAGCTCTGTAGCTCTCCTACAGCCCGAGTTACGTGCGTAAATCGACAGCAACCCTGAAGATACTCGAACAATACGAATAGTTTGGCAAACCTAGCTCGAGTATCAGACCAAGTTCAGGCCTCTGAATGCGACAGGCGGACGCGTCTGATGTCTCCGAATCGATTCCTGTGATTACCAGCCCTGCAGCCCTACAGCCCGAGTTATGTGCAGAAAACCGACAGAGTCTCAGGATGACTCGAACAATACGAATAGTTTCGCGATTCTAGAGCGGGCAGCAGATCGAGTTCAGAGCTCTGGATTCAACAAACATACGCGACTGATGATTCTGAATCGAATTCTGTACTTATCAGCTCTGTAGCTGTCCTATAGCTCGAGTTAAGTACAGAAAACCAAGAGCGCCTGTCAAGATGACTCGAATAATACGAATAGGTTTGCGGTCCTAGCTCGGCTAGCAGACCGAGTTCAGACCTCTAGATGCAACGGACGAACGCGCCTGATAATTCTGAATCGATAAGGTGTGCTTACCAGCTCTGTAGCTGTCCTGTATCTCGAGCTAAGTCCAATATACCGACAGCGCGTATCAAGATGACTCGAAACGGCCGATCCCGCCACAGTCCTCTTCGATAGTAGTATTCACCCGATCGAGCTGAGATCAAGATGGCGAGTGGGAATGAGATCGAATATCACGGGAAAAAATACTAGAGCTCTAACGAATGTTCAAATTTTGAGAACATAATTTTCAACTGGGCGCCGGCGGTAAACCGTCAACCTGGTTTTTGTGTTTACGCGGGCTGGCGAGGCGCTGGTCTTCAGCGCAGCCCGTGTCAGCTACGCAGCTAGGCATTTGAGCAGCAGTGAAACGAGCACCTACCCACGGAGGCGGGCTGAGGTGTCATATAACTTGGCTAATCTTGAAAATGATTCCCGAGCCCAGCAGGGCGTAGGGATAACACACCATCAAGAAGCAAAATCGCTGTCATCAAATTGCTGAAGCTGTATGCGTATGGCACGTGTCAATGCTTCGGCAGCGGACAACTCACATTCGGTGATCGTGGCGCCTGGCTCCAACCAAGCAGCAGCAGCAGCGTCTCTCCAAATCAACGGTGTGTCAGCATGATAATGTAGAGAAGAAGAGGTCGGGTAAGGGGAGTATCGTGTAGAATACACTCCATGCCGAGACGCCCGCGAAGACATGTTGAGATAGCCAATCTGCATCCAGTAACCGCACGCACTGCCCTTGCTGCACACTCCCCCGTCGTACCCTCCACGACAGGCGACTACCTTTAAAGAGTCTCGTTCGAAAGGATATCGATGGCAATAGTTATGATGAAATGTGTGGCCATCTCTGGCCAAATGAGTAAGTTCGTCTGCTCGGGTGTTTGCTTCACGAAATTCATGTACAAATATGTCTCGCCCAACGTTCGATGCCCGTGCTCGGTGTGATAAGCTAAGTGCGTACATGTCGTTGACACACCTGTGTACACGCTCACGATATGCACGATTATGACAACGCCAACGCCCCGTAAGCCAGCTCTGGACCAGCAAAGAGTCTCCCTTGATCTCAATGCCAAATCCGTTCGACATAATATCAAATACAGCTTCCCGTTCATTGATGATCGCCAACCGTCTTGCTTGTTTCTTGTTCTCCTCCTCCGTCGCCTCCTCGTTCCTTCCTGTTCCCTCCTTACATTCTCTCCCAACAACTCCTCCTGGTACATGTTTCCAATTTGTGCAGAAGTACTCGAATATCTTAGGCCTACCATACGTGCGTAAAAGTGCTTCCCATGTCTGCAGAAATGTGGCATATCCTGGTCGGAAGGTCTCCCACCATTCATCCCCATGAATCTGTATGTACGGGCACTGCCAAGTCCGCTGCCCAACACTATCCCCTCCAGCACGCAGCCGTTTGCCTTCAGAGGCGCGCCTACGATCTCCATGACAGCGGAGACATTCTGTGAGGGCCATGCGGTGCGCTTCCCAAGTCTTGTGTGTACAAAGCAGTGCCGTGCGAGAATCAACAAATGCACGTCTCGTGGTATCAGGATGTGGCTCAATCTTGCGTGCAACACGTCGGCCGTCGACGCCGTCATTGTGCTGGGAGCCGCTCGAGACCCCATCCTCACAACTTACTCCTGAACCTGGGCCTCTCCACCGGGGAGGCCCAGGATTTGTGAAGTCAAAATTGCCATAAACCGTGCTGACCGAATGCGCGACACTCCAACTCTTCCACGCCACGATCTGGACGATGCTAGGAAATCCCAGCGAGCAGAAAGAAGCCCTCGCTGTGTCAAGCATGTCGGGCTTCCAGACCTCCCATCTTTGTCCCGCAGGCTTCCGTCGACAATGCATGGCCAGTAGGCATCTGCCCTCAAAGGTATGAAGCAATCGAACACCTTCAGGGTCCAGCGTACATGTATCCAGACCGTATGCTAATACACTCTGTACCAGGCTCTGATACCGTCGATACCGCTTACGAAGAGGGAGAGCACGACAACGATAATACTTAGCTTGCCCATAAAACGCGCGTCGTGCACACTCAACCCGAAATTGTATGTCTTCGTGCGTGCCCCCGTACTGCTGCGAGACGACCGTCCCCAACACATTCAGCTGAGAGACTGACTTGAATGGGACCTGCACCCCCTGGATATCCGCAAAGAAAGTAGTGGTATCGCGGTCGCCCACCACCATCGATTCAAGTGAATCTGACTTCCACTCTAGTTCCCATGTACGTAAAGCGTGAGTAAGTGTGTTGATCATCAGCTGCATCTGAGCCGATGTACTGGCCACGAGATATATGTTATCTGCCCATATCGCATGATTGTAAACATGTGCGCGCGTCATGTCGTGCATGTTGCTGTACGGGATCTCCACACCTATACGTTCGTTATCCCACCGCTCTATGACCTCCGCCCACATGGCCAACACCACCAAGTTAAAGCACAGCGGAGATTCGGTACCCCCCGTTCTGAGAGAGCGATCCCATCGTACCCCACCTAACTCCAGGCCCTCGAACGTGAGCGTGCCCGTCGTGTCAGTTAAGGGCTCGATCATAGCATATTGTAGCTGTACTGGTATGTTAAGCATGTGCATCGCGCGCGCCAAGGTAGTGAGCTTAACATGGTCGAAGGCTCGTGCTATATCACATGAACAGAAGAACGCTTTCCTATCTTTCCCCCATACGCTCGCATGCTGTGAGATGGCCTTAAGGGGTCCCGCTACTTCCCACGTCCTCCGATCCTGTGCGAATCCATACAAGCCCAATCGCCCCATGTACTGTTCAGCATGCCTCTCGATAAGGATAGTAACACAGGTGAGGTACCACTTTCCTAACGTGTTCTGTACAACTATATTGCGTGTTTGTGTGAGCGAATCTAGATTCACAAGCTTGGGCATCAGCGTGATGAGTACCTCTCTCCAGCAATCAGGTGACCGACGATGACCATCAAAGAAATCCCGAAACACATGGAAGATCTGGCGAACAGCTCGCCACGCCAAAGCCTTCAAGAGCTCCACGCTGACCCCATCAGGACCGCAGCTCTTGCCAGATCTCAGATCTCAACCTGGTTACCGCCGGGGACCTCGTAGAGCTCATTTCTTGCCCAGCTCCTCGGAACACGTGAAGCAAGCTTAAACGAGAGGCAAAAAAAACTCTAAAAAACGATCGCATACAAATAGTTTTGCGGACTTAGCTCGAGAAGCAGACTCTGTTCAGAGCTCTAGATGCTTCAGCCAAACGCCCTTGATAATTATGTATCGGTTTCTGTGCGTACCACCTCTGTAGCTGTGCTACAGCTAGAGTTAAGAGCAGAACACCGACAGCGCCTCTAAAGAGAACTTGAGAAATACGAATAGTGTTGTGGACCTAGCTCGACTAGCAGAACGAGTTCAGGCCTCTCGATGCAACAGACGCAAGCGCCTGGTGATACTGAATCAGTTTATGTGCGCATCAGCTCTGTAGCTCCTCTGAATCTTGAGTTGAGCACAGAAAACCGGCAGCACTGGTGAAGATGACTTTTACGGACCTAGCTCGAGTAGCAGACCGAGTTCAAGCCTCTGGATGTAACAGGCGAACGCGCCTGATCATTCTGAATCAGTTCCTGTAAGTATCAGCTCTGTAGCTCTCGAAATCTCGAGTTCAGTACAGAAAACCGTGAACACGTGTCAAGATGACTCGGAACGCAGTTGGTTCCAGCAAGTCTTTTGATAGTAATATTGCAGCTACGGACCTGAGAATTTAACTGGCAGACGCGGCATAACCCACTACACGTGAGAAAAATACCTGTCCTCAAAATGAATTGTCAAATATGTTTCGAATCAAAGCAAAACCGACCCAAGGTTATCACATTGTCTCTTTCGGTCGGGTCGGCCAACTAGCTCCACCCCGCGCCGGAATTCCTCTAGCTCATCGATGGCGAAGAGCTCTACGAGGTATTTTTGGACTGCCAACGTGAAGTCGGTCTAGGCTTCGCTCGGGAGAATTTTTCGACGGAAAAAAATTAAGAATGTGTGAGGTAACTTCTGTAATGCCAAGCTTCGCTCTGCGCAAATAGCAGCCCAAATGGCGCCGGCGGTGAACCGTCAACCTGGTCACCGCCGGGAACCTCGTAGAGCTCCTTGCACGCGTAAGAGTGCTCAGGATCGAAGCAGGGAGCTTCTCGGGGTATTTCTAAAAAAAATCGAATTCACATTTTTCCGTGTCAATTTCATGTTGGTTGCTCCTAATTTTCCGATAGTAAAACTGACTCTAGAGAGCTGAGCTGCTCAGAGAACAAAGTTTATATGTCAATGCTCGGCGTAAAAATCTGCTTTATCAAAATGAATTGTCAAATGAAATTTTGGCAAAACCAACCCAAATGTGCCACATTGTCTCTTTTGGTCGGGTCGGCCAACTAGCTCCAGCCCGCGCAGGAATTCCTCTTAGCTCATCGATCACGAAGAGCTCTACGAGGTACGAATTGTTAGAACTGCAGAATCGGCTGAGCCAGGCCGCGGAAGGTATGATCGCGTCCCTTCTCGACATTTCGCCAACTGGCGCCAGCGGTGAACCGTCAACCTAGTCACCGCCGGGAACCTCGTGGAGCTTCTTGCACGCGTGAGAGTGCTCAGCAACAAAAGAGAGGGCTTCTGGAAGCATTCTCCGGAAAAGAAAACTTGATTTTTTTCATGTCGACATGAAGTTGGTTTCGCCAAGTGTTTTGATAGTAAAAGTGCATCTAGAGAGCTCATATTAAGACGAAGGGGCCCTCATAGTCGTCCACAGGTACGAAAAATCTGCTTTCTCAAAATAAATGGTCAAATAACTTTCAAATATTCGCAAAACCACCCAAAAGTTGTCACTTTGTCCGCCCCGGCCGGGTGGGCCAACTGGCGCCGGCGGTGAACCGTCAACCTGGTCACCGCCGGGAACCTCGTAGAGCTCCTTCCACGCGTAAGAGTGCTCAGAGCCGAAAGAGAGAGCTTCTGGAGGCATTTCTCGAAAAAATCAACATTGAGTTTTTTCATGTCGAGATGAAGTTGGTTCCCCCAAGTGTTTTGATAGTAAATGTAAGCCGACAGAGCTCATATCAAGACGCGGAGACCCTCATAGTCGTTTACAGGTGCGAAAAATCTGCTTTCTCAAAACTGGACGCCGGCGGTAAACCGTCAACCTTTCTTACCGCCGGGTGACTCGTAGAGCTTCCTGACAATACATAATGTCGAAAAAAATTGCAGAGAACGAGTAGTTTTTCATTTCAGACCTCTCCATGCAACAGCCAAACGCCCCCGATGCTTCTGGATTCTCTTCTGTACGAGCTCTGTAGCTCTCCTACAGCCCGAGTTACGTGCGTTATTTGACAGCACCTCTCAAGATGACTCGAAGAAAACGAACAGTTTGGCAAACCGAGCTCGAGTATCAGACCGAGTTCAGACCTCTGAATGCGACAGGCGGACGCGTCTGATGTCTCCGAATCGATTCCTGTGATTACCAGCCCTGCAGCCCCCCTACAGCCCGACATAAGTGCAGAAAGCCGACAGCATCTTTCAGGATGACTCGAACAATACGAACGGTTTCGCGGTCCGAGTTCGGGCAGCAGACCGAGTTCCGAGCTTTGGATTCCACAGGCGGACGCGCCTGATGTCTCCGAATTGATTGCTGTCACCGCCAGCACTGTGACCCCCTACAGCCCGAGTTAAGTGCAGAAAACCGACAGCACCTCTCAAGATGATTCGAACAATACGAATAGTTTCGTGATTCTAGAGCGGGCAGCAGACCGAGTTCAGAGCTCTGGATTCAACAGACGATCGCGACTAATACTTCTGAATCGATTTCTGTCAGTATGAGCTCAGTAGCTGTCCTATAGCTCGAGTTAAGTACAGAAAACCGAGAGCGCCTGTCAAGATGACTCGACTAATACCAATAGGTTTGCGGAGCTAGCTCGACTAGCAGACCGAGTTCAGACCTCTGGATGCAACAGACGAACGCGCCTGATCATTCTGAATCGATGAGGTGTGCTTACCAGCTCTGTAGCTGTCCTATATCTCGAGTTAAGTTCAATATACCGACGGCGCGTATCAAGATGACTCGAAACGGCCGATCCTGCCGCAGTGCTTTTTGGCAGTAAAAGGTACCCGATCCAGCTGAGATCAAGATGGCGAGCGGGAATAAGATCGAATATCACGGGAAAAAATACTAGAGCGCTAACGAATGGTTGAATTCCGCGCACAAAATTTTCAACCGACCAAAAGTCACCAAAAGGTCCGTCGAGACTTTTCTTGCCAACTGGGCGCCGGCGGTAAACCGTCAACCTTTGTTACCGCTGGGAGACTCGTAGAGCTTCCTGACAACATATAATGTCGAAAAAAAACACACAGAAAAAATAGTTGTTCAGCCCAAGCAATTTCAAACCTCTCGGATGCAACAGCCGAACGCCCCCGATGCTTCTGGATTGTCTTCTGTACGAGCTCTGTAGCTCTCCTACAGCCCGAGTTACGTGCGTAAATCGACAGCACCTCTCAAGATGACTCGAACAATACGAATAGTTTGGCAAACCTAGCTCGAGTATCAGACCGAGTTCAGACCTCTGCATGCGACAGCCGGACGCGTCTGATGTCTCTGAATCGATTCCTGTGATTACCAGCCCTGCAGCCCCACCCTACAGCCCGAGTTAAGTGCAGGAAGCCGAAAGCACCTCTCAGGATGACTCGAACAATACGAATAGTTTCGCAGACCTAGTTCGGGCAGCAGACAGAGTTCGGAGCTCTCGATTCCACAGGCGGACGCGCCTGATGTCTCCGAATCGATTCCAGTGATCACCAGCCATGCAGCCCCCCTACAGCCCGAGTTAAGTGCAGAGAACCGACAGCATCTCTCAAGGTGACTCGAACAATACGAATAGTTTCGCGATTCTAGATCGGGCAGCAGACCGAGTTCAGAGCTCTGGATTCAACAGACAACGGCCACTGATGTTTCTGAATCAGATTCTGTACGCATCAGCTCTGAAGCTGTCCTGTAGCTCGAGTTAAGTACACAAAACCGAGAGCGTCTATCAAGATGACTCGAATAATACGAATAGGTTTGCGGACCTAGCTCGGCTAGCAGACCGAGATCAGACCTCTGGGTTCAACAGGCGAACGCGCCTGATCATTCTGAATCGATTAGCTGTGCTTACCAGCTCTGTAGCTGTCCTGAAGCTCGAGTTATCTTGAGAAAACCGTCACCGCGTGACAAGATGACCCGAAACGGGCGATCCCGCCTGGACGCTTTTTGGCAGTAAAAGGTACACGATCGAGCTGAGACCAAGACGGCGAGCGGGAATAAGATCGAATATCACGGGAAAAAATACTAGAGCTCTAACGAATGTTCAAATTTTGAAAACAAAATTTTCAACCGACCAAAATTCCTCAAAATGTCCGTCGAGATTTTTCTTGCCAACTAGCTCTCCAGCGCCCCGGAATTACTCTTAAGCTTCCAGCAACTGGGAACCGGCGGTAAACCGTCAACCAGGTTACCGCCGGGACCCTCGTAGAGCTCTTTTCTCACACGGCGCTCCTCGGTAAGCATGAAGCAAGCGTCTCGAGCAAGATCTGAGAAACTCGAAAAATCACGTTTTTCTGTTTTTATCCAACGTCGGTTCCCCCAAGTGTTTTGATAGTAATACTGCAGCTATGGACCTGAAAATTTTACTGGCAGACGCGCCATAACCCACTACAGGTGCGAACAAATCTGCTTTCTCGAAATAAATGGTCAAATATCTTTCAATTGTTTGCAAAACCGACCAAAAGTTGTCACATTGTCCGTTCTGGTCGGGTCGACCAACTGGACGCCGGCGGTAAACCGTCAACCTTTCTTACCGCCGGGGACTCGTAGAGCTTCCTGACAACATATAATGTCGAAAAAAATTACACCTAAAAAATAGTTTGTCAGCCGAAGCAATTTCAGACCTCTCGGATGCAACAGCCGAACGCCCCCGATGCTTCTGGATTGTCTTATGTACGAGCTCTGTAGCTCTACTACAGCCCGAGTTACGTGTGTAAATCGACAGCACCTCTCAAGATGACTCGAACAATACGAATAGTTTGGCAAACCTAGCTCGAGTATCAGACCGAGTTCAGACCTCTGCATGCCACAGGCGGACGTGTCTGATGTCTCTGAATCGATTCCTGTGATTACCAGCCCTGCAGCCCCCCCCTACAGCCCGAGTTAAGTGCAGGAAACCGACAGCACCTCTCAGGATGACTCGAACAATACGAATAGTTTCGCCGACCTAGTTCGGGCAGCAGACAGAGTTCGGAGCTCTCGATTCCACAGGCGGACGCGCCTGATGTCTCCGAATCGATTCCAGTGATTACCAGCCATGCAGCCCCCCTACAGCCCGAGTTAAGTGCAGAGAACCGACAGCATCTCTCAAGATGACTCGAACAATACGAATAGTTTCGCGATTCTAGATCGGGCAGCAGACCGAGTTCAGAGCTCTGGATTCAACAGACAACGGCCACTGATGATTCTGAATCAGATTCTGTACGTATCAGCTCTGTAGCTGTTCTGTAGCTCGAGCGAAGTATAGAAAACTGAGAGCGTATGTCAAGATGACTCGAATAATACGAATAGGTTTGCGGACCTAGCTCGGCTAGCAGACCGAGTTCAGACCTCTGGGTTCAACAGGCGAACGCGCCTGATCATTCTGAATCGATTAGCTGTGCTTACCAGCTCTGTAGCTGTCCTGAAGCTCGAGTTATCTCGAGAAAACCGTCACCGCGTGACAAGATGACCCGAAACGGGTGATCCCGCCGCAGTGCTTTTTGGCAGTAAAAGGTACCCGATCGAGCTGAGATCAAGATGGCGAGCGGGAATAAGATCGAATATCACGGGAAAAATACTAAAGCTCTAACGAATGTTCAAATTTCGAGAACAAAGTTTTCAACCGACCAAAAGTCACCAAAAGGTCCGTCGAGATTTTTCTTGCCAACTAGCTTTCCAGCGCCCCGGAATTACTCTTAAGCTTCCAGCAATAACTTGCTAAGGGAAGCTCTACGAGTTACTTGCTAAGTGAAGCTCTACGAGTTATGAACGGTCAAATATCCTTCAAATCTGAGCAAAAGCGACCCAAAGTCACCACCTTGTCCTTTCTGGTCGGGTCGACCAACTGGGCGCCAGCGGTAAACCGTCAACCCTTCTTACCGCCGGGGGACTCGTAGAGCTTCCTGACAATATATAATGTCGAAAGAAAAATTGCTGAGAACGACTAGTGTTTCAGCCCAAGCGATTTCAGACCTCTCGATGCAACAGCCGAACGCCCCCGATACTTATGAAATGTCTTCTGTGCGAGCTCTGTAGCTTTCCTACGCCCTAGTTACGTGCGTAAATCGATAGCACCTCTCAACATGACGCGAACAGCGACATCGGAACGCTCTGATGTCTCCGAATCGATTCCTCTGATTACCAGCCTGACAGCTCCCCTACAGCCCGAGTTAAGTGCAGAAAACCGACAGCACCTTTCAGGATCATTCGAACAATACGAATAGTTTCGCGGACCTAGTTCGGGCAGCAGACCGTGTTTCGAGCTCTGGATTCGAAAGGCCGACACGCCTGATTTTTCCGAATCGATTCCTGTGACTACCACCCCTGCAGCCCCCCTGTAGCCCGAGTAAAACAACAGAAAACCGACAGCACCTGTCAAGATGACTCCAACGAAACGAATAGTTTCGCGATTCTAGATCGGGCAGCAGACTGATTTCAGAGTTCTGGATTGAATGATGATTACAAATCGGTTTCTGTAAGTATCAGCTCTGTAGCTGTCATATAGCTCGAGCTAAGTACAGAAAACTGAGAGCGCCTGAGAAGATGACTCGAAAAATTCTAATAGGTTTGCGAACCTAGCTCGGCTAGCAGACCGAGTTCAGACCTCTGGATGCAACAGACGAACGCGTCTCATCATTCTAAATCGGCAACGTGTGCTTACCAGCTCTGTAGATGTCCTCTATCTCGAGATAAGACCAATATTCTGAGAGCGCGTATCAAGATGACTCGAAACGGCCGATCCCGCCTGGACGCTTTTTGGCAGTAAAATGTACCCGATCGAGCTGAGATCAAGATGGCGAGCGGGAATGAGATCGAATATCACGGGAAAAAATACTAGAGCTCTAACAAATGGTTGAATTTCGAGAACAAAACTGGGCGCCGGCGGTAAACCGTCAACCTTTGTTACCGCCAGGCTCGTAGAGCTGACTAGAATGTCGAAAGAAATGACACAGAAAAATAGTCTTTCAGCCCAAGCAATTTCAGACCTCTCGGATGCAACAGCCGAACGCTCCCGATGCTTCTGGATTGTCTTCTGTACGAGCTCTGTAGCTCTCCTACAGCCCGAATTACGTGCGTAAATCGACAGCACCTCTCAAGATCACTCGAACAATACGAATAGTTTGGCAAACCTAGCTCGAGTATCAGACCGAGTTCAGACCTCTGCATGCGACAGACGGACGCGCCTGATGTCTCCCGAATCGATTCCTCTGATTACCAGCCCTGCACCTCCCCCTACAGCCCGAGTTAGTGCAGGAAACCGACAGCACCTCTCAAAATGACTCGAACAATACGAATAGTTTCGCGGACCTAGTTCGGGCAGCAGACAGAGTTCAGAGCTCTGGATTCGAAAGCGACGCCTGATCTCTCCGAATCGATTCCAGTGATTACCGGCCATGCAGCCCCCCTACAGCCCGATTTAAATGCACAGAACCGACAGCATCTCTCAAGATGACTCGAACAATACGAATAGTTTCGCGATTCTAGATCGCGCAGCAGACCGAGTTCAGAGCTCTAACAGACAACGGCCACTGATGATTCTGGATCGGATTCTGTACGTATCATCTCTGTAGCTGTCCTGTAGCTCGAGTTGAGTACAGAAAACCGAGAGCGTCTGTAAAGATGACTCGAATAATACGAACAGGTTTGCGGACCTAGCTCGGCTAGCAGACCGAGTTCAGACCTCTCAAATCAACAGGCAAACGTGCCGCATCATTCTGAAGATTAGCTGTGCTTACCAGCTCTGTAGCTGTCCTGATGCTCGAGTTATCTTGAGAAAACCGTCAGCGCGTATCAAGATGACTCGAAACGGCTGAACCCGCCCGTATGCTTTTTGGCAGTAAAAGTTACCCGATCGAGCTAAGATCAAGACCGCGAGCGGGAATAAGATCGAATATGATGGAAAAAGAGCTCTAACGAATGGTTGAATTTAGAGGACAAAATTTTCAACCGACCAAAAGTCACCAAAAGATCCGTCCAGATTTTTCTTGCCAACTAGCTCCCCAGCGCGCCGGAATTACTTTTAAGCTTCCAGCAACTAGCTAGGGAAGCTCTACGAGTTACTGGGCGCCGGCGGTAAACCGTCAACCTTGGTTACCGCCGGGAGACTCGTAGAGCTTCCGTTGAGAAAACCGACAGCACCTACCAACATTCCGACTCATAGTGAATATTTTTTTACCTCTGAATGCGACAGGCGGACGCGTCTGATGTCTGCGAATCGACTCCTGTCATTACCAGCCCTGCAGCCCCCCTACAGCCCGAGTTAAGTGCAGAAAACCGACAGCACCTCTGAGGATGACTCAATCAATACAGTAGTTTCGCAGACCTAATAGCAGACCGAGTTCCGAGCTCTGGATTCGACAGGCGGACGCGCCTGATGTCTTCAAATCGATTCCTGTGACCACCAGCACTGTAGCCCCCCTCAGCGCGAGTTGAGTGAAGAAAACCGAGAGCACTTCTCAAGACGACTCGACCAATACGAATAGTTTTGCGATTCTAGATCGGGCAGCAGACCGAGTTCAGAGCTCTGGATTCGACAGACAAACGCAACTGATGATTCTGAATCATCTTCTGTAACTATCAGCTCTGTAGCTGTCCTACAGCTCGAGTTAAGTACAGAAAACGGAGAGTTCCTGTCAAGATGACTCGAATAATACGAATAGGTTTGCGGACCTAGCTCGGCTAACAGACCGAGTTCAGACCTCTGCATTCAACAGGCAAACGCGCCTAATCATTCTACATCAATTAGCTGTGCTTACCAGCTCTGTAGCTGTCCTAAAGCTCGAGTTATGTTCAGAAAACCGTCAGCGTGTATTAAGATCACTTAAAACGGCCGATCCCGCCACAGGTCTTTTGGATAGTAATATTCACCCGATCGAGCTGAGATCAAGATGGCGAGCGGGAATAAGATCGAATATCACGAGAAAAAATACTAGAGCTCTAACGAATGGTTGAATTTCGAGAACAAAATTTTCAACCGACCAAAAGTCAGCAAAAGTTCCGTCGAGATTTTTCGAGCCAACTAGCCCGCCAGTGCGTCCGAATTACTGGGCGCCGGCGGTAAACCGTCAACCTTCCTTACCGCCGGGGGACTCGTAGAGCTTCCTGAGCATATATAATGTCGAAAAAAAAGCAGAGAACGAATAGTTTTTCATCCTAAACGATTTCAGACCTCTCGACGCAACAGCCAAACGCACCTCATGCTTCTGGATCGTCTTCTGTGCGCACGAGCTCCGTAGCTCTCCTACAGCCCGAGCTACGTGCGATAATCGACAGCATCTCTCAAGATCACTAACAATACAAATAGTTTCGCGAATCTAGCTCGAGTATCAGACCGAGTTCAGACATCTGAATGCAACAGGCGGACGCCCCTGATGTCTCCGAATCGATTCCTGTGATTACCAGCCCTGCAGCCCCCTTACAGCCCGAGTTAAGTGCAGAAAATCGACAGCACCTCTGAAGATGACTCGAAATACGAATAGTTTCGCGGACCTAGCTCGGGCAGCAGGCCGAGTTCAGGGCTCTGAATGCGACAGGTGGGCGCGACTGATGTCTCCGAATCGATTCCAGTGATTACCAACCCTGCAGCCCCCTTACAGCTCGAGTTAATTGCAGAAAACGAACAGCACCTCTCAAGATGACTCGACGAATACGAACAGTTTTGCGAACCTAGCTCGGGCAGCACACCGAGTTCCGAGCTCTGGATTCGGCAGGCGGGCGCGCCTGATGTCTCCGAGTCGATTCCTGTGAGTACGAGCCCTGCAGCCCCCCCTACAACCCGAGTTAAGTGCAGAAAACTATCAGCACCTCTCAAGATGACTGCAGAAACACGAATAGTGTCGCGGACCTAGCTCGGGCAGCAGACAGAGTTCAGACCTCTAGATGGAACAGACGAACGCGCCTGATGATTCGCAATCGATTTCTGTGAGAATCAGCTCTGTAGCTGCCCTACAGCTCGAGTTAAGTACAAAAAACCGACAACGCGTATCAAGATGACTCAAAACAGGCAATTCCGCCGCGATGCTTTTTTGCAGAAATATTCACCCGATCGAGCTGAGATGAAGATGGCGAGCGGGAAAAAGATCGAATATGGTCAGAAAAAATACTAGAGCTCTAACGAGTGGTTGAATTTCGAGAACAAAATTTTCAACCGACCAAAAGTCAGCAAAAGGTCCGTCGAGATTTGTCTTGCCAACTGGGCGCCGGCGGTAAACCGTCAACCTTCCTTACCGCCGGGGGACCCGTAGAGCTTCCTGAGCATATATAATGTCGAACAAAATTGCAGAGAACGAAATAATTCTTCAGCCTAAACGATTTCAGACCTCTCGATGCAACAGCCAAACGCCCCTCATGCTTCTGGATCGTTCCTGTGCGCACGAGCTCCGTAGCTCTCCTACAACCCGAGTTACGTGCGAAAATCCACAGCACCTCTCAAGATTACTCGAACAATACAGATAGTTTCGCAAACCTAGCTCGTATCAGACCGAGTTCAGACATCTGAATGCAACAGGCGGGCGCGCCTGATGTCTCCGAATCGATTCCTGTGATTACCAGCCCTGCAGCCCCCTTACAGCCCGAGTTAAGTGCAGAAAATCGACGGCACCTCTGAAGATGACTCGAACAATACGAATAGTTTCGCAGATCTAGCTCGGGCAGGCCGAGTTTAGGCGCTCAATGCGACAGCTGGACGCGACTGATGTCTCCGAATCGATTTCAGTGATTACCAGCCCTACAATCCCTTAGAGCTCGAGTTAAGTGCAGAAAACGGACAACACCTCTCAAGATGAATAGTTTTGCGAATCTAGCTCGGGCAGCACACTGAGTTCAGAGCTCTGGATTCGGCAGGCGGACGCGCCTGATGTCCTGAATCGATTCCTGTGAGAACGAGCCTGTAGCCCGCTACAGCCCGAGTAAGTGCAGAAAACTGTCACTACCTCTCAAGATGACTCCAACAACACGAACAGGTTCGCGAAGCTGGCTGGGGCAGCAGATAGAACAGACGAACGCGCCTGATGATTCGTAATCGATTTCTGTGAGAATGAGCTCTGTAGCTGCCCTACAGCTCGAGTTAAGTACAAAATACCGACAACGTGTATCACGATGACTCGAAACAGCCGATCCCGCCGCGATGCTTTTTTGCAGAAATATTTACCCGATCGAGCTGAGATTAAGATGGCGAGCGTAGATAAGATCGAATATGGTCAGAAAGAGTACTAGAGATCAAACGAATGGTTGAATTTCGAGAACAAAATTTTCAACCGACCAAAAGTCAGCAAAAGGTCCATCGAGATTTTTCTTGCGAACTAGCTCTCCAGGAATTACTCGTTAAGCTTCCAGCAACTAGCTAAGGAAAGCTCTACGAGTTACTAGCTCTCCAGCACGCCGGAATGACAGCGTCCAAAAGCCGGAGAGCAGAATCTCGGGGACGGGACATCTTTCCTAGAGAGCCTTGGGGAGCCCCCCTGGGGCGCTGCGGAAGCGCTGCCATAAACGCTTCCATGCGTGCCTGCACGCATGCAGGCACGCGTGGAAGCTTGCCGGAAGCTCTCCCGGACACGTCGCCGGGTCGCCGGAGTCGCTGCGAGGCCTGTGGACCGCCGTGAAGGAGCTCCTGGCAGGCACCACCACCGTCCGGCTTCTAACCTTCTACCCTTTACCTCTCAGCGAGCTCTCCGGGAATTTTGAGAACATAATTTTCAACTGAGCAAAAATCAGCAAAAGTTCCGTCGAGATTTTTCGAGCCAACTAGCCCGCCAGTGCGTTCGAACTGGGCGCCGGCGGTAAACCGTCAACCTTTGTTACCGCCGGGGGACTCGCAGAGCTTCCTGACTATATATAATGTCGAAAAAAATTGCAGAGAACGAATAGTTTTCAGCCTAAGCGATTTCAGAGCTCTCGATGCAACAGCCAACGCCCCTCATGCTTCTGGATCGTTTCCTGTGCGCACGAGCTTCGTAGCTCTTCTTCAGCCCAAGTAACGTCTGAAAATCGACAGCACCTCTCAAGATCACTCGAACAGTACGAATAGTTTCGCATACTTAGCTCGAGTATCAGACCGAGTTCAGACCTCTGAATGCGACAGACGGACGCGTCTGATGTCTCCGAATCGATTCCTGTGATTACCAGCCCTGCAGGCCCTTTACAGCCCGAGTTAAGTGCAGAAAACCGAGAGCACCTCTGAAGACGACTCGAACAATACGAATAGTTTCGCAGACCTAGCTCAGGCAGCAGACCGAGTTCGGAGCTCTGAATGCGACAGACGGACGCGACTGATGTCTCCGAATCGATCCCAGTGATTACCAGCCCTGCAGCCCCCTTACAACTCGAGTTGAGTGGAGAAAACGGACAGCACCTCTCAAGACGGCTCGAAGAATACGAATAGTTTGCGGACCTAGCTCAGGCAGCACACCGATTTCTGAGATCTCGATTTGTCAGGCGGACGCGCCTGATGTCTCCAAATTGATTCCTGTGAGTACGAGCCCTGTAGACCCCCTACAGCCCGAATTAAGTGCAGAAAACTATCAGCACCTACTCGAACAATACGAATAGTATTGCGAACCTAGCTCGACCAGTAGACCGAGTTCAGACCTCTCGATGGAAGAGACACGAAATCGCCTGATGATTTGCAATCGACTTATGTGACAATCAGCTCTGTAGCTGCCCTATAGCTCGAGTTAACTATAAAATACCGACAACGCGTATCAAGATGACTGACTCGAAATAGCCGATCCCGCCGCAACGCTTTTTTTTTTTGCAGGAATTGTTACCCGATCGAGCTAAGATTAAGACGGCGAGCGGGAATAAGATCGAATATGGTCAGAAACAATACTAGATCTTAGACGAATTGTTGAATTTCGAAACAAAATTTTCAACCGACCAAAAGTCAGCAAAAGGTCCGTCGAGATTTTTCTTGCCAACTAGCTCTCCAGCGCGCCGGAATTACTCTTAAGCTTCCAGCACTACCAGTCTCCCGGCGGTAAGAAAGGTTGACGGTTTACCGCCGGCGCCCAGTTCCCGCATAGCTCCTTGAAGAGCTGAGGGTTTCAGAGAAAAAGCCGGGGGTGGGTGGTGGCGAGAACACGCCCACCTTCGCCGGTCCGCGATCCCTGCAGCGGCTCGCCTGAGCCGGCAGCGGGTCCGGGAGCGCTTCCAGCAGCCGTTCAGGCGTGCCCGCACGCGAGCAGGCACGCGCGGCAGCGTCGCTGGCAGCGCTTCTGACGAGTTTCAGAGGAGCTTCGGGGGAGACCCCCAGGGCCTCCCCGAAGAGCTTTAGAGCTCGCACGAATGCGGGCACGCCTCGCCCTGGCCGGGAAAAGGGATTGGGATTGCCGCGCCCACGTTTGGAAGCTTAACAGAAATAACTCGTAGAGCTTCAACATATAATGTAGAAAAAGATTACACAGAAAAAATAGTTTTTCAGTCCAAGCAATTTCAAACCTCTCGGATGCAACAGCCAAACGCCCCCGCTGCTTCTCGATTGTCTTCTGAACGAGCTATGTAGCTCTCCTACAGCCCGAGTTACGTGCGAAAATCGACAGCATCTCTCGAGATGACTCGAATAATACGAGTCAGGATGACTCGAACAATGCGAATGTGTTCGCAGACCTAGTTCGGGCAGCAGACAGAGTTCGGAGCTCTGGATTCAAAAGGCGGACGCGCCTGATGTCTCCGAATCGACTCTAGTGCAGCTGCCCTAGAGCCCGAGTTAAGTGCAGAGAACCAACAGCATCTCTCAAGATAACTCGAACAATACGAATAGTTTTTGCAATTCTAGATCGGGCAGCAGACCGAGTTCAGAGCTCTGGAGTCAACAGACAAGGGCCGCTGATGATTCTGAATCAGATTCTGTACGTATCACGTACTGTCCTTTAGCTCGACTTAAGTACAGAAAACCCAGAGCGTCTCTCCAGATTACTCGAATAATACGAATAGGTTTGCGAACCTAGCTCGGCTAGCAGACCGAGTTCAGACCTCTGGGTTCAACAGGCGAACGCGCCTGATTATTCTGAATCGATTAGCTGTGCTTATCAGCTCTGTACTGTGTCCAGAAGCTCGAGTTATCTTGAGAAAACCGTCACCGCGTGATAAGCTGACCCGAGACGGGCGACCCCGCCGCAGTGCTTTTTGGCAGTAAAATGTACCCGATCGAGCTGAGATCAAGATGCCGAGCGGGAATAAGATCGAATATCACGGGAAAAAATACTAGAGCTCTAACGAATGGTTGAATTCCGAGAAATGAATTTTCAACCGACGAAGAGTCATCAAAACTGGGCGCCGGCGGTAAACCGTCAACCTTTCTTACCGCCGGGGGACTCGTAGAGCTTCCTGATAATATATAATGTGGAAAAAAATACAGAGTACAAAATGTTTTTCAGCCCAAGACTCTAACAAAAAACGAACAGTTTGGCAACCCAGCTCGAGTATCAAACTAGTTCAGACCTCTGAATGCGACAGGCGGACGCGTCTGATGTCTGCAAATCGACTCCTGTGATTACCAGCTCTGCAGCCCACCAACAGCCCGAGTTGAGTGCAGAAAACCGACCGCACCTCTCAGGATGGCTCGAATAATACAGTAGTTGTGCGGACCTACTTCGAGCAGCAGACCGAGTTCCGAGCTCTCGGTTCGACAGACAGACGCGCCTGATGTCTGCAAATCGATTTCTGTGACCAGCACGAGTTAAGTGCAGAAGACCGAGAGCACTTCTGAAGATGACTCGAAGAATACGAATAGTTTCGCGAACCTAGCTCGGGCAGCAGGCCAAGTCCAGAGCTCTAGATCCAACAGACTAACACGCCTGATCATTTCCAATAGATTTCTGTGAATATGAGCCCTGTATCTGCCCTACAGCTCGAGTTAAGTACAGAAAGCTGAGAGCGTCTGCGAGATGACTCGAACAATACGAATAGATTTGCGGACCTAGCTCGGCTACCAGACCGAATTCAGACCTTTGGATTCAACACGCAAACGCGGGTGATCATTCTGAACCGATTAGCTGTGCTTACAAGCTCGATGACTCTAAATAAAAACGAACAGTTTGGCAACCCAGCTCGAGTATCAAACTGAGTTCAAGCCTCTGAATGCGACAAGCGGACGCGTCTGATGTCTGCGAATCGACTTCATTACCAGCCCTAGAGCCCCCCTACAGCCCGAGTTAAGTGCAGAAAACCGACAGCACCTCTCAGGATGACTCGAATAATACAATAGTTTCGCGAACCTAGTTCAGAGCAGCAAGCGGCGTTCCGAGCTCTCGGCTCGACAGACGGACGCCCCTGATGTCTCCGAATCGATTTCTGTGACCAGCAGCACTGTAGCCCCCCCCCCAGCACGAGTTAAGTGCAGAAGACCAAGAGCACTTACCAAGAAGACTTGAAGCATACGAATAGTTTCGCGTACCTAGCTCGGGCAGCAGGCCGAGTTCAGAGCTCTCGATTCAACAGACGAACGCGCCTGATGATTCCCAATCGATTCCTGTCACTATCAGCTCTGTAGCTGCCCTACATCTCGAGTTAAGTACAGAAAACCGAGAGTGTCCGCTAAGATGACTCGAAAAATACAAATAGGTTTGCGGACCTAGCTCGCTAGCAGACCGAGTTCAGACCTCTGGGTTCAACAGCCGAACGCGCCTGATCATTCTGGATCGATTAGCTGTGCTTACAAGCTCTGTAGCTGTCCTAAAGCTCGAGTTATGTTCAGAAAACCGTCAGCGCGTATCAACATGACTTGAAACGGCCGATCCCGCCTGCCTGCTTTTTGGCAGTAAAAGGTAACCGATCGAGCTGAGATCAAGATGGCGGGCGGGAATAAGATCGAATATCATGGGAAAAAATACTAGAGCTCTAACGAATGTTCAAATTTTGAGAACAAAATTTTCAACCGACCAAAAGTCAGCAAAAGGTCCGTCGAGATTTTTCTTGCCAACTAGCTCTCCGGCGCCCCAGAATTACTCTTAAACTTCCAGCAATAACTTGCTAAGGGAAGCTCTACGAGTTACAGAGTTCGGAGCTCTGGATTCGGCAGGCGGACGCGCCTAATGTTCGGAATCGATTCCAGTAATTACCAGCCATGCAGCCCCCCTACAACCCGAGTTAAGTGCAGAGAACCGACAGCATCTCTGAAGATACTCGAACGATACGAATAGTTCTGCGATTCTAGATTGGGCAGCAGACCCATGTCAGAGCTCTGGATTCAACACGCAACGGCCACTGATGATTCTGAATCGGATTCTGTACGTATCAGCTCTGTAGCTGTGCTGTAGCTCGAGTTAAGTACAGAAAACCGATGGCGTCTGTCAAGATGACTCGAATAATACGAATAGATTTCCAGACCTAGCTCGGCTAGCAGGACGAGTTCAGACCTCTGGATTAAACTGGCGAACGCGCCTAATCATTCTGAATCCATAAGCTGTGCTGACCAGCTCTGTAGCTGCCCTGAAGCTCGAGTTATCTTGAGAAAACCGTCACCGTGTATCAAGATGACTCGAAACGGCCGATCCCGCCGGAGTGCTTTTTGGGAGTAAAAGGTACCCGATCGAACTGAGATCAAGAGCGGGAATAAGATCGAATATCACGGGAAAAAATACTAGAGCTCTAACGAATTGTTGAATTTCGAGAACAAATTTTCAACCGACCAAAAGTCACCAAAAGGTCCGTCGAGATTTTTCTTGCCAACTAGCTCTCCAGCGCCCCGGAATTACTCTTAGCTTCCAGCAATAACTTGCTAGGGGAAGCTCTACGAGTCATGTCCGTCGAGATGTTTCTTGCCAACTCGGCAGCGACCAAAACCAAGAGAGCGAAGAGAATCGGGGACGGGAAATCTTTTCCGGAGAGCGCTAGGGGCCCCCCTGGAGCGCTGCGAAAGCGCTACCAGAAACGCTTCAATGCGTGCCAGCACGCGTAGAAGCTTGCCGGAAGCTCTCCCGGACACGTTGCCGGGCCGCCGGAGTTTCTGCGGGGAACGTGGACCGCCGTGGAGGAGCTCCTGGCAGGCGCCACCACCGTCCGGGTTGTGATCTTAAACCCTTTAGCCCTGAGCGAGCTCTCCGCTCTTCAGCGCACCGGAATTACTGGGATCCGGCGGTAAACCGTCAACCAGGTAACCGCCGGGAGCCTCGTAGAGCTCTATTCTCTTTCCGAGAAAAATCGCGCTCGGTCATACTGGGTCGGCTTATATGCGTGCCAGCTCTGTAGCTCTTCCAAGTCTTCAGGGAAATCGACAACACTCGTCAAAATGATCGCATATTACAAATAGTTTTGCGGGCCTAGCTCGAGCAGCGGACCGAGTTCAGACCTCTCGATGGGACAGACGAACGCGCCTGATGATTCTCAATCGGCTTCTGTAAGCATCAGCTCTGTAGCTGTCCTAAATCTCGAGTTAAGTACAGAAAACCGTCAACGCGTGTTAAGATGACTCCAAACAGCCGACGGTTCCCTCAAGTCTTTTGATAGTAACATTACAGTTAAAGACCTGGGGGTTTAACTGGCAGACGCGGCATAACCCGCTGCAGGTGGGAAAAATACTTGTTTCGAAAACAAATTTTCAAACTCGGAACCGGCGGTAAACCGTCAACCAGGTTACCGCCGGGACCCTCGTAGAGCTCTGCATAGACCAGCTCGGTTCCGAGATAACAGCACAAAAAAGCTTCTGAATACTAGTTTCAAACATAAAGACATCTTTTTTTCCGTCGTACACAATGGTGGTTCCCCCTAGTCTTTCGAAATAATGCAGCTAGCGGCCTGAGAATTCCAACATGGAAAGCGCCATGATTCACTGCATAGTAAAAATTTAAATTTGCAAAATTTCAAAATCTCGCGCCATCTTCGAAAAGCCGACCCCAGGTCACCACATTGTCCGCCCGGGCCGGGTTCGCCAACTAGCAAGTCATTGCTGGAAGCCTTAGAGTACCTCGTAGATCTCTTCGGCAAGATGAGCTAAGAAATTCGGGCGGAGATGGAGCTAGTTGGCAGACCCGACCTTAAGAGACAATGTGACGACTTGAGGTCGGTTATTCTATCTTTGTACAAAATACCTCGTAGAGCTCTTCGGCATCGATGCGCTAGAGGAATAACTCTTAGAGCTTCCTAAGCTAGTTGCTGGAAGCTTAAGAGTAATTCCGGCGCGCTGGAGAGCTAGTTGGCAAGAAAAATCTCGACGGAACTTTTGATGACTTTTGGTCGGTTGAAAATTTTGTTCTCGAAATTCAACAATTCGTTAGAGCTCTAGTAGTTTTTCCCGTGATATTCGATCTTATCTACGCTCGCCATCCCGATCTCAGCTCGATCGGGTGAATATCATTATCGAAAAGCTGGCGGGAACGGCCGTTTTGAGTCATGATACGCGCTGACGGCTTCTGGACATAACTCGAGCTTTAGGACAGCTACAGAGCCGGTAAGCACAGCTAATCGATGTAGAATGATTAGGCGCGTTCGCCTGTTCAATCCAGAGGTCAGAACTCGGTCTATTAGCCGAGCTAGGTCCGCAAACCTATTCGTATTATTCGAGTCATCCTGACATGAACTCTCGGTTTTCTGCACTTAACTCGAGCTGTACAGCTACAGAGCTGATATTTACAGAAACCAATTCAGAATCATTAGTTGCGTTTGTCTGTCGAATCCAGAGCTCTAAACTCGGTCTGCTGCCCGATCTAGAATCGCGATACTCTTCGTATTGGTCGAGTCATCTTGAGAAGTGCTTTCGGTTTTCTTCACTCAACTCGCGCTGAGGGGGGCTACAGTTCTGGTGGTCACAGAAATCGATTTGAAGATATCAGGCGCGTCCGCCTGTCGAATTCAAAGCTGGGAACTCGGTCTGCTGCCCGAATTAGGTCTGCGAAACTATCGTATTGTTCGTGTTATCCTAAGAGGTGCTGTCGGTTTTCTGCACTCAACTCGGGCTGTAGGGGGCTGCAGGGCATGACAGAAATCGATTCGCAGACATCAGACGCGTCCGCCTGTTGCATTCAGAGGTCAAAAAATTCACTATAAGTCGGAATGTTGGTAGGGGCTGTCGATTTGCTCAACTTAAGTCGAGCTAGGAAGCTCTACGAGTCTGCCGGCGGTAACCAAGGTTGACGGTTTACCGCCGGCGCCCAGTTCCGGCGCGGGGTGCAAGGGAAGTTCTACGAGTTACTGGGCGCCGGCGGTAAACCGTCAACCTTTGTTACCGCCGGGGGACTCGTAGAGCCTCCTGACAACATATAATGTCGAAAAAAATGCAGAGAACGAATAGTTTTCCAACTCGAGTATCAGACCGAGTTCAGACCTCTGAATGCGACAGGCGGACGCGTCTGATGTCTCCGAATCGATTCCTGTGATTACCCGCCCTGCAGCCTCCCTACAGCCCGAGTTAAGTGCAGAAAGCCGACAGCAGCTCTCAAGATGACTGGAAGAATACGAACAGTTTCGTGATTCTGGATCGAGCAGCAGACCGAGTTCAGAGCTCTGGATTCGACAGACAAACGCGACTGATGATTCTGAATCGGTTTCTGTAAGTATCAGCACTGTAGCTGTCCTATAGCTCGAGTTAAGTACAGGAAACCGAGAGCGCCTGTCAAGATGATTGGAATAATCAAATAGGTTTGCGGACCTGGCTCGGCTAGCAGACCGAGTTCAGACTTCTGGTTGGAACAGCCGAACGCGCCTGATCATTCTAATTCGATGAGGCGTGCTCACCAGCTCTGTAGCTGTCATATATCTCGAGTTGAGTTCAGAATACCGACAGTGCGACGAATCAAGATGACTCTAATAATACAAATAGGTTTGCGGACCTAGCTCGGCTAGCAAACCGAGTTCAGAGCTCTGGGTTCAACAGGCGAACGCGCCTAATCATTCTACATCCATTAGCTGTGCTTACCAGCTCTGTAGCTGTCCTACAGCTCGAGTTAAGTACACAATACCGACAACGCGTATCAAGATGACTCGAAACGGCCGATCCCGCCAGTGTGCTTTTTGGCAGTAAAAGGTACCCGATCGAGCTGAGATGAAGATGGCGAGCGGGGATAAGATCGAATATCACGGGAAAAAATACTAGAGTTCTAACGAATGTTCAAATTCGAGAACAAGATGTTCAACCGACCAAAAGTTGTGAAAAGTTCAGTTCTTTTTTTTCGAGCCAACTAGCTCTCCAGCGCTTCAAAGCCGTCAACCTGGTCACCGCCGGGAACCTCGTAGAGCTCCTAGCACGCGTAAGAGTGCTCAGCATCAAAAGACAGGGCTTCTGGAAGCATTTCTTTATTTTTGAAGCTTGTATTCAGAAGCGTTTTCCTTCTGTGATCTCGAATTTCACTCCTTCATTGAGCTCTACGAGGGTCCCGGCGGTAACCTGGTTGACGGTTTACCGCCGGATCCCAGTTTCTCTCTGTATGCAAAATTTGAAATTCGTTTTGAGAACTAGTATTTTTCTTACGTGTAGTGGATTATGCCGCACCTGCCAGTTAAATACTCATGTCTGTAGCTGCAGTATTACTATCAAAGACTTCAGGAACCGCCTTTGGATAAAAACAAAAAACTCGTGTTTTTGCGAGTTCCCTACTCTTGCTTCAGAAGCTTACTCATGTGTTGGGAGGAGTGCTGTGCAACGAAAGAGCTCTACGAGGTGCCCGTCGGTAACCTGGTTGACGGTTTACCGCCGGTTCCATTCGTTTTGCAAATTCGAATGTTTATTCTATGCAGTGAATTATGGCACGTTCGATAGTGAAATCCTTAGGGCTCTAGCTACATTATATCGATAAAAATACTGCGGGGAACCAGCAGTCTGTACGACGGAAAAGACGATTTCTTCATTTTCGAAGCTGGTATTCAGAAGCGTTTTTCTGCTGTTATCTCGGATCTGACCTATCCAGAGCTCTACGAGGGTCTCGGCGGTAACCTGGTTGACGGTTTACCGCCGGATCCCAGTAAACGCTACCAAGCACCTCGTAGACCTCTTCGGCATCGATGAGCTAGAGGAATTCCGGCGCGGGGTGGAGCTAGTTGGTCGACCCGGCCAGAAAGGACAAAGTGATAACTTTTGGGTAGTTTTGCAATTTTTTGAAAGATATTTGACAATTTATTTTGAGAAAGCAGATTTTTCGCACCTGTAAACGACTATGAGGGCCTCTCTCTCTTTGTATGAGCTCTCTAGGCGCACTTTTACTGTCAAAACACTTGGCGGAACCATCTTCATGTCGACACGAAAAAAATTGTTTTCTCTTTTTCAAGAAATGCTTCGAGAAGCTCTATCTTTCGACTCCAAGCACTCTTACGCATGGAATGAGCTCTACGAGGTTCCCGGCGGTGACCAGATTGACGGTTCACCGCCGGCGCCAGTAACTCGTAGAGCTTCCCTTGCCGGCGCCAGTTGGCTCACCCGGACAAGTCTTTTAATCGACATAATGTAGCTAGAGCCCTAAGAATTGCACCATCGTAAGCGCCTTGATTTACTGCATAGAATAAGAATTCGAATTTGCAAAACAAATTTTTTAATATCTCGCTATCTTCGAAAAACCGACCCCAGGTTGCCACATTGTCCGCGCGGGCCGGTTTGGCCAACTAGCTCCCGCCCGCGCCCGAATTCCTCTAGCTCATCGATGCCGAAGAGCTCTACGAGGTATTTCAAAATCTCTCGCTATCTTCCACTTGTAAGCGTCCAAAACCCGGATAGCGAAGCCAAGCGCGGAACGCCGCACGGGGACCTCTTGGAAACCTCGCAGGAGACGCTTGCAGGGGTGCCGTTTACGATGCGTGGGGCCCTGCAAAGCGCGCAAGGAAGATCTGCCTAGGAGCCTGGAAGAACTGGGCGCCGGCGGTAAACCGTCAACCTTTCTTACCGCCGGGGGACTCGCAGAGCTTCCTGACAATATATAATGTGGAGAAAGATTTCAGAGAACGACTAGTTTTTCAGCCATAGCGATTATAGACCTCTCAAGATAACTCTAACAAAACAAACGAACAGTTTTCCAATCGAGCTTGAGTATGAAACCGAGTTCAGACCTCTGAATGCGACAGGCGGACGCGTCTGATGTCTGCGGATCGATTCCTGTGATTACCAGCTCTGCAGCCCCCCATACAGCCTGAGTTAAGTGCAAAAAACCGAGAGTACCTCTCAGAATGACTCGAATAATACAACAGTTTCGCGGATCTCGTTCGAGCAGCAGACCGAGTTCCGAGCTCTCGGTTCGACGAACGGACGCGCCCGATGTCTCGAAATCGATTCCTGTGACCAGCGGCACTGTAGCCCTCCCCCAGCACGATTTAAGTACAGAAAACCGAGAGTACTTCTCAAGATGACACGAACAATACCAATAGGTTCGCGAACCTAGCTCGGGGAGCAGGCCGAGTTCAGAGCTCTTGATTCAACAGACGAACGCGCCTGATAATTCTCAATCGATTCCTGTGATTATCAGCTCTGTGGCTGCCCTACAGATCGAGTTAAGTACGAAAAACCGAGAGCGTCTGCTACAATGACTCGAATAATACGAATAGGTTTGCGACCCTAGCTCGGCTAGCAGACCGAGTTCAGACCTCTGGATTCAACAGGCGAACGAGCCTGATCATTCTGAATGCATTAGCTGTGCTGACCAGCTCTGTAGTTGCCCTGAAGCTCAGGTTATCTTGAGAAAACCGACAGCGCGTATCAAGATGACTCGAAACGGCAGTTCCCGCCTGCCTGCTTTTTGGCCTTCAAAGTACCCGATCGAGCTGAGATCAAGATGGCGAGCGGGAATAATATCGAATGTCATGGGAAAAAATACTAGAGCTCTAACGAATGGTCAAATTTTGAGAACAAAATTTTCAACCGACCAAAAGTGACCAAAAGGTCCGTCGAGATTTTTCTTGCCAACTAGCTCTCCAGCTCCCCCGAATTACTCTTAAGCTTCCAGCAATAACTTGCTAAGGGAAGCTCTACGAGTTACGGCCGAAGCTCTTCCGAAGTTCTGCCGAAGCGCTTCGCGCACCCTGGAGCCACGCGTATTTCCCGGATAGCTCCTTGGAGAGCTAAGGGTTTGAGAGAAGAAGCCGGAGGTGGGTGGTGCCCGCCAGGAGCTCCTCCACGGCGGTCCACGTTCCCCGAAGCGACTCGCCGGGGCTTGCAGCGTGTCCGGGAGCGTGGCTTCCTAGCGTTTCCCAATACGCGTGGTTCCAGGATGCGCGAAGCGCTTCGGCAGAGCTTCGGAAGAGCTTCGACAGTTCTTCCAGGCTCCTAGGCAGATCTTCCTTGCGCGCTTTGCAGGGCCCCACGCATCGTAAACGGCACCCCTGCAAGCGTCTCCTGCGAGGTTTCCAAGAGGTCCCCGTGCGGCGTTCCGCGCTTGGCTTCGCTATCCGGGTTTTGGACGCTTACAAGTGGGAAACGCTAGGAACCCACGCTCCTGGACACGCTGCAAGCCCCGGCGAGTCGCTGCGGGGAACATGGACCGCCGTGGAGGAGCTCCTGGCGGGCACCACCCACCTCCGGCTTCTTCTCTCAAACCCTTAGCTCTCCAAGGAGCTATCCGGGAAAAAACCAACCCCACATTTTCCGTCCGGGCCGGGTCGGCCAACTGGGCGCCGGCGGTAAACCGTCAACCTTGGTTACCGCCGGGAACTCGTAGAGCTTCCAAGCTCGACTCAAGTTTAGAAAACCGAGAGCACCTACCAACATTCTGACTCATAGTGAATATTCTTTGAGCTCTGAATGCGACAAGCGGACGCGTCTGATCAGACCGAGTTCAGACCTCTCAATGCGACAGGCGGACGCGTCTGATGTCTGCGAATCGACTCATGTGATTACCAGCAGCCCCCCTACAGCCCGAGTTGAGTGCAGAAAATCGACAGCATCTCTCAGGATGACTCGAATAATATAATAGTTTCGCAGACCTGTTTCGAGCAGCAGACCAAGTTCTCAGCTTGCGAATCGACCAACGGACGCGCCTGATGTCTGTAAATCGATTTCTATGACCCGCAGCACTGTAGCCCTCCCCCAGCGAGTTGAGTGCAGATAATTGAGAGCACTTCGGTGATTCGGACAATACAAATAGTTTCGCGAACCTAGCTCGGGCAGCAGACCGAGTTCAGAGCTCTCGTTACAACAGACAAACACGCCAGACAACGCGCCCGATTTCTGTGACTGTAGGCTCTGTAGCTGCCTACAGCTCGAATTAAGTACAGAGAATACCGAGAGTGTTTGTCAAGATCACTCGAATAATACGAATAGATTTGCGGACCTAGCTCGGCTAGCAGACCGAGTTCAGACCTCTGGAGTCAGGAGACGAACGCGCCTGATGATTCTCAGGGCGATAGATGTGCTTACCAGCACTGTAGCTGCCGTACAGCTCGAGTTAAGTAGAGAATACAGACAGCGCGTATAAAGTTGATTCGACTAATACGAATAGGTTTGCGGACCTAGCTCGGCTAGCAGACCGAGTTCAGACCTCTGGAGTCAAGAAGCGAACGCGCCTGGTGATTCCGAGTGCGATAGGTGTGCTTACCAGCACTGTAGCTGTCCCACGGCTCGAGTTAAGTAGAAAATACCGACACCGCGTATCAAGTTGACTCGAACAATACGAATAAGTTTGCGGACCTAGCTCGGCTAGCAGAGCGGGTTGACCTATCGATTCAACAGGCGAACGCACCTGATGATTCTGAGTGCGATAGCTGTGCGTACCAGCTCTGTAGCGGTCCTAAAGCTTGAGTTAAGTACAAAATACCGACAACGCGAATTAAGATGACTCGAAACGGCCGATCCCGCTTTTTGGCAGTAAAAGGTACCCGATCGAGCTGAGATCAAGATGGCGAGCGGGAATAAGATCGAATATCACGGGAAAAAATACTAGAGCTGAAACGAATGGTCAAATTTCGAGAAAATAATTTTCAACCGACAAAAGTTGTGAAAAGTTCAGTTCTTTTTTTCGAGCCAACTAGCTCTCCAGCGCGCCGGAATTACTCTTAGCTTCCAGCTATAACTAGCTAAGGGAAGCTCTACGAGTTACTAGCTGCACCCCGCGCCCGAATTCCTCTAGCTCATCGATGTCGAAGGGCTCTACGAGGTACTCAGTGGCGTGCAAATCCCGGAGAACACTTGTTAGCGCCGAACACCCGGATAGCGAGGCAAGGCGCGGAGCGCAGAGCAGAACAACATTTTCAACCGACCAAAAGTCAGCAAAAGGTCCGTCGAGATTTTTCTTGCCAACTAGCTCTCCAGCGCTCCGGAATTACTCTTAGCTTCCAGCTATAGCTAGCTAAGGGAAGCTCTACGAGTTACTACCTCATTCCCCGTCACACCCCGGCTGGCTGGGGGAAACCCAGTCGTCGGGGAGGGAAGTATGCTCCTTGAACCTGCGCCTTGCGCCACCAAGCCATCCGGGAGGATGCATGGACTGGGACGACGGTCTCTCAGGGATTGAGAAGGACCGCCATCCGCCGGAGGAAAGGGCGACCGTTCAATCCGATGTGCGCACGTGCGTGCGCGCGCGTGTCTGTGTGTGTGTGAGGTGCGTGTGCGTGCGCGCCGCGGCCGCCCAAGCGCCCGCGCCCGCCCGCTCGGCGCGCCCCCGCCCCCGCGCGCGCGCGGAGGTCCCGGGGGGCGGCCGCGCGGGGCGGGGCGCGGCGCTGGCGAGCCAGCGGCGCGGGCGATTCGTCGTCGTCGTCATCGCCGCCGCCGTCTTTCCCCCCCCCCCTCCCCGTGCTCTCTCTCTCTCTCTCTCTCTCTCTCTCCCGCTTTTCTCTTCTTCTGTCCCTCCTCCCGTGTTCTTCTTCCTGGCCCCTTCCCCTCTCTCTGCTTTCTTATTATTGCTTTCTCTTGTCTCCCGTCCGCGTTTTTCTTTTTAGTATGTTTTTCTTTCCCTGGGAGTTGACTCGGAACTGGGCGCCGGCAACCGTCAACCTTTCTTACCGCCGGGGGACTCGTACAGCTTCCTGACAATATATAATGTGGAGAAAGATTTCAGAGAACGACTAGTTTTCCAGCCCAAGCGATTATAGACCTCTGAAGATGACTCTAACAAAACAAACGAACAGTTTTCTAATCGAGGTCGAGTATGAAACCGAGTTCAGACCTCTGAATGCGACAGGCGGACGCGTCTGATGTCTGCGGATCGATTCCTGTGATTACCAGCTCTGCAGCCCCCCATACAGCCTGAGTTAAGTGCAGAAAACCGAGAGTACCTCTCAGGATGACTCGAATAATACAACAGTTTCGCGGATCTCGTTCGAGCAGCAGACCGAGTTCCGAGCTCTTGGTTCGACGAACGGACGCGCCTGATGTCTCGAAATCGATTCCTGTGACCAGCAGCACTGTAGCCCCCTCCAGCACGATTCAAGTACAGAAAACCGAGAGCACTTCTCAAGATGACTCGAACAATACAAATAGGTTCGCGAACCTAGCTCGGAGAGCAGGCCGAGTTCAGAGCTCTTGATTCAACAGATGAGCGCGCCTGAAAATTCTGAATCGATTCCTGTGATTATCAGCTCTGTGGCTGCCCTACAGATCGAGTTAAGTACGAAAAACCGAGAGCGGCTGCTACAATGACTCGAATAATACGAATAGGTTTGCGACCCTAGCTCGGCTAGCAGACCGAGTTCAGACCTCTGGATTCAACAGGCGAACGAGCCTGATCATTCTGCATGCGTTACCTGTGCTTACCAGCTCTGTAGCTGCCCTAGAGCTCGAGTTATCTTCAGAAAACCGTCAGCGCATATTAAGATGACTCGAAACGGCCGATCCCGCCCGTGTGCTTTTTTGCCTTCAAAGTTACCCGATCGAGCTGATCAAGATGGCGAGCGGGAATAAGATCGAATATCATGGGAAAAATAATAGAGCTCTAACGAATGATCAAATTTCGAGAACAAAATTTTCAACCGACCAAAAGTCAGCAAAAGGTGCGTCGAGATTTTTCTTGCCAACTAGCTCTCCAGCGCGCCGGAATTACTCTTAGCTTCCAGCTATAACTAGCTAAGGGAACCATGTCGACATTCACTCAGTTTCTGGAAGTCAACTTGTGTAAAAATGCAACAAGAGAGCTCAGCTGCTACCGGAGAGGAGTTTATATGCCAATGCTCGGCGTAAAAATCTGCTTTCTCAAAATGAATGGTCAAACATCTTTCATTTTTTTGCAAAACTACCCAAAAGTTGTCACATTGTCCGCCTCCGCCGGGTCGGCCAACTAGCTCCACCCCGCGCCTGAATTCCTCTAGCTCAGCGATACCGAAGAGCTCTACGAGGTATTACTCTTAAGCTTCCAGCAATAACTTGCTAAGGGAAGTTAAGAGTTCCCGAGCTCCCTCCGGACCGCCCAGAGCGTTCGCCCCGGGTGTCTGTTCCCCCCAGAGAGAGGTTTTCCTGGATTCGGGAGCCTCTCCTCCCTCCGCTCCTACCCAGGGAAGGGTTTCCCAGCAGTGCCGGAAGCCCCTCCCCCCCCGGCGCTCTGGGGACGCTGGAAACCTTCCGTGGGAAGCTCTGAATACTGGGCGCCGGCGGTAAACCGTCAACCTTTGTTACCGCCGGGGGACTCGTAGAGCTTCCTGACAACATATACTGTCGGAAAAAATTGCAGAGAACGAATAGTTTTTCAGCCCAACTCGAGTATCAGACCGAGTTCAGACCTCTAAATGCGACAGATGGACGCGTCTGATGTCTCCGAATCGATGCCTCTAAATACCCGCCCTGCAGCCTCCCTACAGCCCGAATTGAGTGCAGAACGCCGACAGTAGCTCTCAAGATGACTGGAAGAACGAACAGTTTCGTGATTCTGGATCGCGCAACAGACCGAGTTCAGAGCTCTGGATTCAACAGGCGAACGCGCCTGATGATTCTGAGTGGGGTAGCTGTGCTTACCAGCACTGTAGCTGCCCTACAGCTCGAGTTAAGTATAAAATACCGACAACGCGTATCAAGTTCACTCGAATAACACGAATAGGTTTGCGGACCTAGCTCAGCTAGCAGACCGAGTTCAGACCTATGGATTCGACAGGCGAATGCGTCTGATCATTCTGAATGCGATAGCAGTGCTTACCAGCACTGTAGCTGCCCTACAGCTCGAGTTAAGTAGAAAATACCGACAACGCGTATCGAGTTGACTCGAATAATACAAACAGGTTTGCGAACCTAGCTCGGCTGACAGACCGAGTTCAGACCTCTGGGTTCAACAGGCGAACGCGCCTGATCATTCTGCATGCGTTACCTGTGCTTACCAGCTCTGTAGCTGCCCTAGAGCTCGAGTTATCTTCAGAAAACCGTCAGCGCATATTAAGATGGCTCGAAACGGCCGATCCCGCCAGAGTGCTTTTTGGCCTTCAAAGTTACCCGATCGAGCTGAGATCAAGATGGCGAGCGGGAATAAGATCGAATATCACGGGAAAAAATACTAGAGCACTAACGAATTGTCAAATTTCGAGAACGAAATTTTCAACCGACCAAAAGTTCCGTCGAAAACTGGGCGCCGGCGGTAAACCGTCAACCTTTCTTACCGCCGGGAGACTCGTAGAGCTTCCTGACAATATATACTGTGGGAAAAAACTCGAAAGAACGACTATTTTTTAAGCCCAAGCGATTTCAGACCTCTCAAGATGACGCTAACAAAAAACGAACAGTTTTGCAACCCAGTTTGAGTATCAAACCGAGTTGAGACCTCTGAATGCGAGCGGGCGCGTCTGATGCGACAGCGGGCGCGTCTGATGTCTGCGAATCCACTCATGTGATTCCCAGCACTGAAGCCCCCCTACAGCCCGAGTTAAGTGCAGAAAACCGACAGTATCGATTCGAATAATATAATAGTTTTGCGAACCTAGTTCGAGCAGCAGACCGAGTTCCGAGCTCTGGAATCGACCGAAAGACGCGCCTGATGTGTGCCAATCGATATATGTGACCTGCAGCACTGTAGCCCTTCCCCAGCACGAGTTGAGTGCAGAAAATTGAGAGCATGTCTCAAGATCATTCGGACAATACGAACAGTTTCGCGAACCTAGCTCGGGCAGCAGGCCGAGTTCAGAGCTCTCGGTACGATAGACGAACGCGACTGATAATTCCCCAGCGATGTCTGTCACAATGAGCCCTGTAGCTGCCCTACAGCTCGAGTTAAGTACAGAAAACCGAGAGCGTCTATCAAGATCACTCCAATAATACTGATAGGTTTGCGGACCTAGCTCGGCTAGCAGGCCGAGTTCAGACCTCTGGATTCAACAGACGAACGCGCGTGATGATTCAGAGTGCGATAGCTGTGCTTACAAGCACTGTAGCTGCCCCAAAGCTCGAGTTAAGTACAGAAAACCGAGAGTGTCTATCAAGATGACTCGAATAATACAAATAGGTTTGCGAACCTAGCTCGGCTGGCAGACCGAGTTCAGACCTCTGGATTCAACGGGCGAACGCGTCTGATGATTCTGAGTGCGATAGCTGTGCTCACCAGCTCTGTAGCTGCCCTACAGCTCGAGTTAAGTACAAAATACCGATAGCGCGTATCAAGATGACTCGAACCGGCCGTTCCCGCCCGTGCGCTTTTTGGCCTTCAAAGTTACCCGATCGAGCTGAGATCAAGATGGCGAGCGGGAATAAGATCGAATATTATGGGAAAAAATACTAGAGCTCTAACGAATTGTCAAATTTCGAGAACAAAATTTTCAACCGACCAAAAGTCACCAAAAGGTCCGTCGAGATTTTTCTTGCCAACTAGCTCTGGGACGCGCCGGAATTACTCTTAGCTTCCAGCTATAACTAGCTAAGGGAAGCTCTACGAGTTACTAGCTCTCCAGCGCGCCGGAATTACTCTTAGCTTCCAGCTCTAACTAGCTAAGGGAAGCTCTACGAGTACCTTGTAGAGCTCTTCGTCATCGATGAGCTAGAGGAATTCCGGCGCAGGGTGGAGCTAGTTGGCCGACCCGGCCAGAACGGACAAAGTGATAACTTTTGGGTGGTTTTGCAATTTTTTCAAAGATATTTGATCATTTATTTTGAGAAAGCAGATTTTTACGCCGAGCATTGGAATATAAATTCCTCTCTGACCAAAGCTCAGCTCTCTCGATGCAATTTTGCACGAGCTGACTTCCGGGAACTGAGCGAATATGAACCATCAAAAAACCAACTGCGCCGGCGGGGTACCGTCAACCGGGTCACGGTGAACCGTCAACCGGTCACCGCCGGGAACCTCGTAGAGCTCCTTGAATCCGTGAGAAAGCTCAGCATCAAAGCGGGAGCTTCTGGGAGCTTTTCTACAAAAACTTCAAGTTGAGATTTTTTCGGAGTCAACATGAAGTCGGTTCCTTCAAGTGAACTGGTACTGAAAATGACTCTAGATGCCGAGCTGATCAGGGAACGAAGTTTATATCTCAATGCTCGGAGTAAAAATCTGCTTTTTCAAAATGAATTGTCAAATATCTTTCAAAAATTGCAAAACCACCCAAAAGTTGTCACATTGTCCGCCTCGGCCGGCTGGACCAAAGTTCTCACTCCCAGCGAAGCTATTCCTATGAAGTCTCGCGCTCTCAGTGAGAGCGCGAGACCATTCTGCGTCGACAAAAATGCACCAGAACTCTCTAGGTCACCCATAGATCGATATAAATTAGAAAAAAATCATCCGACACAAAAAAATATAAAATTCTACAAATCGATATTTTTCATTAATTTTGGAAATTCTAATCAATTTGGGCACTCTCGAGGCTCATTCGATGTCTCGCATGTCGCTGCTTCGATTGGAATGCACCTGGCATGCATAGCATGCACTCAGCACGAATTATCATCGAAACACCGTTCGCAACACGCATACATAGAGACGGTATTTCGATCATAACTCCTGACTCAGCCATTTCGAGGAACTCTCGAGCTTCCAGTGTGACGCGTCAGATCATTCTGTATCGACTGGTGTGCGTGAGAGGTCTGTAGATTGCTGACAGCTCGAGTTAAGTAAAGCCAACCACCGTCACCTGCCAAACAGTACTGCGGGCAAAGTCGGTTCCCGCAAGTCTTTTGATAGTAATATTGCTTCTAGAGCCCTGAAAATTTTACCAGCAGATGCGCCATAGCTTATTGTAGGTAGGAAAAATCCAACTTATGAAAACGAATTGTCAAATCTTGCACAATGATCCAAAAACCGACC
>CAUYUJ010019662.1:162784-174366 GCA_963575745.1 Prorocentrum cordatum
TCTGCTCATCTGGCGCCCCGCCAACCCCTGGTGCCCCCGCGTCGGCGCTCTGCCCCTGACTGCGCCCCATGCGACAGTACACCGCCATGTACACCTCCTTCGGCTTCACGTGCGCCGGCTCGCCTCGCATCCTGCGCGGCGGCTTGTCGTCGTCAAACAAAACGTAGCCCCCGTCAGGGACGCGGCACAACGTCGTTTAGTGACCGGTATGCACTGTTTGCCCATTGTGGTACACAACGCCAACCAGCTGCATCTGGGGAAGCCCATGCAGCCTCAGTTGCTCTTCGACCCACACGGGCTGCCGCGCCTCATGGCCCCTCCTCAAATGAACCACCAAAACGCGCGGCACGCCCGTGAGTCGCGTCTGCTGGTCGTGCCAAACCCGGTCGGCATCCGCGCGGCAACACGCTGGGCAGCTCTTCTCAACTTGTTCAGGCGCGCAAAAGTCGGAGTACATTTCCGACAACATCATCGGCCCGCCGGGCCGCGCGTGGACCCGCAGCTTCAGAACATCCTCCGCCTCGTACGAGACGGACAAGTGCCCGCACTGACGGCAGTTCTGCCGCTTCTCCATCACAAACCCGAACATCCGATCCACGTGCGTCACGCGCATGTTCGTCGCACGAATGCTCTCGGGGTCCCACGACGCAAAGCGTCCGGCCAACTCCTCTCCGCGGCGCGCAGCCGACATCATCTTACCCCAATACGCAAACACATCATGCTGCTGCCACTCGTTGTCGAACTCACTGGGCTGCCCGAGGAAAACGTCCTCGCTATCAACATTCGTTCGCCGCAGCACGCTCACGGGTCCGCCCTGCCAGCGTCGCGACACCAACTGATTGTGCGTGTCCCACATCCCGCAGACGCAGCAACGCCCACTGGCCCTCTCCTCGCAATCGCCCTCCGCGTGCCATCGAAGCCACTCCCAGACGGCAGGCGTCCGCAGCATCAGCTGCGTCACGCTGACCACGTCGCAAGAATGCCCAGGCCGCGGCATCCCACGGACGGGCACGCTACTCACGCAGTCCCACGAAGCCGCGCGAATACCATCCACGCGAGGCACGTCCATCTCTCCAGGGCTCGGCGGAGGCAGAGCCGGGCGCTCCGACGCGAACAAACTCTGCGGCCCGAACGCCGCGGACACCAGCTCTTCCCGACGGCGCTGTCTTCGGGCTGCCTCGCGTTGCTGCGTTCGCAAGTACGCCTCCCGTTTTCGGTCCTGCGCCTGCTGCCTCGCCAAGGCCGCAGCCTCCCGCCCCTGCTGCAACCGATTCTGGACCTCGGCACCCTCCAGCCGGTGCGACCGATCGCGCGTCGACTGGAGCGCGAGCCGGCAGCGTTGCGCCAGGGCCCTCATCTTATGCTCGCGAGAACCGAAGCACGCGTGGGCACGCACATACCCGAACAGCCCAAAGTGGACTGACACATGGAATTCGCAGCCCTCGAAGAACACTTTCCCCTTCCCTACCAAATGCACCTCCGCCCAAAGCTCCGCCCCGAACATGACCCGGTCCCGTCTCTGTCCGACAGCCCCACTCTCGCCGAGACCCGAGTAAAACTTGTTCCCGGGGCAGCCCCAAGAACGACCCTCGTACCAGGTGTCCTTCAAACGCAGCTGCTCCACAGCGGCCTGCACCTGGGAGTCCGTGCTGTTCATGTCGCCCACAATGAGCAGCCGGTCGCAACCTTCCGCGCAAGTCCTCGTAATCTTCCGAAGTATCGCGTGACGCCGCTCACATGCCGCACCCGCGGGCAAGTGGACCGCGGCCACGTTCACCCACCCCGCGCCGCCCGCGCCCCCGCCTACGGGAACTTCGACCCGGCACAGCACGCACGGGTCATCCCCTGACAAAGCCTTGCCTTCCGCGCGCAGACCGCGCCTCACGTACAGGTGCACGTACCCCCTGGACTCGTGCGCATGGGCCACGCCAACCAATTGGAATTCCGCCTCCAGCTCCTTGTACGCCTCCTCGCCCTCGCATTCCTGCAGAGCAACGACATCAACCCCGCGCGCCTGCCTCCAACGGAGCACTTCGCCCAGGACCGCCGCGCGCTGGTCGCGGTCGCTCCAGGAGGGCGGAGCCACGGCCGAGCGATGCCCACCAGCGATATTCCACGTGGCAAACGACAACGTCGACGCGCTCTCCAGGCCCTCCTTTTCGCCAGCCTCACCCGCCGCTTCCCCTGGCACAGCCGCCCTCGGCAAGCTCGCGCCTGTCGCGCTGGGCGCCGGAGCACCCGCGCGAGGCGCGACGCCGAACGCGCCCAGAACGTCGCGACATTCCTGCTCCGAAAGCAACAACCCCATGACATCCCGCGCCCCCCGCGCGCCGACGCACGCCCGGAACGACGCGAACGCGCCCCGCAGCACGCGACACACGTCAGGCACGAAGGACTCCGCCGACGCATCCAGCACGCCCGCATTCGCCAGGCGCCCGACACAGCCCAGCAGAAGCCCGAGCGCGCAGGCGATCCTCTGCGAAGGAACACGAACGCGCGGCGCGTCCCCGAACTCCACCGCCGGCGGGCGCCGCCCAGCACTGGCACCGAGCGGTCGCAGCAGTGCGTCGATAGTCCGGGCGATTCGCCCTGCCACGTCCTCCCTGCGGGCCCGATCGTGCACGCGCACTGCGAGAGACTCGGCTCGCCCGAGCGCCTCCCCCGGCCGACCAGACGTAACACTCACAAACATCCAATCCTGCGCGACACCAGATCCGCTCAGTGGTCCACGGCGACGACCATTAGCAACTCCTGCTTGTCACTCACGGAGTTCGCATCCCACACGCTCGTCCAATTGTGCGCAATCCGGGCAAAATGCTCCGGGGTCTCCTCCGCACCAACGTGCCGGCCTACCTTTGCCGAAGCCACAGTCGTCGGCAGCCCCACCCCCGCGCACAACTGCCTCGCCACCTTCAAGAAGAACTCCAGCGCCTGGCCCTCCAGCCTGCCCTCTGCCAGCGCGCTCTCCGCTCGCACGTTCACGACCCACTTGTCCATGCGCAGCGCGCAGCCACCACGGACGTCCCCGAACGCGTCCTTCATCCTCTTCGCCGCCTTATCCCAACTCTTATGCAGGCGCGGGGGCACCAGCGCGCCCATGGCCTCCTTCACGGCGCTCATATGCAGCGGGCCCATGCTCGGAGCCACGGAATCGAACACTCACTCATCCCACGCCCCAGACGCCTCCCACCGCTCCACAATCAAGTCGACCACGCCGCGCAGGAACCCCTCCCTGTCACCCGAACCCGAAGACTCATGCGTCAGGCGCCCGGCAGCAGCCGTCAGACGTTCGCGCAAATCCTCCCGGGACGCACAAGCAGCGAGGGCACCGACATCAACAACCAGATCCCGCGCGGCGCCCTTCTCCTCCCGCGTCGCGAAGCGCACCCGCCTCCGGTCCAGAAGCCTTTCGGCCACGGCACGGAGGCGCCGCGCCGCGACGTCGTCCTCTCCAGCCTCGGCAGCAACTGCGCTGTCGAGCTCGGACGCGAAAGGCGGCCCCTCCTCACCCCACAGCCATGTGTCCTCATCCACCACTCTGCCCGCCCCTCTCAACCTCTCCGCCTGAGCCGCGGCAACGGTCTTCAAACGACCCAGCAATGTCTCCGCCGCGCGTTTCTCCTCATCAGTCCAGCAGTCCGCCTCGCAGTACCCGTATTTCCGCAACGTGCGGGAAGCGCGAGCCTCCAGTCGCAACTCGAAGCGTCGCCGCTCCCGGAACGCCGTCGTATGCCTGGCCCACATGAAGTCCGCATACTCCGGCAGGTCCTCCTCGAACACCAAGTCCCAGGGATGCTTCACACGCGTCGTGGCGACGAAACCGATCCCTGCAACGGCCGCGGTCTTCGCTGACAGGTGCACGCGGACTTTCGCCAACGTCATCCCCTGCGCCTTCCAGTGCGTCAACGCCCAAGCCAGCTGCAACGGGTAGTTCTCGCGCCACACGCCCTCCTCCATGGTGGAAGACACTCTCTGCCTCCAAATGGGCACCCAGTTCCGCCGCTCCTCGTCACCCGGGAAAAACGACCGCGGCCGACCCTGCCCGTCTGTCCCTAGATCGATATCATCGAACTCGACGAACACGCAAAGGGGCGCCTGCAAATCCGGCCGAGCGCCATTGTGCGGGACGGCGCCCTCGGGCCACATGTAGCCGCGCAGCGTACCCATCGCCCCGTTCATGAGCCCCGCCTCAACCCAGAGGTTCTGAGTCAACAGCACGCGGGCCCCTTCGCAGACGTACAGCTCGTTCTCGAGTCCGCGGAAGTCCTCGGACGCCATCTGGTCTGGCCTAGACTTCTGCTTTTTCTCCTTTTGTCGTGGTAGGCACGCAACGCCGCGATGGGCTTACCACTCGCAGCGGCTACCTGGTACAACCTCTCCATGTTCACTCTATCGGCGCCACATGCACCCGATGCCCGATCCTTCCTGCCGTCCATCAGCAGCGGGGCCGTCTCGAAGGCCGCCAGCTCCTCCCTCCCCTCCTTGGTCATTTGCAGCACCGACCTGTTCCGGCGCTTCAAACACGCATGATCCCGCTGCTCCCAAGTGCACTGCGCCATGCCTTTCGTGACCTCCAAAAAGCGATCAGCATCCTGCCTGTACTCCGCCTGCCGCTCCTTCGACAGCCCCTCTTTCTCACCGCGCCACCGGTGCACGCGCCGGAGCACGGCCACGTCCTGGAACGTATCGCGCACGAAACTCCCATTATTCACTCACCTGTCCGTGCTCCAGGCGTCGTCGGGGGTCCGCTCCGCCCCCCTGGGCTTGTTCTTCGCAGACCCCCCATACGCGCCCATCCGGTACAGGGGGTCATCGCCGATTGGCGGCGCCTGCTGCGGATCCCCGGCGAGCACGGCATCCTTCCCGCCGAGATACTCTGGCCTCGCACCCTGCGCCGCACGCTTCGCCGCAACACCAAGAGTATCCTGCACCTTGAACTCGATCTTGCCCAGCATCTGCCGCCCGATCATGCTCATCTCATCCAACACAAACAACCTCGCCTTACGCAGTCGAGTCTGCGTCTTTTGAAACCGGTCCCCGTCCTTGCGTACCCAAGGGCCGCAATATCCCACCGGCACACCGAACGCCCTGTGCAGGGTGGTCGCGCCAGATTTCAACTGGAACGAGGCGCACCCGGTGGGAGCGGCGAGCAAGCAGCAATTCCGCTCCTCCTCATCAATCTCTTCAGGCCCTCGTCGGATTTCGCGCACGCCGCGGCGATCTTGATCCAGCCTCGTCCTCGGGGCAAACTGCCGCACCCGCTTTCGCCTCGCGGCTACGAAACTGCGCACAGTGCGCGATTTCCCCGTGCCGGCCACGCCCGTGACCATCAATCTCAACGGGTCGGCCTCCGAATGGCGGTCGTCCATGACGATGTCGTGGGCGAACTTCTGCAGGGGTCGAGATCGGCGCGCTCGACGACCTCGGCCCCGTCGCCTACCTTGGCCTTTCCGTACCACTCATCCCGGAGCTTCTCCAGACGCCCTCTCTCGCTCGTCGACACTTTGCACGCCTCGTTCAACCAATTGAAGTCCTTGGGGTTCACCCGGACCCTGCCGCGCACCTCATCGCCCGCAACATCCCCGACGCGCACGTCCGCCGCCTGCACAGCATGGCCTGCCGCGCTGACGCGCTCATCGGCTGGGCGGCGCTCCCACTCGGACGCCTCCCCCGCGGCCGCAGCAGACTCAGCGCCCTCCCCCGGCCGCGCCTCGCGTAAGACAGCATCCCGAGCCTCCTCGTTCGGGTCCTCGTCCCCGCGCAGCACGATTCTGTCCACCAAGTCCTCCACTTCCTCCCCCGACTCCGCCTTCTCGCTGTCTCTGTCATCGTCGCCGCGCCCAGAGCCTTCATCGGACGCCTGCCCCCCGGCGCCGCCCGCCGCCTCCTCTGCCCCCGCGCCCCGCCCCTGCTGGCCCGCCTCATGCCGCCTCACCATTTCGCGTCGCGTCCGGCGCAGCAGCTCCCTGTTGCTAGCGACCCCGTCTTCCAGGATGGCGCCGAGCACTTCCTTGTAGAACGGGTTCGCGCGCTCGTACTGCTCCACGACCCACGCCGGAACCCACTGGCGGAGCATGGGGTCTGTGAGCATCTCCATCATCATATGCCCCCAATACTGATCGCTCTGCCCCCCCCAGGCCCTTCCCCCCGACTTGAGCCAGAGATCTTGCACGCCCAGGAACCGCTCGCTTCCAGCATCCTGCCAGCACCGCCCGCCAAAGGCTGAACGAACTCCGTGGCCCCAATGCAAGCCGCCGGCACCGGCCGGACGTCCCTCAGCATCTCCTGTTCGATCATGGCCTTGCGGTCCGCGGTCGCCATGTGCCGCCAGTGCGCGATGACGTTCGCCCGCGCGTCCGCCTCGTGGCAGGCGTGCTGCACGTTCGCGCACTCCGCGCTATAGCCAGGGGTCACCTGCAGACACACCGCAGGGTTCCCGCGCCTCAGCTTCCCGCGGTACACAGCGTACTTCCAATAGAATTCAAACAACGACACATCGCGCACCTCTTCCACCGAGATGGACTCGTCCCCCCTGGCACGCTGCCGACGCACAAACTCCAGGCGCTTGTCGAACTTGTCCACTTTGCTATCCAGTGCACAGGCTCGTCATCTGCCTTGTCCCGCAGCGCAGACGCAGGCTTCAGCGCGCGGGCCCCCGTCGTGTTGAGGGTCACGACGGGCAGCATGGACAAAACCATGGGCAGGCGCAACCCCAGCAGCGCCACCTCGTAACAGTGGTAGTCCCGCTCCCCGAGCATCCGAGCCAAGAACTTCTGAATGGAGCGCCGAAGGAAATCAGTCCCTTCGCCCTCTGGGACGTAAGCGCAGACCTCGTTGACGGCGTCGTCGAGCACCTCCTTGATCATCCGCGAGCCCTTGGGCGCCTTCGTCGCGTACTTCGTGACGTACTCCACGACCGCCCACAAGTTCAGAACGGGACGCCAGTCAATGTTCCCCATGTTGGCCAACAGCACGTGCTCCACGTAACTATTGCAGAGCCTGTCGTTCCTCGGAAACACCGCCTGCCAGTGGCCCTCCCGGCGGCCCTTCTCCATGCGGAACGGCCGGGGCCCGACGCGGCCCCACCTGTCGCGCGGGAAATCATATCGGCAGAACACGCACCCCTCCTTTCCGCGAGCACACGCGTGAACCCCGTGCCGCGGCGGCCCCATGCCATGCTTCGTGTGCCGCGCCACCCTGTTCACCAGCGCAGCCACCAGTCGCCGAACGGGTTGCACGTCCAACTTCCCCGACGCCTCGGACGCAAAGTCCTCGTCCAGAACCTTCCGCAAGTTCAAGCACTCCGGCGCAGAAGCGGGCACGCTACGCACCGCCCGGCCCTCCGACGTCTCGCGCACAGCCTCGCCCTCCATCTCCACGTCCACGTCGAAGGCGCCAACCTCGTCGTCCCACGTGTACCTGCACGCGCCCGCGTCGTCGTAGCACGGGTTCCACTCCGAGACAACGTGCCCGAAGAACTCATATAACCGCTTCTCCAAAACGCTCTGCAGCGCGACGTCCTCATGCTCCGGCTTCAGCACGCCGAAGTCGAGACCAGCACCCCCTAGTCGCTGCCCGCGGGCCCCGTGGGGGACCCCAGCAGGTCTCGACCCCCGAGCAGCACCGCGGCCCTCAACGCCATCACCATCCAGAACGTCCTCCACGGGATCACCCCCCGCCTCGTCCTCCGGCGCTGGATCCTCTGGCCCGACGCGCTCGAAAGCAACGTCGGCCTCCGCCCCCTGGCCGCGGACGCCCTCCTCCCCATGCACGAGCACCAGCCACCCTCGATCCACCAGGGCGTCGAGGAGCGCAGAAGCCCTGCCCACGAACTCATCCTCGTCGTCGCCTGCGCATCTTCACTACATGATCCCGAAGCCGCAGAGCCCTCACCCGCAGGAGCCCGCGGCGCACGCTGGCCAGGCCGGCCGGCAACGGCGCGCAGGACCTGCTCCAGGGCAGCGAGGGCAGCACCACGACGCCTCCGCTCCTGCAGGGGCCAGGCCAGCGGTCCTGCCTCAAGCGAGGGCAGGCACGCCGCCACGACGCTCGCCACGCTCGGCGGAAGCATGTCCCCCTCCCCGTCCACGTCCGCGCGAACCCGCGCAACCGCCGGCCCAGGCAGCCCCACGCTGAACCCGTGGTAATGCAGATTGCCACCCGCGCCACACTCGGCCCTGGCCATGGCCATGTACTTGAACTGCTCCGAGTGGGGCAGAACGGCGGGCATCACCATCCGCATGTTCAGCTCCACCCGCAAGGCCATCATGTAGGCCACCAGGTCCGGGTTGTCCCGCGCGAAACGGAAGCGCTCCTCTCGCCCGTCACCAACCCAATCCCCAAGAGCACGGTCTCCCGCCGCCCGCGCCCCTGGACCTCCCCCCATGCGCTGAATGTCATACGCGGCGTTGTAAAACGGATTCTGCGTCCACCAAATGGACGGGTGACGGCCGTGCCCGACGACATCCGGCACAAGCGCACGCCCGCGCTGAGTCCGCCCCTTCCCCGCCGGCAGGTCCAGCTCGCGGAGGAACCGCCTGCCGACCGGCTCGGCGCCGTCCGCCTGAGAGCCCTCGACCCAGGGCGGGTGCCAGGACAGGTGCTTCACGGTGCTCTGCAACTTCTTCGACTCATACGACCAGTGCATGGTGGTCGAGGGCACATCGCGGCCCACGTTCGCGAGCTGGCCCACCAGGATCCGCACGCGGTCCTCGCTCTCCAGGATTTGCCTGAGCCCGCCCTACGTCATCACACTTGGGCCCTGGACGCCGAGGCCCGCGCGCCTGTACATGGTCCGATACACCCCAAAACCCTTGCCCCGCGCCTCGTTCAGGAGCAGCACGTTCACCATGGCCCACATCACGCGCTGGCCACGCGGGCCGCCGACGAACTGCCCGGTGCGGTAGCGCATCAGGTGCTGCACCCAGTCCTGCACGGACACCCGCCGGGACGGTCGTCGAAGAGGTCGCCGATGCCCATGGGAAACTCCAACGGGAACGCCCTCGCGAAACGCCCGATGGCGCGCGCCGGGACCGGGTCCTCGCTCTGTCCGTGCCAGCCGTAAATCAAGCGCTCACCCGTCCGCGCGACTGCCTCGTCCTCGTCAAACTCCGGCAAGTTCTCCTCGACGCACCCCGTGTCCCTATCGCGCGCAGCTGCCACGAACGTTCCCGCCATGGCCAGCTCGAGCATCACCTCGTCCAAAACCGACTCGCGAGAGACGCCGCCCTCCGCACCGGAAAACCGGCCCTGCACACGGGGTCGCATCCAATCGACGAGGAACTCGACGCGCACGCAGTCCACGGCCACGCGGTCCCTCTGCACGGACTTCACGGCGTTTTCCTCCCGCGCCGCAGCCAGCAGGCGGCCGAACAGGTCCTCCGTCGTCTCGTCGTCACCAAACTTCAACCCCTCCAACTGGCCCTCCGCCTCCGGCTGCAACCCCGTCCACCATCGCTGCACTGCCCCACCATACTCAAACTGCGCCTTGTCGAGCCACGCACTGAACACGTCGTGATCAACGGCCATGGCGTCATCTTCCACGCCGACGTCGAACTCCCCGTCAGCCGCCGCATCGGCATCACCCTCGGCCGCGGCCTCCGCGCCGCCCTCGTCGCCTCCCCGCGCATCGTCGCCCTCGCGGCCAGCAGGCTCGCGCCCGGCGTCGTCGCGGGGCCCGACGAAGTGCACGTCGAAGCCCGCGGCAATGAACTGGCGCGGCGTGACGACGTCGACGCCACAGGGGACGCAATCCCGAGCAATGGCCTCCGCTTCCGTCTCGGGCCCAAGCTCCTCCGGCTCCCCGGCCTCGCCCCCCGACGGCAGGACGCCGTCTTCGCTCTCTCTCGGCGCGTAGGACGCGAGGATCTCGTCGTCCGGGAGCACGTCAAACAGGCGCGGGTCGTAGTACTTTTGCATGGGCTCGTCCGCAGTACCCCCCAGGCGCCAGGGCCCATACGTGCCCGCAAACGCACACAACGCCCGGAGCACGTGCCCACAGTAGCGCCAGCGCACGTGCAGACCCTCCACGACCTCCTTCCCGAACCCTACATTCCGCCGCAACATCAAGCTGAAGGGCACTTTCCGGGGGTGCCAGGGCAGCACCACCCGCGGCTCCACGTTCTCCTGGAGCTCCCTCCCCCTGCATCCATGATCGTACTCGATGATCACGTCCCCGCTGAGCAGCACCTCCACGACGCGCCCTGGGAAGACCAGGCGCCCGTGCAGGTCCACGCCGAAGCGCTGCCGCTACTCGTCCGTGCAGCCCGCGGCCATGCGCTCGGGACGGCGCGGGTCGTCGGGGCGCTCGCCGGGCCCGCGCGCCGAGTTCACGCGGTCCCCCACGCGGAACCCTTTCATGAGCTCGTGGCGCCGCGAGAACCCTGCCACATCCGGGGGGAACGAGATGATGTTCTTGCGGAACTTGCGCAGCCCCGTGCGGGACACCGTGGCCAGGTGCACCTGCATGTGGTCCAGGGCAATGAGCAGGCTCTCCGTGAGCGTGGCCTGGTCGAAAAGCTCGCGCAGGTCATCGGACGGGAAGCGGAAGCACGGGTCCATGTGGTTCTGCGCGGTGCAGAGCCCCACCACCTGATACAGGTCGTCCTCCGTGGCCGCGGCCGCGGCCTGCTTGTCCAGGTCCTGCCTGCACCGCATACACACGCCCCTGCACTCCAGAGCGAAGCCGCCCGGCGGGTCGCGCGGCGGCACCTCGTCCCACTCGGCCACCTCCGTGCTGCACGCGGCCAGCCCGTCCCCGCCGCGCCGCAGCAGCAGCATCTCCTCCGAGAGCTGCTCCGGCGGCTCGAAAGCCGGGTGGAACGCCGGGAACCGCTCCTGGCACTCGTGGCACGTGAACTTCACCATCCGCGTCAGGATCGCCTGCGCCGCCTGCACCGCCCGCACGGACGCGTCGCGCAGCAGCACGTCGTACTTCGCCACGCGCAGCGGCACCGTCTTCAGCGCCAGCAGCATGCACTTCTGGTGCACATCTCCCGCGGCCAGGCGCCGACGGTGGTCAAGCAGAACCTCCCGCCATCCGTGGCCCGCGCGATTGCGAACGCGCCCTTGCGCTTGAAACGCCCACTCCTGCGCCTCGGGCATGGCCCCGAACACGAACACCTCCCGAGCGGCATGCCCCTCCTTCGCGGGGACCCCCCCTGGAGCCCATCTCGTCCGAATCTCCACCCGCAGAGCATCGCCGTAGCGGCCGCGCTTCTTCGCTCGGCGCCCTCTCCCCCGACCGCCGCGACCCGCCCCCCTGGCGCCCTGGGCAGCGGCCTGCCGCAGCGCGTCGAGGCCCTCTATTGCAGTGCGCTCGCCCGCGCCGCCCTCGGCCAGCAGCCCCGCCACTCCCGCGTCCTCCTGGAGCTGGCCCACCCAGACGCGGCCCGGGTCCTCGCCCTCCACCGCCCTGCGCTCGCGCGGGCCCTGGCCCCGCCACCACGCGCCCGCCATATCCGCGGGCCCCCGCCACCCTGCAGGCCGCTCCACGGGCAAGACGACCATGTCGTCGCCCGGGACCACGTTCGCCGCGAAGCCCACCGCAACGCGAGACTCGCGCTGCCACAGAGCCTGGAAGT
>CAUYUJ010019663.1:0-49749 GCA_963575745.1 Prorocentrum cordatum
AGCGTCCCCGCCGCCCCCGTCCCCACCACCGTCCCCGCCGTCTCCACCACCTACCCCGCCACCACCACCGCCCCCACCAACGTGCCCATCACCGTCCGCACCGCCCTCCGCGCCAGCGTCCCCGCCATCGCCGCCCGCGCCAGCGCCGCCGCCGTGGGCCGGCGCCGGCGCTGGGCGGGTCGCCGGCGCCGCCGTTGCCGGCCCCTCGTTTGCCGCAGGAGTTTTCGTGGTCAGCGGCCCAAAAACGGCCCAATAGAGTTTCGCACCCCCCTCGAAAAGCCGCGACCAGGCTCCGAGGGGACCCAGAAGAGGACCCCGTTGAATTTGCGCCCGAAACCCAGGCGCGGGCGCGGGATGGGCCGAAGGCCGCTGGATACTTTCGAAAGCCACTCCGTGGAGCACGACATGGCGAAGAAAGTGCTTTGCCCCACCTCGCCTGGGCGCCTCTCGTTTGAGCCGCGGAAGCTCTGGGTCACGGCGGGGGTGACGCCACGACGATGTCTCCGCAGCATGACGTAGCAATGTTTGGACAGAGCGACGAGCGGCCGCTCTGCGGTTGGACGGCTATCCGTGGATATGTTGTTCCGAATCCCTTCCTCTCCCCTCTCCCTCCGCCCATTCCTGCCTCTCCTGCCCTCCCTGCCCCCTCCGTTTTCCTTCCAGTCCCCCCGCCCTCGCCCTCCCCTCTCTGCCCCTCCCGTTACATAATTCCACAATGTGGATGCTACTTTCCTCTCTCCCCCTAGTCTGTGCTGAGAGTCTTCCGCCCTGTCCGCGTATTGTTGTTTCACGCAGGATTTGAAAAGTTGATATGTTTTATGTGTATTCCACTCCGATTGTTTTGGATGGTTCAAAATGTTGCTCCCGCTGCAGGGCTGGCCCCGCTTCCGCGCTTCCAATTGTTCCACGTCGAACTCCCGCGGCAGCACCGGCGTGTTCGGTCCTTCCAGTAATGCCCACGGTCTAAAGATGAGCCCTCCGAAAAGAGCATCGGTCGTGATAGCGCATCCGGAGTCGATTCGCTGAATTGTTGGGGCTTTGACGCCCCCCCCCTTTGGGGGCGTCGTCGTTGTTTTGAAGCAGTATCAAGCAGGAACCCTGTTTCAGCTTCGAACAGGCGATGTCGAAAGCAGAGTCAGCGGGTTCTATCTGACAGCCCTTCTTGTGAGGGGCTTTTCGGGGGGCCTAAGGGGCTGGGCATGGAGCCGCGGCTCCAGACGGGCCCAGACCTCTCCGCGACGATCCACTTACCCTCCGAGGAGTCAGGCGCCATGCCATGACATGCTGTGCGGTGCGGTGTTGTTCTCCGCGCCGTTGTGCGACGCCGCGCTTTGGGTCCAGACCATGACCGATGCTGCCAGCGACTTTGTCGCCGATGACGTCACCATTACACGGGCAAAACCCATGCCCGTGGCCGTGACCGTGGCCGTGACCGTGACCGTGGCCGTGGCCGTGGCCGTGGCCGTGACCGTGACCGTGGCCGTGACCGTGACCGTGACCGTGACCGCGACCGTGACTGTGACCGCGACCGTGACCGTGACCGTGACCGTGACCGTGACCGTGACCGTGACCGCGACCGTGACCGTGACCGTGACCGTGACCGTGACCGTGACCGTGACCGTGACCGTGACCGTGGCCGTGACCGTGACCGTGACCGTGACCGTGACCGTGACCGTGACCGTGACCGTGACCGTGACCGTGACCGTGACCGTGACCGTGATCGTGACCGGGACCGGACCGCGACCGGGTCCGGGTCCGGGTCCGGTCCGGTCCCGGGTCCGGGTCCGGGTCCGGGTCCGGGTCCGGGACCGTGACCGTGACCGTGACCGTGACCGTGACCGTGACCGTGACCGTGACCGTGACCGTGACCGCGACCGTGACTTGATCCAGCGCCTTACTGAGCTCGAGGCGATGCAGCCCATCCCCGCAGCTGGTGGCGCAGCCGAGGACGTGGACATGTGCGCGGACGCGGAGGGCACGCGGACGCCAGAGGCTGGAGGTGCGGCGCCTCGGACGCCTCAGAGCACTCCCGTGCAGCTGGCGGCCATCGCGGAGCTCCAGAGCGGCTGGGCGACGCTCGCGGCCCAGCTCAGCAGCTTGACGGCAATGCTGACGACGCTGCAGACGGCGATGGCTGCAGCAAGGACCCCAGCAGCCGCCGCCGAGGTCCCCGTCCCACCTGAAGGCAGCGCCCCGCAGGTCAGGCCCTTCGCTGGCCAGCCCCAGCGCCTGGGCCGCATGCCGACGGCAGAGGAGCTCGCAGCCGCCGCGCCCGCCGCCGCAGCCGCGGTAGCGAGCCCAGTTAACGGAGCAGCAGACCCTGCAGCTGCCGCTGGCCCCGCTCCGCCTGCGCCAGCGGCTGCTGACGGCGCACCTGCGGCGCCTGCAGGGACCGACGGCGAGGGCCTCGCTGCTGTGCGCGCTCGTGCTGCCACGGCACGCCGTGCCAAGCGCGAGCAGGGGCGTGCAAGGCGCCCGCCAGGCCCGCCGCTGCTCGTGGACGCCATGGCCAGGCAGCAGCAGCTTGGCGGACATCGGGGCCGCGGCAGCATGCCGGCCCCAGCTGGACGTGCTGACATCGCGGCGGAGTTCGGCGACCACGAGACGGAGGCGGCTGCAAGGCGGACGCGGCACAGCCGCGATCGCAGCCCCCGCAGGCCCGACGGCTTCGAGATGGTTGGCGGCGCTGGTGCAGAATCGACGGGGGAGTCGACGCTGGGGTGATGCATCAGGACAGGCGAGCTGCTGGGGGTGAGATGCCTGAGCCATCTCATAGCTCGCCTGTGGCTGCCAGCGCAGCCGATGTCGCGTCAGAGCCCCTCGATCGGATGGAGTCCGATTCGCCTCTCCCCCCTCGCTCCAGGCCGCCTTGCCCCATTCCCGATTGTGAGTCGATTGTAAGAGGCCTGCGTCAGCCCTGGCCCTGCGCTCACACTCTCACGCCAGTCTTCTACGGGCCTCAGCAGTTGCCCGACTCCTGCATTGTCTCCCCCTACCTTCATAGTAGCACACGTTCCTTTTTTGAATCCCACGGAGGTGCCCTTTCCCCCCCCGGGGATGAGGTTATCAGGTATGAGGTGCATGCGGGCGGATCTGGTGGATCTCGGGTGCAAGTACTGGGTGGGCCACCGTCATGGGCTTGGTGTATGTACTCAGTTACTGGCACACAACAGTACACATGTGAAGGTTATCTATGTGGTGTTGACCCCTCTCTCCTCGACTTGCCAAGTGCTTCAGGTGCTGCTGGATTTCAAGCTGCCCTATGGCTAGTGCTATGGATGCTGCAGGCTCCTAGCAGATTCAGGTCCAGGCCCCTGGAAGTTTTCACGGACAATATCCTTGTAGTCAGGTCGGCCGAAGGCGGAAAGCACTACTCATCTTGTGGGGACTATCCTGGGTTGTTCGATGGGGCGCTGAAGCTTCTCCGCTGTTTTACCGCGGTGCGTTGGAAACACGTCTTGGGACACAATGCCGATCCACGGAACGAGCTTGCAGATGCCATTGCACGATTCGCCTACATGGGCCTTGCACCGACTGCGCCCGACCACTTTCAACCGTGGTCTGCGCTAGGCGCCGCCGCCGTTGCTGCTGTGCCCTGGCTGTGGATGTCAGTTATTTCCAACGCCAGCGACGGTCATGGGGTATACCCGGAAGTCGGCATGGATGAAATAAATGCCCAGCATATGTCCACCTCTCCTAGATCCCCGTCGTGCTTTCTCGCCGCATGCAGGCCTCAGCTCGGGAAGTGAAGACGCGGTCCATTCGCCTTCCAGTTCAGGTCTTGATGCCTTTGTCAGGTTTGCTGTGGCCAACGTTCTTACATTACGGCCCAGGAGGAAAGCTGCGCGGAAGGGAGGCAGGATGCGGATGCGATGTCGGTACCAGGACGCAGCAGAACTAGATGCCCCTGGGCGCATGCTGTCTTTGGCGTACATGTTTGATGCTCGTCAGTTTCTCTTTATCGGCACGCTTGAGACTAGGACGCGTCGCAATGGGTGGGCGCCTGCTGCTCAGTATCTTGTGCTCACCGCCGCCGCCGAACAGAAGGGTGCAGGTGGGGTAGCTTTGTGGGTGCACACAGGTATTCAGTACGTGCGTGGGTGTGCGCTAGCTCGCCGCCATCTCCGTGTTCTCAGCTTTGCCTCTCACCATCTTCTCGTTGCTGTGCGTGCACCACATTTGTGTGTCGATATCTTGGTCGGGCATGCTCCGCGCTCCAGACGTGACAGCGTCGAGGTTGAAGAGTGGTGGGTAAGTATCGCACGCATCCTGCGCCAGCGCCCGCATCCCGCGCCCCTGTGCTGTTGTTGGATGTTAATGCTACTCTGGGCTCTCGGGTCTCGGATCATGTTGGCGCCGTTGCCGCCGAAAACGAGAACCACACTGGGGCACGTTTCCATCAGTTTCTGCAAACCACGGGACTATTTGCCCAATCCACGATGTTACCTTCGGCTTCTGGGGTCCATGGTACCTGGCTTCCTCCTGGGGCTCAAGGGACTGACCCACGGCATCGCATTGATTACATCACTGTGCCATGCGGACAGCTATCGTGCGTTACACGACAGTCAGTGGAAGTGGATCTTGATCTCTCTCTGCGTAGTGATGATCATTTTGTGGTGTATGCAGATGTGCATGTGTACCCATCTCTGCCATGCCAGCACGCGCACACGTGGTCCCGTTTACGAGTGGACGAAGCGACGTACAATGATCCAGAGTGTTGTGCCGCATTCGAGCGTGAGCTTGAATCAGGGCCTCAGCCCACCTTCCAAACCCACCCGGACGACCATGCCGATTACTTGAACCAGCACATTTTGCATGCGGCCCAGGTTGCCTTCCCGCCCAGTGTCTCGGACAGTGGCCGACAGGCCAAACATGGGTGGATATCCAAGGGATCCCTGGACCTCATGGACCGTAGAACTCAAGGACGTGCGGCCCTGCGGGCCCTGCGGTCACAACTGCCCCGCCCACTGCTCACGTGCGTGTTCACCGCTTGGGCCGCCGACGGTGCTGAGAGTGGCACTTGGTTTTGCCATCGGACTTTGAATTGGCGCCATTCATGGCGCGAGAGCCCGCCCCACTACCCGCTACTGTGTGTATGCCGCACTATCGCGAAGGCTACGGACACAGTCATGGACTGCGCTGCCCCGTTTACCCTGCCCCTACGCAGTCCAACAGCCAAGTATACCTACCCACCTTTCAGCCAAGACCACTTAGTGGGCCTCAGATACTTAGCCCGCCTGCCTACCAACGCCGAAATACTATTCCCACTGTCAGGACACTGGTTTCAACTGGGAGCCATACTGGAGCTTTGCCAGGGGTGGATGGGATTTTACTGGGCCGCCAGCTACATATTTTTGCGTGCTGCCACGTACGTAATTCAACAATCCACGGGAATCGATTCCGCATGGCATTGTGCTGCCATTGCCAAGGGAGTCAAAAACGCCTGGGACCGACAGCAGTTTGCCGAGGCTTATTCGGCTTTACGACGTATCGGGGCAGGGTCCAAAAGGCGCAAGATTGATCGTGTTCTCCCGGCCCTACGCGACATCACGGGACAGCCTCTTGTGTCGGAGCGAGCAGTTGCCCAGCGATGGCAACAGCGCATTGCCAGCCTCGAGCTCGGGGCCACCTTCTCTATGGATGATATCCCCCATATAGCAGGGCATTTCGAACGTGCACCGTATGAAGGCATGCCGATCGATGCCCCAGTCTCGCTGGCCACAATCCCGACTCTTTCCGATTTTCAGTGGTCTTGCCGACAGGCCCGTCGTTCGGCCCCGGATTGTGGCGGGATCCCAGGAGGCCTGGTGCGAGCGTGCCCTGCTGCCGTCGCTACATACTACTACCCACTCCAACTCAAGTTCTCCCTTGCACTAGTGGAGCCTATCCAGTGGAAGGGTTGATTTTACAGGGATCTCATCAAGTCTGGTCAAGCGGACCCGACACAATGCCTCAGCTCCAGGTCTATTCTTGTCTCGTCCCAGATAGGAAAGGCGTCTCGGAGGTGCGTGCGGAAACAACTACTTCCCTTCTTGGCCCAGGAAGCAGACGAAACCCAGTTCGGGGGCCTCCCAGGCCGCGGCACCGCCCGCGCATCCCTCATACTACGTACTGCACAGGCTCTAGCACGACGGCAGAACACGAGTTTTGGAGCCCTGTTTCTGGACGTGGTACAAGCTTTTTGTCGGGCCGTTCGAGAGCTCGTTATACGTGCATGCCACGAGACCGAGCTCGATGACGATGCAGTTGCGACGTTGGTGCGAGCCACCGGACTACCGCCCTCTGTGATGCCTCAGCTTGCCCAGAGACTCAGTGAGCGGCCCGCGGCCCTCAACAGCTCGGATGTCGACCGACATGTGGTGGCCCAAGTTGGCCAATGCTACCAGGCCCCTTGGTTTGTCTGCGAAGGGTCCGATCAAGTATCGTTCCCACAGAGATCGTTCTTTCCTTGGCAACCCCTAGCTGACGTTCTATTTGGGCTACAAATGGCCAGCTGCATGAAGGACGTCCGCACCCAGCTTACCGATCAAGGATATGCCCACCTTCTCCCACCACCGACAGGCAGGTCGCTGGCAGCATTACTGCCTGCCGACCCGACTGAACGACCCCAACCCACTCTACCGCTATTCGATATTTCGTATGCAGATGATGGAACCGTCATCCTAATCATGCCGGCGAGCCAGCTGTGTGATGGACTCAGCCGAGTTCTTGTGTGTGTTTCCGAGGCGTTTGCCACCCGAGGACACAAACTCAACCTGGGACCATCCAAAACGGCGGCTTTGATTTCGTGGCGCGGACCCGGATCAAACAAAGGCTAGGCATGCTGCGTGGCATGAATGTGGAGGACACCTTGCTGGCGTCTCGGATCTTCTGGGACGGATCCAGGTACCATTGTGCACAACTATATCCATCTGGGATCGGTGTTCGATGCGGGAGGTGTCATGACTCCAGAAATCCGTTATCGGTCGTCGTCATCGGTCGCCTCTCTGCAAGTGCTACGACGACGGGTGTTTGCCACCGATGACTTGGATGCGAGAGAGCGCCTTATTCTTGCAGACAGTCTCGTCATGGCCAGTCGACTGTACAATGCAGGGGCTTGGCCCGCCCTCACTCGTGCCGAAGCACATCTCATGCACGTTGAGGTCATGAAGATGTATCGAGCAGCCGCCCGTGTCAGCTATCGCGAGGACAGTTCGCAGGTCTCTGATCAGTTGGTCCTGGCACGTTTGCGTCGACCCTCTCCAGTCATGATCCTACGGGCCGCCAGACTTCGGCTACTTGGGTCCTTGGTCCATGCAGGTCCCTCGGCCGTTTTCGGGCTTGTTGCGGCCGAGTGGCGCGCAGCCACCGCTACGAACACACAAAATCGGACTATCCTGGGACTTTGGTTTGATGATCTCGGATGGCTACAACTGGCGCTCCCCACCCTGGGTGATTTACCCCTCCCAGCCGACGACTTTGCCGCATGGGAGTCTCGTATTCGTCGCAGTCAGTCAGCATGGAAGCGCATTGTTCAGGCTGGATTACATGCACACGCACAGCATGCAGCACGTGTGACGCTGGCGCAGCATGTCGAACGCCAGTTCTTTGCCGTTGTGAAGCCAGTCGGAGTGCCCGACCGAATCTACACTAACGAGCGCGGGCTCATCGTGGATCCCCCACCCCCTGCCGCACATCCCACGCATACATGTCCGTGGTGCGGCACACAGTACTCACGCCATCGAGCCCTTCGGACACATATCGCGCGCGCACATCGACAGCTATCAACACTCGGAAAGGGATACGCATGCCCCAGCGGCACATGCGCTACGTGCCTCACTACGTTCTACGCTCGAGCGCACCTAGTGAACCATTTATCAGTGGGATCACCACGGTGTTTACTTGTGTTTGCTACAGACCGACAACCCAGCCCACCACCTGCAGCCACAACCCATCCCCAAGCCACCGGGCACTACCGCCCAAGTACGTATACCCCAGCGGCACGTGGTCGTGCCCACTACCAAGGCGCCCGGCCCACTAACTGAGGAGGCCACCAACCACCTCCACCTTTCACAGCAGGACGCACGCATGGCCATACTGGAGGCTGACCCCTATCTTACCGACGACGCCCGAGCAGCCTTCATACCACCACCAGCACCTCTGCCAGGTCTAGATGACGTGGATGCCGAGCCCTACCCACCCGTCCAGACATAACGCTACCCAACCCGCATGTTCCTACCCGACCAGTATACAGGCCTGGCGGCGCAGGCATTACCTGTTGCCATCAAGAGGGCGGAGTATTATGTCCTCAACTTGTTTTGTGGACGTCGGCGGCCAGAGGATATTCAGGCATGTTTAGCACTACGACGTTGATTTTACGGTCACGGTCCTGTCCATAGACATTGGTATTGATCCTGTCCTTGGGAATATGATGCGGCCCCAGACCTTGGAGGTTTGGAAGGAACACATCCGTGCGCGCAGGGTGGTCCTCTCTGGAGGTGGGCCTCCCTGCGAAACCTGGTCCGCCATCCGATGGGCTCGGAACATGGGGCCCCCACCACTGCGGTCCCACGACGATTTCTGGGGTATGCTTGCCATTACACCGCGTCAAATGGAGCAGGTACGTTTTGACAACGAGCTCCTAGGAGCCATGATCGAACTTTTCGCCGTTCACCTAGCCGTCGGCACTTGCTGTTGGATGGAGCACCCAGTGCCAGCGTCGTGGCGGGAAGAGGCTGTGAGTTCATTCTTGTGCCCACTCTTGCGTGCGATCATGTCGTCCCCTGCGGCCTCTACAACCGATTTCGATCAGTGCGAACGCGGACAATGTGCTCGCGCGCCTACACGAATTCTGGCTTTGAGGATGTGTACCCTGCATGATCGCCTTGTGGAAACGCCTAGCCGCGGACGTTGCTCACACGGTCGGAACGCCCACGAAGTGCTCTTGGGCTTCGACGGTCAAAAGGATGAATGGCGGGCGGCCAAAAAGAAGACCTATCCCCCCGCGCTTTGTCAGGTATTGGCCCACGGTATCGTGGATACGGTCAATCATATGCGTGTGACGAGCGACTCTCAGGCATGGCCCGAGGACCTGGAGGAGGCTGAAGAGGCACTCCGTGGGGCACTAGAGGCTTTTTTTATGTTGCTTGGGACCCGTATCTAGACACGAACGAGGAGTGGGCCCCCGATTTCGTAGGAGCTGCGACGCGACGCCTACGCGCCGATCCTGAAAGCTCTAGGTTCTTGCCCCCCGAGCTCCCAGGTGAAAGGCCAGTTGCCGATGTGCCCGAACCGTCAATTGTGCACGACCCCAGCGCCACTCCTCGGCAGGCAGGGCCTGCCGAGGCAGACGAGGAGCAGGAATGCGCAGACGCCCTTGCCTTTCTAGAAGGCACAGCGTCTCCGTCACATGTCGCCCCTGCTTCCGCCCCCCCTCCTTTGCCTACTCCAGTCCAGCTCGCGGATGCACAGCGTGACATGATTCAACGCAGACGCGCTGGGGCCAGATATAGACGTAAGGCGCGCCTTGCCGCACGCATGGCTCATGGACGTTGCAGCCAAATTTCGGCAGCGGCATCTTGGGCTAAGTAGAAGGTTGGGTGGGGGCTTAGACGGAGGGTAAGGAGGGATCACGAGCGAGGGAGCGCCCCCCTTTTTCGATCTCTTGCTCTCTCACCGCCAGCCGCCCCTTCCCTTGCCGCCCCGCGCTTCTTCAGTCATGAAGCTATCTATGTGATGTTGACCCCTCGCTGCCAGATCTGCCAAGTACGTCAGAGGCGGCTGAATTTCAAGCATGCCCCATGGCTAGTGCTAGGGATGTTGCAGGTCCCAGCGGACTCAGGTCCAGGCCCCTGGAGTTTCGGCCGAAGGAGGAGCGCACTACTCAGAGATAGGCGTACGTCGTGTCTTGCCGCACGCGCATTTCTTTGGACGACGCAGCCGAATTTCGGCAGCGGCATCTTTCGCTAGTAGAAGGTTGGGTGGAGTTTCGGGATCAGGTTGGGTGGAGGTTGAGGAGGAATCACGAGCGAGGAAGCAACCTCCCCTTTCCGCTCTCTCGCTCTCTCGCCGCCAGCCGCCCCTCCCCTCGCCGCCCCGCGCATCATTTGTACCCTCCCTGCCTGCCTCTCGCCGCGCTGATTGATCAGTCAGATTCGCTACGACGTGCCTGGGTGTGGGTCAGGTCCAGGTGGCCCTGGCAAGCAAGCAGCCAGGGCCTGCGGGGCACGGACCCCCGCACACTTGTGTGCGGGGCGACTGCAGTCCTCCCCCTGTCGACCGAGTGCGCCCCACCCCTGCTGGTGCGGCCTCTCCAAGGCTGGCCGGTGGGGGGCAGCGCCGTATCGCCCCCCCCCGCCCGCGAGGTACAGTGGCTGGCTCGCCAGCCTGCCAGCGAGCATGCCCTCTCTCTCTCTTTTTGCACGCTGCCCGCCTCTCTTTGAAGGGACGGATGCAGGGAGGGTCAGTCGGGTTGCTGGGCGGGATCGGACATTTCATCGTGCGCACTCTCTTGCGCACACGACAGCGCCATTTTGGCAGCTTATCGCTTTGTGATTTCTTGGGCGGGGAACCAACGACACAAAGCCTGCAGGGCCGCCGTCTTCCTTTGTGCAGCCTGCCGCCTTGCTCGTCCTAGTCCTAGCGCAGACCGCGATTTTCAGTCGCTGCCGAGCGGGCCTGTGCGCCCTTCGCCCTGCCGTGCGGGTTGATCCCCGCGGCTGTCAGCTGATGATTCTCTCCCGCGGGTCTCAGACCGCGGCGCGTCTCGTCTATGTGGGTCGGATTGGTGGATGGGTTATTTGGGATGTGGGTATGGGGTACTGGTACTGTGTACTGCAATCCTTAGGTGCCCGTGCGATCCTGCATTTTCAGTTGCATCGCTAGCCGCAGCGCCACCGTAACTCGACATGCTAGTTGCCTCAACGAGCAGGCAATCCAAATCCTACCCCCTCCGTGCACCCTCCTTGCTAGTCGAGTGCTTGCCCTTTGGAGGCCTTGGGAGGGTGGAAGTTGAAGGTCGATTGCGGCTTAATGCCGCAGCGGGGCCCAGGTCCCATGAATTCGAGAATCTGTACCTGCATTGTGCATGCTTGCTTGCGTGCTTCAATTCGATGTGTAGCTTCTTCGCGATGCCCCCTCGGAACTCTGGCCTCGGTTGTTTCGCTCGGTCGTCGTCCCTCCGCCGTGTGTCCTCTATGTCCCTCGTTCGCTCGTCTCCTTCGGGCCCTCGCTCGGTCCCCGCTCCTGCAGCGCATGGGTTCTGAGCGTTCGATTCTGACCCATGCCCAGCTCAACCCTCCTGCCTGCGCCCTCCGACGGTGGAGGCGGCGACGGCGGCGACCGCGAGCATGTTCGCGACCGCCCCCGCGACGACGACAACGACGAGGACGACGACGTTCACCACCGCAGCGACCTTGACCATGAAGATGACGGCGACGATGACGGCGGCTGACGATCACGACCTCAACCAAGACGACCACGATGACGACCGCGACCACGATTAAGTCGACGGTGACGTCGGCGACGTCGGCGGCGACGATGGAGGCGGCGACCGTCGGCGCTTCGGTCCATGCGGCGGAGGCCAGCCTTCCAGCGCCCTCCGCCACCGCGTACCGCGCGGTGTCGGACCGAAGCCCGGCCTCGTTGCCGAGGCTGGAGGAGCCCTGGTCGTCGTCGTCGTTGCCGCTACCGCCGCAGCCGTCGCCGTCGCCGTCGCAGTCGCCCTGGTCCTTTGTTGTGGTAGTGGTAGTGGTCGTCCTCATCATCGGCGTTAGTGTCGTCGTTGTCGTCGTTGGAGTCGTTGGTGTCGTCGTCGTCGTCGGCGTCGGCGTCGGCGTCGGCGTCGGCGTCGGCGTCGGCGTCGGCGGCGGCGTCGTCGTCGTCGTCGTCGTCGGCGTCGGCGTCGGCGTCGGCGTCGTCGTCGTCGTCGTCGTCGTCGTCGTCGTCGTCCAAGGTTCGAGGGTCGAGGCTCGAGAACGTAGGGTTTTGGACGTTTCCAGCCACTTTTGGGCCTCCGGACACCTCGCGAAAACCTCCCGATTGGGCGCCAAGAAGTCTTGGTTACTTCCGCGTCTTTTGAAGACTTCTTGGATGTGGAGGGCGACTCGATCGTCGTTGCGGTCGTCGTCGTGGCGCTGGCGCTGGCGCTGGCGCTGGTGCTGGTCGTGGTCGTGGTCGTGGTGGTGGTGGTCGTCGTCGTCGTCGTCGGCGTCGTCGGTGTTGTGGTGGTGGTGGTCGTCGTCGTGCTCGTCGTCGTGGTCGGCGCTGCCACCGCCGCGGCCCCCTGAGGGCTAGAGGCGGAGGCCTGGCGGCACGCAGACCGCAACTTCTGGCACATTTTACATTTTCAGTCCCAGGGCCTCCGCGGCCCATCTTCCCGAAACCCCCACTTCTGAGAATGGCCCCTGCAAAGCACCTTGACAGCAAGATGCTGACAGGGTCTTAAGAGGGCTCCGAGGAATTCCTGAGAGGTTATCTGAGAGTGTCGCGACAAGGTCTTGAGAAGGTCTTGAGGGTCCTAAGACGATCTCTAGAGGGTCTTGCGAGGGTCCTGAGCGGATCCTTCCAGAGGGTCCTGAGAGTGTCCTGAGAGGCTCATGAGAGGCCCTCGAGGGGCTCTTGAAAGGCTCTCCAGAGGGTCCTGACAGGTCCGTTAGAGGCGATTCAGAGGGTCCTGACTTCTCTTCGTATTGCATTGAACAGCACTGGTATGTCTTGATTGTATTGGCTTAGTGTTTTTTCGCCAAACGGTGCTTGCATTTAGGGTTCCTTTCCTGTTCTACAGGAACTGGGCTCGTGTGTCGCCCTTGCCGGCTTGCCGTCGCCGCGTCGCCGATGCCGTCGTCGCTCGTCGTCGCCTGTCGCCGCTTCGTCGCGGGCTGGTGTGTTGCCCCGGCCGGCTTGTCGTCGCCCCGTTGCCGCTCCGTCGCCGCTCGTCGCCGCCCGTGGCCGCCTTGTCGCCGCATTACATTGCAATCGCACTGCGTGGCACTGCTTTCGCATAGTTTGCAGCAAATAGCTCACATCACATAGCTTGTCCTTTTCATCAAGAGACTAGATTCTACCACCCTCCCGAGGCCAGACGTATCCGCTCCCCTTGGGCCCTGGGATCGTATGATGTTCATTGGATCTCGCTTCATCGCTTGTCTTTCAGTGAGATCATAACATCCCAGGGAGACCCTTTATCGCCCCCTCCTCATCCTTGTAAAATCAGGCTATCCGCGTACACTCGTCTGTCAACAACGATACACTCCCAACAACGATACACTCCCAACGATCCACTCCCAACAATCCCAACAATTGTTTTGTGGTCGAAATCCTTCCAAAACCTTCGTCTTCGTCAGGAATTCGAGATCGAGGTTCCCGGACACACGCACATAATCACTTGTTTAATCGCTTCGCTCATTCCGCCGGCCCTGGAGCGCTATTTGGGGCCTCTTGGGGGCGTCTTGGGTGCCTCTTGGGGGCTTCTTGGGAGCGTCTTGGGGCTCCTGGGCGGCGTCTTGGGCTCCCCTGGGGCCTCTTAGGGGGCTCTTGGGGGCCCCTTGGGGCGGGAGGGGGGGTAGTCGATTGCAGCCACCCCCTCGGAGGCCACGATCCTCGTGAGGGGTGGCGAAAAATAGCCTCCCCCTGGGGATCGCCCGGGACCCGGCCGGGACCGAGCTGGGGGTCAGCCGAGGTTTTTTACCTAACAGCGAAGACTGATAGGTTTCTAGTAGGGTCAAAAGAGAGAGCATCATGATGCCCCAGGGGGGTCTGGGCGCGATCTGGGGACGGGTGCCGGGGACACCTTTTTTAGCAAACAGTAACGCACTTCGTGGTCTTCAAGTTCCCAGAACTCCATTCCTGGGCATGATTTTGAATGCCCGGAGCCAACTGTAGGCCACTTCGTGTTCTTCGAGTTCCCAGAACACCATGCCCGGGCCACATTTTGAATGCCCGGAGCCAATTGTAGGCCACTTCTTGGGCGCCGTGTAATGGGGGGGTCATAAATTGGGGGGTGGCGAGCGTGGTCCGAAAAGGTACCCAAACGGTACCTAAACGAGCCCCCTGGGGCTCTGGAGGGGCCCGAAAGGGGCACGAAAGGGGACCTTTTCTGACCCCCCCATTTGTGACCCCCCCATTAAGCCATGCCCAAACTTCGTGTTCTTCGTGTTCCCAGAACACCATTCCCGGGCCACATTTTGAATGCCCCGAGCCAATTGTAGGCCACTTCGTGTCCTTCGTGTTCCCAGAACACCACTCCCAGGCTACATTTTGATTGCCCGGAGCCAACTGTGAGGCTGAGGCTGAGGCAGGCTGAGGCTGAGGCAGGCTGAGACTGAGCCTGAGGCAGGCTGAGGCTGAGGCTGAGGCTGATGCAGGCTGAGGCTGAGAGGCTGAGGCTGAGGCTGAGGCAGGCTGAGGCTGAGGCCGAGGCAGGCTGAGGCTGAGGCTGAGGCAAGCCGAGGCAGGCTGAGGCTGAGGCTGAGCTGAGGCAGGCTGAGGCTGAGGCTGAGGCTGTGGCTGAGGCTGAGGCTGCGGCTGAGGCAGGCTGAGGCTGAGGCTGATGCAGGCTGAGGCTGAGGCTGAGGCAGGCTGAGGCTGAGGCTGAGGCGAGGCAGGCTGAGGCTGAGGCCGAGGCAAGCCCAGGCAGGCTGAGGCTGAGGCTGAGCTGAGGCAGGCTGAGGCTGAGGCTGAGGCTGTGGCTGAGGCTGAGGCAAGCTGCGGCTGAGGCTGAGGCTGAGGCTGAGGCTGAGGCATGCAGGCTGAGCTGAGGCTGAGGCAGGCTGAGGCTGAGGCTGAGGCAGGCTGAGGCTGAGGCTGAGGCCGAGGCAGGCTGAGGCTGAGGCTGAGGCAGGCTGAGGCTGAGGCTGAGGCTGAGGCTGTGGCTGAGGCTGAGGCAAGCTGCGGCTGAGGCAGGGCTGAGGGCTGAGGCTGAGGCAGGCTGAGGCAGGCTGAGGCTGAGGCTGAGGCTGAGGCTGAGGCTGAGGCTGAGGCTGAGGCAGGCTGAGGCTGAGGCTGAGGCAAGGCTGAGGCTGAGGCTGATGCAGGCTGAGGCTGAGGCAGGCTGAGGCTGAGGCTGAGGCAGGCTGAGGCTGAGGCTGAGGCCGAGGCAGGCTGAGGCTGAGGCCGAGGCAAGCCGAGGCAGGCTGAGGCTGCGACTGCGAGAACAGCAGAATTCTACAACTGGATTCTCACCTAGATCTTAAGGGGAATGCTTCCAGATATGCTTCTACACATCGCTGTTAGGTTGCTTTGCCGGGATAATTTCGTCCGGGGGCCCCCAGGGGCCGCCCCGCGCGCGCGAACTAGACATATTTTTAGTTACCGGAGATTTTAGCACGCCTCTGGCCCGTTGGGCCGGCGAATTCAACATTGGTTCGGGAAAAAAAGCCTGCGCGCGTGCTCTTGCGAATTATTTCGAAACCATAGGTTTTCCAACATGGCCGTTAAGTGATACCACGCGGGCCTCTCGCGCGCGCATGTCGACATCATTCGAACGCCCTTCGCGCTTGCTGGGGCGGGCGCGATCCCTGTCAAATAATACCATGCGGGCCACTCGCGCGCGTCGGTCGCGCGCGCGTGTCGCAATCTTTTCAAAACCGCATCAGCGATGCATGGACAGCATTATCGTGATCGGTGTTTCCAGCATCGGCGCTGTCATTAGCCATGTCGTCGTCATCATCGTCACCACCATCGCTACTACCAACCTCGTTGGCGTTATGATCGACGTCATCATGACATCGCGCCCGTTCGAGCCACCGACTCGCATTGAAGTGCCCGCTCGCCAGCGTGGCCCCTGATGCGCGCTGGGAAGTTTCTACCCGTGAGCGCCATCGCGGCTTCAAAGGCGGCGTCAAATTTGCTGGACGCCTTAGGCGCGACCTTACGAGCGCCTACGCGGCCGCAGAGATGCGCCAGTCCTGACCAACCAGTCATCGTCATCGCCGCCGCATGATGCGGGCCACTCCCCCGCGTCGGCCGCGCGCGCATGTCGAAATCGAATCAACACCTTCATCAGCGACACGTGGAGATTATCATCACCATCAGCGTGACCAGCATCGGTGCCGTCATTGGCCATGCCGTCGTCATCGTCATCATCGCTACCACCGTCGCTACTGTCATCGTCGTTTCCGCCGTTGTCGAGGTCACAATGATATCGCGCCCGCCCGAGTTATCGACCCGGTTTGAAGTGCCCGCGCGCCAGCGCGGCCTCCATCGCTCAGCGCCACTGTTTCCGCGCCGGTTGTGCCAAACTAGCTAGCCGTTCTGCGCGCCAGCTCTCGCGGTCTCAGAGATGCGCTTTTCAGCGCCAAGCAGTCATCGCAATCGCCGCCGCATAGGTTAGGCAAGCCAAATTGCGGGTGGGAGGGTGGGGTCTTTGCGCAAACAGTGGGGTTGACAAGCCCAAATTCTTATCAATTAATCCGTCAGGGCTTCGCCCCCTGCCGTCGGCCTTCTCTCTATCATAATGGGATACATCAGAGTCGCGTCGGTGCGTCTCGGCGCTGCCTCGGCGCATCTTGAAACATCTTGCGGGGACGGATAGGAATCATCAGCGCATATTGAGACGTTGGCGTTATCCTATTGGCCTTCTGCCCATCCCGCCACCGTGCCTGGGTTGTGGGTCTAAGGCCTCTTGTATATGTGTTGGGGCGTCGTGGGGAGCCTTTCGGATGTTTCTTGGAGGCGGTTTGGGCACTTCTTGAGGGCCTCTGGGGGCCTCGTGGGGTATCTGTGTGTGCCTCTTGGAGAGGCCTCTTGGGCGCCTCTTGGGGCCTCTTGGGGCCTATTGAGGCCTCGTGGCGGCCTCTTGGGGCCTCCCGGGGGCTTCTTGGTCCCCTGCTTGGGCCCCTATTGGGGCCGTCTGGGGGCCCTCTTGGGCCGTCTTGGGCGCTTCTTGGGCCATCTTGGAGCCCTTTTGGGCTGTCTTGGGGCCCTCTTGGAGGCCTCTTCGGCTGTCTTGGGGCGGTCTTGTGAGTTTCTTGACCCGTGCTTGAGCGTCAGAAAGCCGAAAATGCGAGAATGCTAAAATCGTTCAAAAACCTTCGTGCAATCACCGATTTTGGCCTCTTGGGGCTCTCTCGAGAGGCCTCTTGGAGCGCTCTTGGGGCCTCTTGGGGCTCTCTTGGGCCGTTTTGGAACCATTTTCGGAAGCCTTGGGGTGCTCTTGGCCTCGGCAGTGCCAGCACGGCGCAATTTGCGAAGGTTTATGGCTTCGCGGACGCGACTCTGGTGTAATTTGCAAAGTTTTGTTGCCTCGGGGACGCAACAATTGCATAATTTTCGAGGGTTTGTGACTTCGGGGACGCGAACATTGTGTAATATACGGGGGATTATGGGTTCGGGGGCGCGGATATCATGTATTTTTCTGTGTCCCATGCCCCCCCGGGAATTCAGGGCACGCGATCCGGGCGTGGTAAATTTGCAGTTTGGGGCTCCCACACCTCTCGCGGATTTCAGCAGTTTATTGCTTGGGGCATGACGGGCGTCATGGCCCCCGCCCCCCTGCCCCCCTATGACGTAACCCCCCTCCCCTCCCCCCCGGGGCGCTCTGGGCTTTGCCGCCGTGCGCGTTGGGATCCGCGTAGGTGTCCGCGTAGGAATCCGCGTAGGAGTCTGGTCCGCAGTCATCGTCGTCCTCGTCGTCGTCCTCGTCGTCGTCGTCGTCGTCGTCGTCGTCGTCGCTTGTGGCTCGTCGCTCTTCGCTCATCGTCGTCGTGCGCACGGACGCGGCTGGAACCTGTTTTTAACTCGGGGCCGATGACGGCCATCATCTGGGGGGGTGGAGGGGGTCGATGACGTCACGTTTTGCGCCGGCGGCGTCTGGGAATGTCTAGGAATGGCGGAAGACGGGTAGCCCCAGCATGTAGGTCGCGATCTTCACCACAACGTCTGTGTACACCACAGTGCCTGCGTGCACCACAGCGCCTGTGTACACCACACCGCCATGTACACCACAGCAGCCTCGTGCAACACAACGTCAGTTTGTGCCACCGTGCTCGCGGGCACAACAGCTCTCGTGTACACCGCATCAGCCGTGTGCAACACAGCATCAGTGTATACCACAATGCCTGCGTGCATTGCAGTGGCCGTGTACGCCACGGCGCCTGCGTGCACCACAGCAACCATGTGCAACACAGCACCACTTTTGCAGATAGAATATTAGACGCAGTCCGTATGACAAAATGGAGCCCTAATGTATTCTACAGAGCAGTAGAAAGGACAATTTATGGACAAAGGAGTGCCGCTGGAATCTACGAGTCCCCCCGAGCCCGCCCGCACCACCATAACTTCTCCCATCTGCGTCCAGGAGGCTCCAGCTAAATTGGCCGTCCGAGAACCAGGTGGACCGATTCAATCGACAATTCTGCGGTGCACGCTGAGATGCGTACGTGCGTTGTAGCGCCAACCCGCACGAGGAGGAGGAAGAGGAGGAGGAAGAGAGGGTGGAAGTGGCGGAGGAGGGAGGAGGGAAGAACGTCGCATTCGATTATCAGCACTTTCCTGGCGTGCTGTTTAGTTGTCCGCAGCAGATCCTCACATACATGCTCCTTCTACCTGTCCAATGCACGCAGGCACTGTGGTGTACACTAGCGCTGCGTTGCACGCGGATGTTGCGGTGTAGACAGGCGCTGTGGCGTGCACAGGCGCTACGGTGCACGCAAGCATTGTGGTGTACACGGGCGCTGTTTTGCACATGGTTGCTGCGTTGGACGCATGTACACCGGCGCTGTAGTGTACGCAAGCATTTGGTGTACGCATGTGTACGCGGTGTTGCGGTGCACCCAGGCGCTGTGGTGTACATGCGCGCTGTAGTGCACGCGAGCGTTGTGGTGTACACAGGCGCAGTGGGGCAGATCGCCACCTACATGCTGCTCGCGTCGTCGTCGTTGTCGTCGCTCGTCGCTCGTCGCGTCATGCGCGCGGGCGCGGCTGTGGTGCCGGAGCCACACGGCGGGGGGGGCGTTACGTCACATCCCCCCCCGCCCCCCCCATGACGCCCGTCATCGCCGAACAAAAAGGAACGCGCTCCAGTAGGAGACAGAAAGCAGGAATGTAACATTGGAGACTTGAAACTGTAATTGGTGCAGGGAGCAGCAACTTCGTCCTACAGCCTGGTGGCCCAGCAAGAGGCCTGGCGGATTGCACCGCGTAGATCGTACCATATCGCTTGCTAGCACACATTGTTTGGTGCTCGCGATGGCTAACATTATGAATGTATGTCGTGTCGCCGTTCGGGCAAGAGATCCACCATCACGTTGTCGAGACTATTGGTTTTCTTGGACGGATGTTGGAATGATGCCGTCTCCACGGTCGCCTAAGAGGCATCCGACCGATGATAAAACCTATTGTGGCAGTGACGAAGGTGAACGGAGTGGGAGAGGAGAGGGTACGCGATATCAGGCATGAAGAGCGGGGAAGGGAGCAGGATACAGTGCCGCATCAGGAGATGCGCCGCACCGTGCAGAGCCTCCTGAACAAAATATGCCCAGAGAACGTTGCGACCATCGCGGAGCAAATTGGTGAGGTCAATCGGGTATGTACATGTTGCCGCTCCCTTCCCCCTGGTAGTTCAGAGTAGGCCAGAAATTGTCAGCGTCCATGTGGCCGCCACCAAAACACGGAACAAAGATATACATGGCACATAGTCCATTTGTGTTTGCGAAAAGCCGTGTCGTGTCCCATGGAGGCACAGACGCTTGTACTTGCAGCTTGGCGACCCCTTTGGGGGTGCCCTTCTAGATGCCCATTGTTTCTCGGAGAATCTTAGGGTCTCTTGGGGACATCTTGAGGTCACTGAAGGGTCGTTGAGGGCATCTTGCAGCCGTCCTGTGGCCGTCTCCGGCCATCTTTGGGCCATACTTGAGTTGTTCAGAGCGCCAGAAAATAGACTCGGACACGTGTTTGCGTCGACAGGGCGGTGCCGCCCTGAAGTTTACAGAAGCCTGGCCACACAGTTTATTTGCCTTGTATCATGCTTCAGCGCGACGGATTCTGGTACCTTGATTGCACAGTAGATCATTGTTCGATCCACTGTCTAGACACTTCCAGGATGTATGTACAACAGCAGCGACGATGCAGCGATGGTAGCGCTCCCCATGTAAGTACGGCTGAGTCTGGCAGCCTAGAGTAGGCTCATTAGATCCACCTGTGTGATCCGCACAGTTTTTGTTTGCAATGGTTGACCAGGGGGCATCAATACAAGTTTTCCGCGCACGCCTTCGTTTGCTACATGGTCAATAAAGATTGTGCAGGATACATAGGAATAAAACTGGCCACGAGGCGCCGAAGGGCAGACACTTGGCGAAATCCTTGACAACTCAGCCAGTACGCGAGACCGTCACGAGCGGGTACCAGGCGAACGCCCAGAATACCCAGCCAGCATACGAGGCAGCTACATCGGGCGAAAGCGCAGATAACCCAGCTATTTACTTGGCATCGAATTCAGAGCCTGTCGGTGGAAGCATTATCAGGACAACTATCCTGCAGGATTAGAACACAATGTACCACTGCGCAGCATGAACATGTAAGGTTTCTGGACAACCAATGGGATTCACATGAAGTCGTTCAGAGACACTCTGTGACATGTTCAAGCATCCACACAGACTGGTTCAGGGAATCAGTTTTACATATCATTTTTCTTTCTTCGCTGCACAGCGTTCATTCTCTTTCTGCTCCAACATCTGGGTTTGGATGCCGTCAAGGTCTGGTTTGAATATTGCAGGAGTGCCACACATATCTCCTAATTGCCAGGTCAGGTTAATGGGGGCCGAGCGAAGGATGACTTGCTCGCTCAAGTGCCTGATTGATCTATAGAGACCAGCCTCACGGTGTTTTAGAGTCCGCCCGGAGCACTGACCATTTCTGCAGGTCTTCGATCGTCGGACATTATATGCATGTGTGTAAGTATGTACTTCGATTAGTCACATGGCGTTAAGCATGAGCAGCGCAGTGACGGAATATGCGCACGTATTTTGCCGAGTCCATTACCATGCAAGATGCCAGCGGATTACCAATGGCGAGTCATATCGCTCTGGCTGTTCCGCGGCCGTTTGGGCAGCGGGTGGTTATGTAAGAGTGGAGCCAGGCAGGTCGGACCTATTATGTTCCGCTGCGTCTCGATTTGTACCCATGTCCACCTGATCCTCGATAGCTTCCATCGATCATCCTTTTGGTAAAGGCATTTCTCGATACTCTACAGGAGGACGAGGGTGAGGGGTCGCAGGCATGGGCGCAGGCGCGGGAGGAGGATGAGGACCAGGGGCAGGAGAGCGAGGAGGCGGAGAAGGGAGGAGATCAGGGGACATGCAGGTCGGGGAGCCAACACCATTCCTGCGGCCAGGTGAGGATAGAGAACGCCGATGAAATGGAGAGCATAATCGGCCTGATTTTCAAGAAGGCCCGACGCTTTGATCCTTCTCCTGACGGTGGTTGCGTTGAGGGCTTCATGCGCTCCACCTTCCCAGACCTCCGACGTCGTAACTTTGTCACGACGTGCCGCTTCCTCTGGGAGTTTCCGACCCCATTCGCAGGACTGGCTGTTTGTTCGTCGTTGGACGTGCTGTTTTTTGGCGGACCCCGGGGCCCAAAGTCGACCCGTGAGTCTTGGACGCAGAAATCGCGAGCAGAAGCGCCCTCAGAGTTTTTTCCCGGAAAGGGCGTAGGCCCAGGGTTCTCTTTTAGGGGTTTACCCCCGGATCTGACGGCTGTAGGGCCGGCGAATTTCTCTTTAGGGCCGGCGAATTAGAATTTTGAGGATGTCCCTCGCGAAACGCTTGTTTTTCATAATTTGTTGAGGATGTTTCGAGCGAAACGCTTGTTTTGTGTTATAGATTGTCCTCTCCTGGGGACCTGCGGACCTGAATGCAGAGGATCTCTCAAGTGAAATGCTTTTTTTCACGTGCCCAGGTCTTGAGGATGTCTCGAGTCAGACGCTCGGTTTCACGCCTCCAGGTTGCCCAGACAGATGTCTAGCATGAGGATTTGTTGAGGATGTCTCGAACCAGGGGCTTGTTTTCACGTGTCCAGGTCGCTCAGGCGGATGCCTAGCATGAGGATGTGTCGAGGAAATCTCGATCTAGACGCTTGTTTGCACGTGCCCAGGCGGATGTCTAGCATGAGGATGTGCTGAGAACGTCTTGAGCGAAACGCGTGTTTTCACGTGTCCAGGTCGCCCAGGCACAGCACAGCCTTCGGCACGGTACATCAATATCGATACCCTTAGCATTGCAGCCTGGCATGTCGCCTGGCACGTTCCGCGGAGCGTCCCGTGGCGAGTCCCCCTGGCACGTCGCGCGGTGCACATTGGCACGTTCCGTAGCGCGTCCCCTTGGCACGTCCCGCGGTGCGTCCCCCTGGCACGTCCCCTGGCAAGTCGCCTGGCGCGTCCCTTGGGACGTTCCGCGGCGCGTCCTCCTGGCATGTCTCCTCTGTCGATTAGTTCTGGGGCAGCTACCATCTGCTCAGGCAGCTCGAGCTTAAGATCCAGATCAGTTCGGCCAGGACTCGGATGCCAGGGATGACTCGATCCACAACGCTACATAAAGCACAATCGCGGCATGGCACATCGCTGTTGAGCACGGCCCAGCACAGCACAGCTCTCGGCACAGTACATCAAGATCGATACATTCAGCATTGCATTTGCCCGTCGCCCAATCAGGTGTCTTGAAAACGTTGCCTTGCCTTATATTTCTATATTCCTTTCCGGGTTCGTGGGTCGATCATGTTTTGTGTTTGTCAGTTTTGCTTAGTTTTGCTCTTCGGAGTCCGCAGTGAGTAGGGTTGACGTGCACATCAGTCATCACATGTTAAGTAATTAGAGGTCAAGGATGTAATCAGCTGCGTAGTGCTTTGTGTGGCTGGTCTCGGACCCCATGCCCTGTCAGCCTTCGCAGTGGGCGAGGGTATATTTGAGTTCCTTGCTCTGGTTGATGTTGCACATGTGTCCGCTAGGTGTGAGTGTAGCTTTGGAATACGCGTTGCTGGCGAGTTGTGCAGTTTTGCCATCTGGTATCCGAGCGTGTGCCAGCTTCCGATGGTCTTGACACCTGTTTGCTTGGAGGGACTACGCTGTTTTGATGAGCCGTGTGAGTGTGCGCATCTCGTCATGTTGGCTGCCGCCGCTGGTCCAGCATGGACCACCGTCAACACCTACTTGACATGGATGAGAACCACGAAGGGGACGATCTTAACGAACCACTTGTTTCGGCAGAGGCAAAGCTGGTGTCGAAGCCATTAACTCAACGAGGCGAGGCCGACAACTGAAACGATCGATAGCGATTGGATGAATTCATTTGAAGTGAAAGGCGGCACACAGCAATGCTCGTACGGCTTTGGGAGACTGTTTTGGTATCACATGTCTCGATCTGACGGGTATCGAGATGGCTTCGCCTCGCAATTTCCAGTTACCTGAGGGAATCTAGGTGCCCCAATCGCAGCTCGAGGGAATCCGCTTTTTCGGATGTGCTGAAAAATACCAAATCGATAAGGTTTGAAGGGCCTTCTTTTTGGCTCTCCATTCCAAGGACTCCTTTGACAGGCTGGCGATCACCAATGTTACCCCTACACCTGGCGCGTTTCGTCAGTTTGGTTGCCATGGCGAAGCTTTCAGAACTCGGCATCGTTTGTGACGGAAGTGTCTTCGCGAATTATGTGTTACATTTCGGTCCTATATTTCTTGTTGCAGTGTGAATGGCCATTCTTGACAAAGGTGGTCTACGGTCACTACGGTCATGTCACATGTTGGCTGTAAGCTTGCGGCAGCTTGTCAATCTGCAGATCTCGGGGTTGCGATGCAATAGGATGCCCGTCGATGGTTTACAATCTATTGCACGGTCAATCCGAAACGCGGCAGTTGAAGTGTTTTAGTATCGTTGGATGTGATTTTGGGCTTGCAGTCGCCACTGCTGTCGCGACAATAATGTCGGAACGCTCTTTCTTGGAGCGAGTCTAGCTAAACGACAGGATGGCTCTGAATACCTTGAACGTGGTTCTTCAGTCCTTGCAAGGGCCGCTGCGCTTACCGAGTGCGATACTCGACAGCCCACGTGACTAGGAGGCGCGTATGCCGCTTCAAACCTCTTTGAACTTTTGGATAACCTTCCACGCCCCATCGACATGGTCCAGCTTCAACCAGTCAGACGACGCTTGGGGCCATCGTTGCCACTTAGACATCACATGCTCTTGATTTCGCCATTCCAGGCAAACGAACTTTTTCGCTTCCCAGGAGCCCACAGGACCCACTTGGATCAGCTTGGGGATAGCTTCGGATTCTTTTGTTCCGTCTTGGCTCCTTGGGACCCTCTTGGGGTCCATTTGGGTTCGAGGACTCGACCTATGTTTTCTGGTGGTGTGTTAAGTACTTGACGATTAACATAGTTGGACCCCCACAGGCGCCCTGGCGCTCTCGCTTCGGCGCTGGCTACATGTTCTTCGAAAGCGAGACTTGCGCTCTAGCATGTCGGGGGCCCGCCGGAACCGGCCCCCCAATGATTACAACGTTGCCGTTCGATGCACCCCCACCTTTTACTCAGGACTGTTGCGCTTGCTTGCCGCCGTTAACTTGCCTTCCAACAAACCAGAGCCCCCGCTCTAGACTTCTGCGTTTTTTGATCAGGAGTGGTACTCTCATCTTGGCGCCGCAAGGAAGCCCCCTGCAATACCAACGCTCCCGATGGATACTTCCCATTTGATTCAGGACTGATGCTCTCGCTCGCCGCTGAAAACGGGCCCTTTGATAAGACCAGCGCTCCCACTTTATTTTCCCCTGCTTTTCGCTAATGAATCGCATTCTCGCCTCGGCGCCGCAAGGGGGGGCCCACTTCAATAACAGCGTTCCCGCGCGATGCTCCCTTCCTTTTTGCCCAGAGCTGGGGCTCTTGCTCGCCGCCGAAAACTGGCCCGCCAACAAAACCTGTGCTCCCGCTCTATACGTCCTCGTTCTTCACTTAGGAGTGAGGCTCTCGCCTCGGCGTTGCTAGCCGTCCCCCTACAACCAACAGCAACACAAGTGCTCCCGCTCGTCAGGGGTGGGATGCTCGTCTCGGCATCGCCTCTGGAGGGCCTCTGTGCGGCCTAAGGAAGGCCCGAGAAGGGCCCAGCAAAGGTCCTCAAAGGGCATCGAAGAGGTGCCTACAAATTTCCAAGATCTCCCCAAGACAATCCCAGAGGGCGCTCAGACGGCCCGAGGAGCCCCCGAGGATTCCGAAGACCTTGATGGGCCCATCTCGGGGCTTTCTGAGGCCATATCGGAGCCATCTGAGGCCATATCGGAGGCCATATCGGAGCCATATCGGAGCCAGTCGGAAACGGAAAAGTCGAAAGGGCATGCATCACTCATCTTCCAAAGGTGTTGAACGGAGTTTGGCCCCTCATCCTTGGGAGGCTCCGTGGTCACTTGGAGCCATCTTTGGGTGTCGTGGGGCTTCTCTGAGGCATGTTGGAGGCTATATTGAGCCATCTTGGTCCGCCTCGGGACATCTTGGAGGCCATCTTTGGTTTTCTGACGCCATCTTGGTCTAAAAGCGTCCCGATGATGCCCCAGGGATTCAAAATGATGTCAACAACCTGATGCTTCCAATGATTTTAGCTTTGAGCGAAGGGGGGCTTCAATATCAGTCCCCACGTCGTACCCCGCAACATCGCCTCTTGGGGCGTTTTGTGGCGCTCGTGAGCCTGTTTTGGAGTCCTCCTGGGCTCCTCTTTTGGGGCTCCTCGGGCCATCTTGGAAACCACCTTGGGCAATCCTGGCTCAGCTTGGAGCCATCTTAGGCCCTCAAGGATTTTCTGACCCCTCGCCACCCCTGCATTGCAGACCCAGGGGGGGGAGAACCACAGGGTTGGAACGAACTCGTTAAATCACCTGCGCCTTGCAGGGCTGATGTGATTCAAGCGGGAAGCTGCGCGCCCAGGCTTCGCATCCTTCTTGCCATGTGAACAGGGCGCCACGCGGCTGGGGAGGGATGGCGAGGGAGGGAGGGGAAGGGCGGGTGGCGTGCGCTGAATTTCTCCAGGCGGCCCGGGCCTGGCCAGCTGGCGCGCGCGCAGGGCGGCGCGCCGGGCCCCCTCGCCGCCTCCCGCGCGCACAGCAGGCGTCAGCAGGAGCGCGGCTGCCCGCGGGGGCAGCACCGGCGCTCACCCCGGGGTACGGCCGCGCCGATGGCTGCGCTCACAGCGCAGCCGAGGCGCCGGACCGCAGGCACGCCACCTGGCCGGAGTCCCGCGCCGCTGCTTGCGCCTGCCACGCGGCGCCGGCGAAGAGGGCGCGCGCCGCCTCGGCGTGCCGATGGGGCGCGCAGGCCCCGCCGGCCTCCGTCGTTGCCCGCGTCCTTTGGCTCCGCGGCGGGCCGAGCCCTGGCGGCGCGGCGCCCAGGCTTCGCACGCTTTGGGGGAGGGAGCTTCGGGTGCTCTGGCCCATGCCCAGGAGGTTCCCCTCTGAGGATCGCTGGGTGCAGGCCAGGCAGTAAGGCTGGGCTTGTGTGGAGCGGATGGTGATTCCGTGTCGCTCGTTTTGGCTCGTCCCATTGACCCAACCTGGCGCTAAGTAATGGCTGTCGGGCTGTTTTACAGTGCCAGTCTGATGCAAGGGTGCCGTGCACTTCGACCAGCATTGAATAGCGCGTACTTCTGGGAGTGTTCACTTCATAATGATCTTGAACCCCGACGCGATTCTTTCCGTGTGCAGCATCATCAGGCGGTGCAGGGGGCTGGGAAACAAATCAGCCTTTTCTTTCGTATGGCGTTATATCACGGCGTTACCATCTCACTGAGCTGTGTCAGTGTTTGGGCCACCAGGGCTCGTTAGTACTATCCCGATCCCCCGCTCCTCTTCCTCATTGTTCTACTGCGACCTCTTCCTCAGACTCCTCTTCTCCCCCTACCTGTCCTCCTTCGTCTCTTATTTTCTCCTCGTCTTGCCTCGTTGTCTTGCCTCGCTCCTCCTTCACGTCATCCTCCCTCTTCCTCGTTCTCATATTATTCGTCGTCCTTCTCCCGCTTTCCCCACTTCCCTCCCCCGTCCCTCTGTCCTTCATGTCTCATCTCCCCTTCACTCGCAGAGGCGCTTGCTGAGCCTCACTATTGTGAGACGTACGCGGACCTGGTGTTCACCTTGAGGCTCTTGGTCGGGGAGTTTTGCGGAGAGGGGGTCGCGAAGAGAATGAGACGACGATGTGATGCTGGTTATGATGAAAATTATTGTGTCGATGCTGACCAAGGGAAAGAGAGGGAATACGGGGATGAGTAATAACGGCGGACATTGACAGTGGCGGCGGCAATGGTGCTGGGGATGGTGATGCCGATGGCGGCAGCCCGGGCGCCTTTTTGCCGACCAGGGCCCAGCTCGCAGCTCGTCTTGCCGGGGTCCCACTCAGTTGCAATCCGTGAGGGCGGGTGGCAGGCCTCGATCGCCCTCAGCGCACCGAGGCGGGAGCGGACCTTGTCCCCTCGCGCCCACGTCAGGCGCGCCGAACTCGGCCGCCTCCTCCTCGGCCCGTGAGGCACGCATGCCGCAGGCCGCGTCGCCTCCGAACGACTTGTCTCCACGGCTTCTGGCGCCCGCACAGTGGCATGGGCTCGCCCAGCCAACCCGAGGCCGCGGGCGGTCCCCCAGGACGCAGGTGCCTCAGGCCCTTCAGCTGCCTGCCCGTCGCGCGGCGCTGGCACTCACTGGTGGGCGAACGGGTCCAAGTCCCGAACGGGGTGTGCCCGAATGCGTTTTTTTGTAGCTTGGCGCTGGTTTCGCCTGTGGATGTAGCGATCTTCAGAGGAGATGTTCGCGAGGTGTGATGTGCGTGCGGTCTGGATAAGCATGTGCGTTGTTCGTGGTGTCGTGTTGCAGTACTTTGCTAGCCGTCGTTCTCAACGGTCGGTTGTGGTTGATCGCTTCTTGCGATTGACATGGGGCGTTGATGCATTGGCGTACGATGGCTTGGTACGGTCTGGATGGATGGTTCGTGGTGGCTTTCGGGGCCGCGCGAGTGTTGTGGTTATTACTTGGCCGGTCATCTGCGGGGCCTTTGCTTCGTGTCGAGTTGGGCCGCCCCGTGCCTTGCGCACCTGCGCGTGTGGCGCGCCAGCCATTCCCGTGGCAAATGGCGAGCCAGGCGCATTTGGCGCACCTGCCGCGGCCAGAGCAGCACCTGGCACACTTCGCGCAGTTGGTGCCTCTGGCTCACTCGGTGCGCTTCGCACTTTGCGCGCCCCGCGCGCCAGAGTGTTCTTGCGCGGCTCCCAATCGCGACGCACCTTGAACGCGCGTCGCGGGGGGGGGCAGGAAGGATGATGGATGCGGACGATGATAATGACGACTCTAGTTAATTTGCAATGGGGGGTGGGATATGGGGGCGAGGAGGGGGGATTCAGAGGAGGAGAGGAGGACAAGTCGGGCGGGGGGGGTGGGGGAGATGATGGATATGCGAGGGGCCCAGGGCAGAGGAGTTGTTCGGGGCGGGGAACGGGGGGAGATTGCGAAGAGAGGGTGCGGGGAGGGCCGCCGCCGTCGTCGTCGCCGTTTTTTCCGATTCCGTTCACACAGATTCTGCTCACCCTTGACCAGGATGAGGGAAGTGAAAGCGATGGCGAGGAAGAGCGCGCAGGAACGGGCGCCTGGAAGGGAGGAGGGAATGGACGGGAACTGGGGAAATAAAGGGAACGGGTAGGGGAGATGTCGGAAGGGAAGGTCGGGCCCAAGCTTGTTTCCACCTCGCGCTTGCTGTTGCTACTGCGGCTGTCCTCTCATCGCTGCTTGTGACGTCTTCACATATCGGTCCTCTCCCTGCTGCTCCTCCCCCCCTTTCCTGCCGCTGCCAGTGCCCCTCCTCGTGCCCGCGCCCCGCGTGACGGTTCTGCCGACGTGATCTGTGTCTCATGGGTTCCAGGGTTCCTGGGCCCAGGGCTTCCCAGGGCCCCAGGGTGCCCCGTTGGGTCAACGTGTCTTGGGTCAGGGCCCACGGCGGCCCGTGAACTAAATCGGTTTAGCGCGGCGCGCGATCCGTTAAAAAGGCGAAGGGGTGGAGATATCGGAAGAGGGTCAGGCGGCAGGGGAGGAGCAATGATGGGACAACAACGGGTGCTCCATCAAGTAAATGGGGCCGTCGTGGGCCCCCCGGGCGCCACTCGGGCCACCCGGGATCCTTCGCGGGTTTTTCAAATGGCCTCTTTCGAACATTATCGGAGCCGTTTCCAAGCCTCAGCAAAGCCGAGCGGGCGAGAAGGCGAAAAGGCAAGCATCGTCGACTGCGTGTGTGTGTGTGTGTGTGAAATATTTGTGGGAGATTCCGTGGTCGTCCGGGGCCGCCCATGGGCTGTTTTTGGGAGTTCGTGGACGCGCATTGGGCCATATATTATTCCAGCCTGGGCTACCCGTTGCCATCCGGGACGCCACCTTGGTCTGTCAAGGGCCTTTTTGGGGACGCGCAATCGGGAAATGGGCAACACACACGCTCTGGCGATGATATTTTGTTGCTCGGCCAAGACTCTGCAACCTTGGCTGTATCCTTGCTTGCTCAGCGAGTTCGAGCAAAAACACTATTATGTAGAGATGCGCTGCCTGCCGTCAACGTTGTGGCACTGATGCCGAGAAGGCAATGCAAGACAATGTGTCCACCAACCAGCCCCAACCAACCAACCACTATCGAGTCGCAGTGCATAAAATGCGCAAGCCGCAGACCCCTTCTTCGAGAGAGCTGTTATACGACTTGACAATCTGGACAAGATGCTTGTCGCCCAAACTCCATGCGATGCCTATGGCGGAGAAGCCTCTGTGTTGAGAGCGCCATGGCTTCACAGCGCGATTTACTACACGCTGCACGCCTGCAGCCTGCCACTGGGTGCAGTACGGCATCACAATACGAGTCAAAGGCTGTTGCTCATGGACAGTCGTGCCAGGGAGGCGAAAAATGGGGGGCCGCACCCCCAAGATTCGTGGTAATAGTGCGATGTGTGAGGAATGCTGACGCAAAATGCTACAAAACTTCTTGATCTCACTGTCGGCGTGCTGCCGCTCCGAACACAAACGGCATACGCGGAGCGCGTGAGCGAGCGGCCATACTCGGTGCACGCCGGCGGGATGCATGCTGCGATCGCTGAGGGGATCCACAAAGACGACCGCTTGATATGGATGCGGTGATCCATGATGCCCGTGGAGCGCCAGCGGGGCCCACGGTAAAACACGACGTCGAGCATCTGAACCTCATCGGAGGCGATACTCTCAACTTCTAGCTTAAATACCGTTGACAGCTCTTGCAATCTGCCAATAAGGGCATCCAGCTGTGCTCTGGACCCCGAATGCACCAGCAGAATGTCGTCACGATACCTAATATAAGCTACTATGCCGTGCAACTCACATAAACGATCTTGAGACACGCTGTCGCGCTCAACTTGGTTGAAATACGCTGCGTCAGCAACCTCCCCACTACAAGGGAGTCCCATGCCAGCGCCGACGGTGACCTTCCAGACCTTGTCGGGCGCTGTGGGGCACGACACGTACTGGCAATCCAAAATCGCACGCAGCAGCTTGGCGTACGCATCTTGTTGGACGCCGTCGAAAAAAGCTGAGGAATGTGTGACAAGATCGGCATGCAAACCAGACATAACATATTATTTTATGTCTATTTTCACAAAGTGGCAATCGGCTGGCACGACCGTGCGCGACATGATCTGTAATAGGTGCTGGGTGTCGCGAGCCAGAAACGGAACACGCCTAAGATGAGGGAGCAACGTGTGGGAGATCCACCGCATTGCTGGAGCCATCGGATCACGAACACTACAGTGGAGGAGGCGCAACTCCACCTTGCCAGGAGGCTTGTGCGTCTTAACGATGGCCCCAACGCGCGACACGATGTCTTCGCACCGGCTCGCGTCCACGTCTGAAAGCATGGCTCGCTCGAGTGCCCTGTCATCTAAAACCCTGCACGTTTCGCGAACAGCCTCGATGAAATCAGTCACCACTGTCGCCCCAAAACTGTATGGAGCGAGCTTCTCTCGGTAAGCGGGGCCAGACAATAGATGCATGTAGCGATCGTGCAAATCGCTCTTGCGGATTAAACAAAAACCAGCATCTTTATCTGTGGGGAGCGCCCCGACGCCCGTTTTTTGGAGGAGGGAGAGAGCAAGCCGAATCACTGCGGGCACTGGCGGAGCGCGACGCCGGCTCTGTACAAGGCACGCCTGCCAGACCTCACGCCTGACAGCGTCAACCATTCACTGCAGAGACAGAGGCGAAACAACATCACACGGTTTGCAATATCTTCTCTTGGATCGCAACCGCCACCAGCTTTCGCCAGCCGTTGGGTCTTCGGCAGTAGATCCGGAAACCCATCTCCAACGAAGCTTATGCTCCCAATTCCAAAGGGCAAGAGAAACGTGAGACAAAGAAGATTTGGGTGTCATGCAAAACACGTGCTTTCGATGAAACATCGTAAGCAAAAACCGGACTGGCCAGGCCAGTTCGGTATCTGAAGGAACAGTCGCACAATTCGAACGCGGGTGAAACAAATAGATTGGTTTATCATCACATGATAGCAAAGAGTTGAAATCAGGGGCGGGGAGATCCCGAGTGAATTGCAGGAACAAACGGGCCAGCCTCACCGTCACGTCCCCCTCCCTCGCCGCCTGCCTCTGGAGGATCTGCCACGTCCAGAACCTCTCGCGCTTCCTCGTGCGCCAGCGCCCTTCCCGGCGCTCGTCTTGCCGGATGCCTTGCTCTTGCCTTTGCCCTTTCCCTTGGACTTGCCCTTTGACTCGCCCTTGGGGGAGGGCGTGGCTTTCCCGTTGCCCTTGGACTTGCCCTTCGGGTCGCCTCGCCCTTTGCCTCTGCCTTTGTCCTTGCCCCCGCCCTGTCCGGGCGGGGACGTGCCGTTTTTTGATCAGGCAGCAAGGCGTACGGCGTCGGCGCGGTCGACAGAGGACTGGCCAGCGGCCATGGTGGAGGTGTACAGGGATGCCGCCTGGGCGGCTATGGTGCCGCCACCTGCCGGACCTGCTCGGCCAGGCACGCGCTGGCGAGCGATCACACGAGCATCCACGGCCATGTTGAGGAGGTCCACAGGGCTCGTCCCCATCATCTGCTGGATCAGCTTCTCCTGGACCTGGTCCTGCTTGACCTTCTCCTGCTGCTTGCGAGCCTTCTCGTCTGAAGCTCGAGCCACCGCCTTGGCGTAGATGTCGGTGGCTTTGGCCTTCAACCGTTCGGCGTCGACGCCGGCAGTGGGAAGCCGTCGTCGTTGTCCAGGTCCAAATCGAGGTCCAAGCCTGAAACGGACAGGGCGGCCGCGCATGTCTCGACGAAGTAATCCCTCTTCGTGAGCCTGCGCAGGTCGTCCCTCTGCCTGGCCAGGAGCAGCACATCGAGTTTCTTCTGAATGATGAGATGAGATGAGACACCAGCAGGAGGCCAGAGTTCTGTCATATAGCCAGGATTAAAGTTGGCCGTGCTGTCGCCGCCTCTTTCGGGCGCGGCGCGTCCCCCGCGGACCCGCCCTCAGTGTGAGGGCGCTTCCGCTGGACGCTCAAATCCAATCAAGCGATCTATCAGCCTGGATGGATGATATGGAAGGGGAGCGGGAGAGGACGAGGGACAGACGAGAAAAGAACAAACACGCACACAACACAAACAAAACACACGCACACACGCGCACGCCACGCAGCCGAGGGGACAGAAGGACACAGAGACAAGAAGAGAAATCGAGAAGTCTACTGCATGGCGGCTTGCACCGCCTTGAGTGCAGCAGCCACGTTGCGCACTCCCTTGCCGCGCGGGGGCTTGCCATCATACACAGAGCCACCATCTACTGACTCAAAGTATTCAATCATCACCGCCTTGAGCTGCTGCCCCTTCGGACCGAAGCACATCTCAATGTTGGTGCCCTTCTCAGACTCGTAGCACTCCCGGCAGTTGCACGTCGTGATGACGTCACGGAATGATTTCGTCTCAGTCAGCGCGGCCGCCGTCTCCATCAAGAGTTTGCGAGAAGCATCTTCAGGGTGCAACTTCGCCATTTGCAAGATCAACCCTTTGGCGGCGTGCTGGTCCGGGGTGCCGAGATTATGGCCTCGTTTCCCATGGGTATCCTTCTCATATTTCTGGGTGTATGCACGCATGGCTTTGATGAGGTCATGATCATTGTCCTTCAGATTGAATACTGCGTGCAAGTCGCCCGTGAGCGTCCGAATCCGGAGGTCATTGAATGACTCCAGCTTGGCCGTCTCAATTGCCAACTTGGCTGTGGCCTGGAGCAAGGGCATCGCAGCATCACCTCCAGAATCCGAAGCAGGAGAATCTGTCTTCCGCTTCTTCCCGCCGAAGGTCTTGAGAATATCATCGTGAGCCTCCATAGCCATCTCCCGAAAGCTAGAGGTCGATGAGGGGAGGACGAACAGCAGTGGCAGCAAGACCAGCCGGAAAATGAGCAAACAATACATGTGCACGTACAGTGTCGAAATCTCGAGCCTCGAAAGGAACATCGCAAATCGGGCATTCTGAAATATCCAATGGTTCAAGATCATCTCGAAATGCTGATCCCCTCCCAGAACATCGGCCTGTACATATACTGTGTACAATGTGACGACGACATGTGACGATAGATGCAAATGTGTGTAGACATACCCAACACCTGTTAGTGAAAGACAATAGTCTCCCCACGCATTGTTCCCCATGAGACCCACCTCTGGTGTGTACCATGTGTGCCTTAAGCTTGGCGTACGAGTCGAAACGGGCTGGGCACGGCAATCCACCCTCCAAGGTACAAGTGCACGTATATGGAAGCTCCAGCTCTGGCAGGCTAGCCGGAGGATCAGGATACCACGCGGAATGTCCGGGAGGCGGTACACGGACACACACACACACACAGCAGCAGCGCGCACGGAGGAGAGGTCGACATTGATGAACGCTTCACGGATATCAGGGACAGCAAACAAACGTTGAAGCCGGTCTCCGACCATCTCGGGGATGAATGCCGTGTCGTCATTCTGGGACAGCAACCCCAAGTCTGCCAGGAGTCCCCGGGCCCAAGGATTTGCATGCACAGAGAGAGTGCCATTGATGTTATACATGGCATTCCGCTCAAAGTCAAGATTACCCAGAACAACGCAGAGAAGCACGCGACAGTGTTCAGGATGTCGCGCGATCTGTTGCCATAGCCAGAGTCGTTGCACTGCAAGTTCTGTGCGAGTGCCACACCAACCAAACATACGGTGTTTTTCACGATTGTGTAAAGAACGGTATTTCTTCGTGCCTCCCCCGTCAAGTTCAGTTTTGCGGCACCCGGCTCCCTGCAAGAGAACGCGAAAATGTCGTGTGATAAGGGCGTCAAACTCCCGATAGTCGCCCATGGGCGGCATGGCTGCACTCTGGCCTGAAAGCAGTTGAGAAACAACACCCCCAAGATACACAATCTTCGAGAAGCGTCTTGGAGCTTTACCCCAAAATCCGGACAACATCCCAAATCTCGCCCGTGTATTCTGCAGTGCTTTGTGTTTTTCGATGTGGTTCCCGAGATTGACGTGGTACATATACCCCAAATACAGTGCAAAATAATGAACGTGCAGATTATAGTGCTTGTTGAAGTGCAACGTGTACCTGGCCTCCCGGTCAGCACCCTTCCCGAAAAACTTGACGACGGTTTCTCTCTTGTCGTGGTTTTGCGAATAACCTGCGAGGCGGACGTGACGATCAAGAGATTCATCAAGCCAAAGCTGACGACGACGAAACGCTTGCAGAGAATGCGTGCCCATTTGTTCCCCATATCCTAAGATGGGGTTCTTGTTATTCCCCATATCCTAAGATGGGGTTCTTGTTATTACTTGGACGCCTCCTACTCCTCCTCCTCCCTCCTCCTCTTTTCTCCTCCCCTCCTGTCGGGCTTACTCATACTCAGACTTGCTCATACACAGACTTACTCATACTCAGACTTACTCATACTCAGACCTACTCATACTCAGACTTACTCACACTCAGGCATACTCATACACAGACTTACCCATACACAGACTTACTCACACCCAGCCGTACTCATACACAGACTCACTCATACCCAGACTTACTCATACACAGTATTAGTCATACTCAGACTTACTCATACCCAGACGTACACATACACAGACTTTCTCATACACAGACCTACTCATACCCAGACTTACTCATACACAGACTTACTCATACACAGACTTACTCATACTCAGCACCCCTAAGGGGAGCCGCCAGGGGTGGTTGCACGGGCTCGTTCGCGGCCATTTTGTGGGGATGTCTCAGGCGGTTTGCCTGTTTCTGTGCCCAACATCCTTCGCTTTCGGAGCAGATTTGGAGGATGTCTCGAGCGAGGCGCTCATTTCAGCACCCCTAAGGGGAGCCGCCAGGGGTGGTTGCACGGGCTCGTTCGCGGCCATTTTGTGGGGATGTCTCAGGCGGTTTGCCTGTTTCTGGGCCCAACATCCTTCGCTTTCGGAGCAGATTTGGAGGATGTCTCGAGCGAGGCGCTCATTTCAGCACCCCTAAGGGGAGCCGCCAGGGGTGTTGCACGGGCTCGTTCGCGGCCATTGTGTGGGGATGTCTCAGGCGGTTTGCCTGTTTCTGGGCCCAACATCCTTCGCTTTCGGAGCAGATTTGGAGGATGTCTCGAGCGAGGCGCTCATTTCAGCACCCCTAAGGGGAGCCGCCAGGGGTGTTTGCACGGGCTCGTTCGCGGCCATTTTGTGGGGATGTCTCAGGCGGTTTGCCTGTTTCTGGGCCCAACATCCTTCGCTTTCGGAGCAGATTTGGAGGATGTCTCGAGCGAGGCGCTCATTTCAGCACCCCTAAGGGGAGCCGCCAGGGGTGTTTGCACGGGCTCGTTCGCTGCCATTTTGTGGGGATGTCTCAGGCGGTTTGCTTGTTTCTGGGCCCAACATCCTTCGCTTTCGGAGCAGATTTGGAGGATGTCTCGAGCGAGGCGCTCATTTTCACCCCCCAGGTGGGCCAGATTTTGAGGATGTCTCGATCGGTTTGCTTGTTTTGGTGGCCAGGCTCGTGGGCGCATATTCTTCTCAGGATGCCACAGGAGGCTCCAACAGGCTCCAGGAGGCCCCAGGAGACCACATGAGGTCCCAGGAGGCATCAGGAGGCCACAGAAAGACTCAAGAGGCCACAGGATGTCCCAAGAGGCTCCAGGAGGCCCCAGGAAGCTCCAGAAGGCCTCAGGAAACCACAGGAGGCCCCAGGAGGCAACAGGAAGCGCCAGGAGGCTTCGGAAGGCAACAGGAGGCCCCGAGAGGCCCCAGGAGCAGGAGGCCTCAGAAGGCAACAGGAGTGGCTCCAATCCCATGTGTTTTACGTATGCTCCTATCGATTGGGCCTCACCTGGAGCACGATTCTTTGATGTTCTACGTATGTTTCTATAGATGGTCCTTCTCCTGTGTACACAATCCTAAATGTTTTACTCATGTTCCTATGTATTGGGCCTCTCCTGGGGCACGAGTCCTTGGTGTTTTACGCGTGTTCCTATATATTGCCCTTCTCCTGTGGCTCTAATCCGCAATGTTTTATGTACGTCTGTTGCTATAGATTGCGCCTCTCCTGGGGCACGAAACCTTCCTAGGAGGTCCCAGGAGGTCCCAAGAGGCTCCTGGATACCCCAGGAAGCCCCAGTAGGTTTCAGCAAGGCCCCAGGAGGCCCCAGGCTCATGCACAGAGACGCGCTCGTACTACTGAGGCTCAGTCACACTCCAATGCATTCGCAGTTTGATTGATGTCCAGACCGTCACAACTGAAGCCCGTTAATATTCGAAAGCTCTTGCGCCTAGACATTCACGGCGGGCAGGTCCATGCGAGTAGATGCACATATGGGGAGCTCCACGCAGTGAGTAATTACTTGGACGCCTCCTACTCCCTCTCCCTCCTCCTCTTTCCTCCTCCCCTCCTGTCGGAGTTACTCATACTCAGACTTGCTCATACCCAGACTTGCTCATACACAGACTTGTTCATACGCAGATACTCTCATACTCAGATCTACTCATACTCAGACCTACTCTTACTCAGACATACTCATACTCAGACTTACTCATACTCAGACATACTCATACTCAGGCATATTCATACTCAGACCTACTCATACTCAGACTTACTCATACTCAGACACTCATACTCATACCCAGACGTATTCATATTCAGACTTACTCACACTCAGACATATCCATACTCATATTTACTCATACTCAGACTTACTCATACCCAGGCGTACTCATACTCAGACTTACTCATAGTCTGAGACTTACTCAACACACAGCAGATTGTGAGGATGTCTCAAGCGGGGCGCTGGTTTCAGCACCCCTAAGGGGAGCCGCCAGGGGTGGTTGCACGGGCTCGTTCGCGGCCATTTTGTGGGGATGTCTCAGGCGGTTTGCTTGTTTCTGGGCCCAACATCCTTCGCTTGGAGAGCAGATTGTGAGGATGTCTCAGGCGGGGCGCTGGTTTCAGCACCCCTAAGGGGAGCCGCCAGGGGTGGTTGCACGGGCTCGTTCGCGGCCATTTTGTGGGGATGTCTCCGGCGGTTTGCTTGTTTCTGGGCCCAACATCCTTCGCTTGGAGAGCAGATTGTGAGGATGTCTCAGGCGGGGCGCTGGTTTCAGCACCCCTAAGGGGAGCCGCCAGGGGTGTTTGCACGGGCTCGTTCGCGGCCATTTTGTGGGGATGTCTCAGGCGGTTTGCTTGTTTCTGGGCCCAACATCCTTCGCTTGGAGAGCAGATTGTGAGGATGTCTCAGGCGGGGCGCTGGTTTCAGCACCCCTAAGGGGAGCCGCCAGGGGTGGTTGCACGGGCTCGTTCGCGGCCATTTTGTGGGGATGTCTCAGGCGGTTTGCTTGTTTCTGGGCCAACATCCTTCGCTTGGAGAGCAGATTGTGAGGATGTCTCAGGCGGGGCGCTGGTTTCAGCACCCCTAAGGGGAGCCGCCAGGGGTGGTTGCACGGGCTCGTTCGCGGCCATTTTGTGGGGATGTCTCAGGCGGTTTGCTTGTTTCTGGGCTCAACATCCTTCGCTTGGAGAGCAGATTGTGAGGATGTCTCAGGCGGGGCGCTGGTTTCAGCACCCCTAAGGGGAGCCGCCAGGGGTGGTTGCACGGGCTCGTTCGCGGCCATTTTGTGGGGATGTCTCAGGCGGTTTGCTTGTTTCTGGGCCCAACATCCTTCGCTTGGAGAGCAGATTGTGAGGATGTCTCAGGCGGGGCGCTGGTTTCAGCACCCCTAAGGGGAGCCGCCAGGGGTGGTTGCACGGGCTCGTTCGCGGGCATTTTGTGGGGATGTCTCCGACGGTTTGCTTGTTTCTGGGTCCAACATCCTTCGCTTGGAGAGCAGATTGTGAGGATGTCTCAGGCGGGGCGCTGGTTCCAGCACCCCTAAGGGGAGCCGCCAGGGGTGGTTGCACGGGCTCGTTCGCGGCCATTTTGTGGGGATGTCTCAGGTGGTTTGCTTGTTTCTCGTGGCACTATCCTCCAACATGGCATGCACTTATGGCCTTGTGTGGCTAAACGCTCGTCTTACATATCCCACTGCCAACTATCCTACACCATATGCACATGTGGGAAGCTCCAAAGCTACCACGGGCTGAAAAGGGGAAGGCCTGGCAGCTGAGGAGGGGGAATGAAGAGAAAGAGGCTCGCATTCAACCATACTCAAAGCTCACTCTGACTCATACGCAATCACTCGCATTAGGGGTCACTCGTCTTCGTCGGCCCTGTCGCCCACGTGGACGCGCTATTGTAGTCGACCGCTCATGAACATACGCTCACCACGGCATGACATAAAACATGAGATGCACATATGGGGAGCTCCACGCAGTGAGTAATTCTTTACGCTTCGCGCATCCCCACCAGCCCATCTCACAACAGCAACTCTTGCGAAGCGTGCCGACAGTTGTGTTTTTCAGGCGTGTGTCCGCTTGGCGCCGCATACCCCCCCCTGTTCCTCCTTCTTCCCGCTTCCGACGACGACGTCGGCGACGACGACGGCGACGACGAAGGCGGCGGTGCGGGCCCTCGTTGTGCGAGTCCTTCGGCCCCGTCGTCCTTGTGTGAGTCTTTCGGGACCCTATTCCTGGTGTGAGTCGTTCGGTATCCTCGTTGTGTGAGTCGTTCGGGCCCTTCCTCCTGGTGTGAGTCGTTCGGGCTCGTCGTGTTGTGACTCGTTCGGGCTCCTCGTGGTGTGAGTCGTTCGGGCGTCTCGTCCTGGTGTGAGTCGTCGGGGCCCCTCGTCCTGGTGTGAGTCGTTCGGGCTCCTCGTGGTGTGAGTCGTTCGGGCCTCTCGTCCTGGTGTGAGTCGGTCGGGCTTCTCGTGGTGTGCGGCGTTTGGGCACCTCGTCCGCGTGCGAGTCGTTCGGGCCCTTCGTCGTAGGAGTCGTCGTAGTAGTAGTAGTAGTAGTAGTAGTAGTAGTAGTAGTAGTAGTAGTAGTAGTAGTAGTGGTAGTAGTAGTAGTAGTAGTAGTAGTAGTAGTTCGTAGTAGTAGTAGTAGTATGGTAGTAGTAGTAGTAGTAGTAGTAGTAGTAGTAGTAGTAGTAGTAGTAGTAGTAGTAGCAGTAGTAGTAGTAGTAGTAGTAGTAGTAGTAGTTGAGTTGTTATGCTAGTAGTGCTAGTGAGTAGTGTAGTTGTAGTGTAGTAGTAGTTGTAGTGTAGTGTGTGTAGTGGTAGTAGTAGTAGTAGTAGTAGTAGTATGTAGTTAGTAGTGTAGTAGTAGTAGTAGTAGTAGTAGTAGTAGTAGTAGTAGTAGTAGTAGTAGTAGTAGTAGTAGTAGTAGTTAGTAGTAGTAGTATAGTAGTAGTAGTAGTAGTAGTAGTAGTAGTAGTAGTAGTAGTAGTAGTAGAAGTAGTAGTAGTAGTAGTAGTAGTAGTAGTAGTAGTAGTAGTAGTAGTAGTAGGTAGTAGTAGTAGTAGTAGTAGTAGTAGTAGTACAGTAGTCGTAGTAGTAGTAGTAGTAGTAGTACTAGTCGTAGCGGTAGAAAGTAGGAGTCGTAGTACTAACAGTAGTAGTAGTAGTAGTAGTAGTAGTAGTAGTAGTAGTAGTAGTAGTAGTAGTAGTAGTAGTAGTAGTTCTAGTAGTAGTAGTAGTAGAAATAGTACTAGTAGTAGTAGGACTAGCAGTAGTAGTAGTAGTAGTAGTAGTAGTAGTAGTAGTAGTAGTAGTAGTAGTAGTAGTAGTAGTAGTAGTAGTAGTAGTCTGGTCGAGGACGTCGCCGACGTATGAGTCGACAGAGTTGGTTACGTGTAGGACTCGAGGACGACCGCCTTCTGTCTTGCCTCCCATCGCCTTCTCTCCCTCCTCCTCTTCCTCCTCTTCGGCTCCTAGTCGTAGAAGTAGAAGTAGTACCAGTAGGATCAGTTGTAGTACTGGTAGTAGTATGAGCGCTGCCTTCTCCTAGTGTGACTCGTTCGGGCTCCTCGTGTTCTGAGTCGTTCGAGACCCGCGTCGTGGTGTGAGTCGTTCGGGCTCCTCGTGGTGTGAGTCCGTCGGGCGCCTCGTCCTGGTATGAGTCGTTCGGGCCCCTCCTTGTGGTGTGAGTCGTTCGGGCTCTTCGTGGCGTGAGTCGTTCGGGCCTCTCGTCCTGGTGTGAGTCGTTCGGGCTCCTCGTGGGGCCTCTTGGGGGCTGCTTGGGGGCGTCTTGGGGCCTCTTGGGGGCCTCTTGGGGGCCTCTTGGGGGTATCTTTGGGGCCTCATGGGGGCGTCGTGGTGCCTCCTGGGGACCTCTTGTGGGCCATCTGGGGGCCTCTTGGGGCCATATGGTGGACCTCTAGGGGCCTTCTGGGGAGGCTTGTGTGAGCGCTGCCCCTCCTCCTGGTGTGACTCGTTCGGGCTCCTCGTGGTGTGAGTCGTTCGAGGCCCGCGACGTGGTGTGAGTCGTTCGGGCTCCTCGTGGTGTGACTGGGTCGGGCGCCTCGTCCTGGTGTGAGTCGTTCGAGGCCCGCGTCGTGGTGTGAGTCGTTCGGGCTCTTCGTGGTGTGAATGGGTCGGGCGCCTCGTCCTGGTATGAGTCGTTCGGGCTCCTCCTTGTGGTGTGAGTCGTTCGGGCTCTTCGTGGTGTGAGTCGTTCGGGTCCCCCCTCCTGGACAGAGTCGTTCGGGCCCCTCCTTCCTTGTGTGAGTCGTTCGGCGAGGGGCCCGAACGACTCACACAAGGAAGAGCCCGAACGACTCACACCAGGGCGAGGGGCCCCAACGACGCACACCACATGCATTCTGGCCCAGGACGTCGCATTCGTGTGCGTCGACAGAGCCGGTTACGTGTAGGACTGGTGAACGACCGCCTTCTGTCTTGCCTCCCATTTCCTTCTCTCCCTCCTCCTCTTCCTCCTCTTCGGCTCCTAGTCGTAGTAGTAGAAGTAGTACCAGTAGGATCAGTTGTAGTACTGGTAGTGGTAGTAGCAGTAGTAGTAGTAGTAGTAGTAGTAGTAGTAGTAGTAGTAGTAGTAGTAGTAGTAGTAGTAGTAGTAGTAGTAGTAGTAGTAGTAGTAGTAGTCGTAGTAGTAGTAGTAGTAGTAGTAGTAGTAGTAGTAGTAGTAGTAGTAGTAGTAGTAGTAGTAGTAGTAGTAGTAGTAGTAGTAGTAGTAGTAGTAGTAGTAGTAGTAGTAGTAGTAGTAGTAGTAGTAGTAGTAGTAGTAGTAGTAGTAGTAGTAGTAGTAGTAGTAGTAGTAGTAGTAGTAGTAGTAGTAGTAGTAGTAGTAGTAGTAGTAGTAGTAGTAGTAGTAGTAGTAGTAGTAGTAGTAGTAGTAGTAGTAGTAGTAGTAGTAGTAGTAGTAGTAGTAGTAGCAGTAGTAGTAGTAGTAGTAGTAGTAGTAGTAGTAGTAGTAGTAGTAGTAGTAGTAGTAGTAGTAGTAGTAGTATGTAACCGACTTCCAGATTTTGATCGATAGGTTTAGCGTTTGTAGTTCATTCTTGCAGACCTGTAAGACAGGTCACTTCAGTTTCGTGTGACTGTTACCGTTTTGGCTCAAGGCCTAAAACATTCATCCAATCCTTGCTGCCACAGGTGGTAGCGGAGCGAGGTGTCGCTCGGGCGCCATGGGCGCTGGCCGGACGCGCTGCTAGGCGCGGCCCCGCCGGTGCTCGCGAACCCTGGGCGTGCGCTTCGCTCGGCCAACGCGACGCGTGTGGATCCACGGTGGGTGTAATGGCAGTTGACGAGGAGAAAGACACTGGTGCTACTCTGCACGCCGAGGCGCCGGGGCAGGCCGAGAACGCGGTGGTGACCAGGGGTGAGCTGAACAGAATCATCGGTGACATCGTCAGGGAGGCGATGCAGGGGAGAGATTCTTCGGGCTCCACCTCCGCGGCTGCGGCCAGCTCCGGCGGCGCCGAGCGCCACGAGCGCCCGGAGCGCAACGAGAAGAAGGATGATCCGTGGATCAACGGTGATCCGTGGAAGGACGGCGCCATCGACGGCTCCATCGGCTGGCGAGACCAGTCGGGCTGGGGCGGCGACGAGCAGAAGGGCACCTGGCAGGACTGGACTAGCAAGTCCGGCAGCTGGCGGGATTGGAAGGCTGAGGCCGACCGACCGCAGGAGTCAGACCAGTGGGGCCGTAGTCGTGACAGCCGGAATGCTGAGTCCTGGTCCAGCGGCTGGGGAAGCAGCGGCTGGCCCAAGGGAGACTACAGCGATCCCCCGGCTTGGCCGGGGTGGACCCACTACAGGCCTTGGAAAAAGGCATTGCGACGTTGGAACGCAAACACAGATGTTCCCATGTGGAGGCGTGCTGAGAAATTTCTCAAGCTCTTCGATTGGGCGTTCCAGATGAAGTTCGACGACGTGCCCGAGTACAAGATGGCCGAGGACGGCTGGCTCGACCTGGTGCTCGGGCGCATGGACACCATGGCCGGAGAAAGAGAAGGAGACGACCTGCGCAGAGCTGGTCGCAAGGCCTTCTTCGAGGCCAGTCGTGAACAGCGAGAATCTCTGGTGCAGTTCGTCACCAGGCGTGAGGCGCAGCTCCTGGAGGCCGAAGGCCACGACCTCTGGATGTCTCCAAAGCTCAAGGGCCTGCTGCTGGAGGAGGGCGCGGGCCTCACCTCGCAGGGCCTCCAGAATCTCAGGACCCTCACGCTCGGCAGGCTAGACTACGAAAACGTGGCCTGGGCTCTGAAGCAGATGGACGCCGGCGGGTCAGAGAGGCTTCTGCCCGGACGACCAGGTGCTGGAGCCATGATGGCCAGTGAGGGTGTAGGGGCCAGCAGTGCAGCAGGTGTTTTTTTCAGCCCTCCTCTCCCTCTCCTCCTCCCTGGTCGGGTGGCGGTGGTGTCGCGAACCAGGGTGCCGAGGATGACGACACCTTCTACGACGAGGAGGACCAGGAGCCAGAGGAGGACGACGAAGAGGACATTGAGGCACTGCTTGCCGAGATCGAGGACCTTGACATTTCCGAGGATCAAGTGGATGAGGTCCTAGCCACTCTCGAGGCTAAGAACACTCGTACGTGGAAGAAAAATAAGGACCTCAAGAGAGCGGTGAAGCAAGACCGCGAGTACTTTCGCCCTGGAGCTCAGGGAACCCGTCCTCCTCCTCGTGCCCACCCCGCGGGACGTTCCGCTCGAGGTGGTCGCGGAGGCGGCCGCGGGGCAGGCCGAGACGGTCGTGGTGCTGGCCGGCAGAGACTGTCCCGCGACCAGCTGATCAAGGTCACGCGCTGCAGCATCTGCAAGGAGAAATGGCACTGGCACCGCGAGTGCCCTGAGCGTGGCGGTCCCAAGGATAAGCGTGCTCAGGATCAGGGACAGCGAGGAGGTGATCGACGCGCTGCTGCCTACCTGTTCGACGGGGTCGTGGGCAGCGGCGGCAGCGAGTTCGTGGCCCCCTGCGCTCTGCTGGAGAAGAGCGAGCCGGAGGCCGACCAGTCCATGGTCCTGCTCGCCACGACGCCCACCCAGGCGCTGGTGGATCCGGGGGCCGGAAGCGACCTGGTCGGTGTCGCGGCCCTCAATCGTGAGTCTCAGGCGCTCGCTGAGGTGGGCCTCCAGTATGTCGAGATCCCCGAGAGCATGCGACCGTCGAAGGCTGCTCGCGGCGTGGGGGGAGCCGCTCGCGTCATCAACGTGGTGCTCTTTCCTCTCTGCCTGGGCCAGGTCCTGGGCATCATCGAGACCACTGTTCTGGCGGACAATGTTCCGCACATTTTGAGCGTCAATCTTCTAGAATACCTCGGGTCAGTTATCGACCTGCCTCGCAACACCTTGCAGCTAGAGCGCCTGGGCCGGAGTGTTCAGCTCACGCGCCCCGGGTCAGGACATCGGCTGGTCGAGATAGTTTGCCAGCTGAAGGAGCCCGAGGCCCCTCAAGCAACCTTGGACAAATATCCTTTTCTTCGGCCCAACTCGTTTCAGCGGGCGGCCGGACCGCCGCAGCAGATGTCCGACACGGGAACGGTCTCTGTCTACATCATCCTCTTCTTCATCATCCTACGGTTGTTTATGCGAACGACCAGGGGGCCAAGGGGCTCAAGAGGCTCCAGAACTAGGACCAGGATCCAGAGCACAAGTCCGGGAACTCAGAGTACCAGGGAGCAGAAGATCAGGGGCCAGGTCGTCTTAGGGCAGGAGACCTCTGAGGAGCGGGAGGACATCTGCGAGCCACGAGCTCAGTCAGCCTCACTTAGGAGATCCCAGGGCCTCAGATCCGGCAGTCAAGCTAAGGTCAAGGGTACTTCGAGCACGAGAGTTTCGGGGGGCCGAGGGCCTCAGGTCGGAGTCGCCATCGGCATCGACGTTATCATCAGCGTAAACCACCTCGGCTCAAGTTTAGCTAGCCTTTCAGCTTGGCTTTCACGTCTGTTTCTCGGAATCAGTTCCGATCCGAACGATGCGGCTGCTCCAAGGGACCCTGGCGGCGACGCTGGTGCTTGCGGCTCTCGGCGGCAAGAACTCGAAGGGCAATCCCCCGAGTGCAGCAGATGCGACGCAGGCCTTCCTGAGGGCTCGCCAGGCGCGCATCAGAGGCGAGAGGGCTCCAGGAGAGCCGGACTCAGACGGGTACATTTGGGACGACCCAGCCGACCCGTCGGTGGCTGCAGCACAGGCGCAGCTGGAGGAGGCAGCAGCTCAAGCGGTCGCAGAGGCCGCTGCCGACCAACAAGCGCAGCCAGCCCCATCAGCAGGTGCGGCGTCTTCATCGAGCGGGAGTGCGCGGCCCCCGCTTCCTCGCGGGCCGCCGCCCGATCTCATGCAGGTGGAAGGCGGGCGCTCAGCGGGTTATCAGACGGCAGGCGGCATTCCCGCGGCGCCTCAGCCAAAGCAGCCGCCAATGAAGCCGCCTCCCAGGATGATGGGCACCACGGCCGCTCCGGCAGGAACGCCCGGGGCCGTGGGCGGACCGCCCGATCCATCAGGTCAGACCTTCGCGCATTCGCAAGGGGTCTTCGGGTTTTTGGTCGTCCGGGGACACTGTCCGGACCCGCTGCAGTCAAGCCTCCGCCGAAGCCGCCCCCTCCAGTGAAGCCTCCACCGGCTGGGGCGGGGATCGACTGCGACCACCCGGAGTCCGCCATCAGATACTATGGGAACCAGCACGGTTCTGGATCCAAATGCTCCCTGTGCAACACTCGCTTGGTCTGGATTCCTCGCGGACAAGCTGGCCAGGGCGGGTCAGAGCCTCCGCAGTCCGCCGCAGAGGCGGCCCGCTCGGCGGCGGCGTCAGCTCGTCGTGCGGCCGAGATGCTCCAGAACGACCCAGGGTTCCGCGAGGGTGGAGCAGCGCTGTCGACGATCAACAGCATGGGCGCTCTACTGCAGAATCTCCACTGGCAGCTTCACGAGATTCCGGACGGGATCCGAGCGTTCGGGCGGGTCCAGGCCGTGCTAGACCAGATGATCGAGACGGTCAACAATGCGCAGAGCGCGCCCACCCAGACGCAGGAGGGCCTTCAGCAGATCCATCAGCTGCTGGTCTCCATCGCGAGGACGCTCTCGAGTTTCGAGGACTTCGGCGAGAAGCTCGACACGATCGAGGACCGCATCCTCAACGCCGAGCAGGGCATCGGACAACTCGGATTCATGCTTCAGCAGATCGGCCAGGGCGTCGCAGCTCTACTTCAGCAACACGGCCTCCTGTCGACGCCTGGTGGCGCGGTCCAGGAAGACCCCTGGGTGGGCGGTCAGGCTGGTCCCACAGGCGCCAGCGGCAGCGGCGGATCACCAGGCTCTGGAGGGCCCGGGGCACCTCGCCAGAGCCTCCAGGGAGGTGGACCACCGCCGTCTACTACGACGCCGCCTCTCGCCAACGGAGACTCCGAGATCGAGCTCTCCGACGTGGGCAGCGGGGGCCAGGACACGACGCCTACGACAACGCCCTCAGAGTCAGCCATGAGTCAGTCGCAGTGGTGGCCCCTTCCACCGATCCCGGAGCAGCCCGAGAGTCAGCTCGAGCAAGACTCCTGGGAGGTGATTGCCGATCCGGAGAACCTTCTTTGAGGAAAGAAGGATTTCCCAGCCTAGGCCTGTCTCTCTGTTTTATGCAGTGCAGCTGTGCCGTGCCAGCATCCGCACCCCCCGTCAACGAGGGGGCACCGAGAAGTAAGACCTCTGGCGGCGCTGCTGCTGCTGCTCCTCTTCCTTTTCTCTCCGCCTCTCCTCCCTTGGGTTATCCCCCGGGTCTCCCTCCTCCCTGCCATCCATCACATCGGAATCCATCATCCCGGGGTGAGGAAGTCATGCCTGAGGCCTTTTGGTTCGACGGGGGCCGATTCAATGATGACCATGGGGTGTCATGCAGCCGTCGAGTTCGTGGGGCCCTGGAGGACCGAGCGCGCGAGAGTTTGGGGGAGTCGTTTCAAGCCGATGCCAGGCCCACTATCCGTGGACGGTCCAAGACGGCATTTATGGAGGTCTTCTCGCCTCCGAGGATGGCCCCTGGCGCGGCCAAGCTTGGGGCCCCGGTGGCTCCGGAGTCCAGTTGGGACCTTAAGACAGGGTGGGGCGCCTCGAAGCCCTCGGAAGTGAGACGTCTCTGGCGACAGATAGAGGCGGAAGAGCCCGAGACTATCTGGTTGTGTCCAGAATGTCGGGCTTTCTCAGCGATCAATCGTCTCAATCGGCACAAGGTCGATCCAGCGGTCTGGAGGCGTGCGATCGAGGCCGGCCTTCGCGATCTAGCTCTATGCATGGAGATCGCGCTCTACCAGCATAATAAGGGGCGCTTCTTTGTCTTCGAGCATCCACTGTATGCCTCCTCATGGGGAACCCGGGCCGTGAGGCTCATCAGCGGACTAGAGGGGGTCCGCCGTCTCAGGGTCGACATGTGCTCATTGGGTCTCAGCGTGGACAGCCGTGGACTAAATAAGAAACCAACCGGCCTTCTATCCAATCACCCGCAAGTGCTCCACGACCTTGACGGTCATCTGTGCACAGGCGGCCACTCCCATGCACTACTGGAAGGGAGCCACGTTACGACCAAGGCCGGCCGATATCCCAGGCCGCTGGTGCGAAAGGTCGCCCGAGCGGTGGCTGAGCACTGGAGTGGGGCCTCTCGCAGTAAAACTCCTACCTGGGCGGAGCTGGCGGAAGGCAACTTTCCCGAAGATGCGGGAGAAGGCGAGGAAGCCGAGTCGGAAGGGAGTGACGAAGATGAGCCTGAGACCAGGCCGGCCCCCAAGATCTCTCGTCCTGTCCAGGAGGTCGAGCCATCCGAAGAAGAGAAGCGTTTGGCCTACAAGATACATGTGAACATGGGCCACCCCGAAAATAGGAAATTCCTCAGGGTTCTGCGTGCCGGGGGGGTCAAGAGGCACGTGCTGGCCTGGATCCGGGACCATTTCAGGTGCTCCGAGTGCGCCGAAAGGGCCCGCAGTGGTGTTCACAGGCGCGTGGCTTTGCCCCGAACGTTTCGCTTCAATCATATCGTTGGCATAGACTTGTTTCATGTCGAGTTTCAAGGAACCACGCTGCCATTTATGAACGTGGTTGACCACGGCTCGAACTTGCAGGTGCGTGCCAGAGTCGCCGATGCCCGAGCAGCGACGGTCTGGCGAGTCTTCGTTCATTGCTGGATTCGGCCTTTTGGAGCCCCTCACTTTCTTCTGTCTGACGGCGGATCAGAATTCGCCGCGCGTTTTGCCCGGGGGACCGAACAGTGGGGGATCCTTCATCACGTGTGCGATGCCGACTCACCATGGCAGAATGGTCGCGTGGAACGCCATGGAGGGTGGGTGAAAGAGCGGCTGAAAGCCGAGATCGAGTCCGGGTCCGCCCTCCCAGCCACGCTGGATGAGCTCGACGAGCTGGTGTCAGAACTTGTGGCGCACAAAAATCGGTTCTGGCATCGAGGGGGATTCAGCCCCCTCCAACTCGTCTTTGGCGAGAATCCTCGCCTTCCCCACGATCTCCTGTCAGACGACAGCCGGGGTCTCCCAGGGTGGCAGGACGTTTCCAGGCCTTTCTCTGAGCAAGACGAAGCTGGCGCGGAGTTCGCCCGCTCGCAGAAGGTTCGAGACGCTGCCAGGCGCCTGGCCATTGAAGTCACGGCCCGGGACCAGATCAGCCGGGCGACCAAGGCCAGAACCCCCGTGCCCAGGGCGTTTACCCCCGGTCAGTGGGTTTTCGTGTGGAGACATATGTCCCGTATTTCCTCGCGGGCTGATGCTCTGGGCAGGCGCCGAGACGGCTGGACCGGTCCCGGGGTCGTTGTTCTGCATGAGGCTGGGACGGTTTGGGTCGCCGTCCGCGCCCGACTCTGGAAATGTTCTCCAGAGCAAGCGAGGTTGGCCAGCTCCGACGAGGAGTACGGCCTCCAGCTGGCCCAAGACCCCCGTTGGCAAGAGCTGCTGCAGCAAGCCAGGACCCGCAGGGTCTCGGCCGTCGACGTGCAGCGTGAGGGAGCCCCGCCAGACGAGGCCTGGGATCAACCCCTGGGTAGGCAGCCCGACACGGGCCCGAGGATTTCCGGGGGTCCCCTGGTTCCTGGGGACGAGGAGGCCCCGGCTCCTCCAGCCCCGTCTCCTGGGACCGCGTCAGGGCCCGCGGGACCCGGGACCCTCTCTCGGCGGGCTCTTCGTGCCGAATCCGAGGCTGGCGGATCCTCGAGGGCTGGATCGGACGTGGCGCAAGCAGGCAGTGTTCGGCCCCGTCTCCCATCCATCCCCGAGAGTGGTCCCACGGTCGAGGGGGGCACTCGGCCGTCTCGAGGCAGCTCCGAGGTCGACGGGGGCGACAGGGATCCTGACCCCTCTGAGTTTCCCGACCCTTCTGCTACCCCTGCTCCTCTGTCCCCTGCTGCTGTCCCTTCTCCGTCTGCTTCCCCTGTCTCCCCCTCCAGCTCTCCCCCTCCTTCCTCCTTTCCACCGGCCGAGGAAGGTTCGTCCTCCCGAGGCCGGAGGGTCTTGCGGCAGCCGGAGGATCTCCCCTGGTGCATCCGCGCCAAGGCCGAGGCCGGCTGGGCAGCCAGCAGCCCGCCGGACGTCAAGAGGGCTCGCCTCGACTCGGCGCCGCCCGAGTCGGCGGGGCCGGATCCTTCCCCCCCTTCAGTCCCAGGAGGTGTTGTTGATCCCCCCGCTCCTCCTCACCTCGCTCCTCCTCATCCTCCTCCCAGGGCCGACCCAGGTGCTGGAGAGTTGGAGGGGCGACCAGGTCCGTCGTCCAGCTTCGAGCCGTCCCGGACCGTGGCCGAAAGAGTTCAGGACATCGAGGACCGACGAGCGAGGTCTCGTTCGCCATCCCGAGGCGAGCTCGGAGAGTTTTGGGTCGTCCCGGAGAGCGGGGGTGTTCGGGTCGCCCCGACGGAGCAGCCAGAGTGGACGGGAGCTGTGGAGTCTGACGGAGGCACTTTCGCCGCGAGCCGAGGGGGCGAAGT
>CAUYUJ010019663.1:49849-127121 GCA_963575745.1 Prorocentrum cordatum
AGGAGGAGGAGGAGGAGGAGGAAGAGGAGGAGGAGGACGAGGAGGAGGAGGAGGAGGAGGACGAGGAGGAGGAGGTGGGGGGAGAGCACCAGGAGGAGGAGAACGAGGACCACCAGGAGGAGGAGGAGGAGGAGGAGGAGGAGGAGGAGGAGGAGGAGGAGGAGGAGAGAGCACCAGGAGGAGGAGGACGAGCAAGACGAGGAGGACGAGAACGAGGACGAGCAGGAGGAAGAGGAGGAGGAGGAGGAGGAGGAGGAGGAACAGGAGAAAGAGGAGGAGGAGGAGGAGGCAGGCTGAGGCTGAGGCTGTGACTGCGACTGCCGTTGCCGCTGCGACTGTCATCGCGAATGCGACTACGACTGCGAGAACAGCAGAATTCGACAACTGGATTTTCATCTGAATCTTAAGGGGAATGCTTTCAGATATGCTTCTACACATCGCTGTTAGGTTGCTTTGCCGGGATAATTTGGTTATATATATATATATATATTACCTAACAGCGTAGACTGATAGGTTTCTAGTTGACTCAAAAGAGCTCACAGATTTCTCCACAGGGGGGTCCGGGCAGGCGTTGGGAGTTGCCGGCCGGCAGGGTGCCGGGCTTGTGCCGGGCTCGTTTTTCACCAACAGTCACACACTTCGTGCTCGTCGACCTCTCAGAACCCCATTCCCAGGCCACATTCTGAATAACCGGATGCAACAGTCACACACTTGGTGCTCCTTGACCTCCCAGAACTCCATTCCCGGGCCACATTTTGAATGCCCGGAGCCAACTGTAGGCCACTTCGTGGTCTTCGAGTCCCCAGAACTCCATTCCCGGGCCACATTTTGAATGCCCGGAGCCAACTGTAGGCCACTTCGTGCTCTTCGACTTCCCAGAACTCCATTCCCGGGCCACATTTTGGATGCCCGGAGCCAACTGTAGGCCACTTCGTGGTCTTCGAGTTCCCAGAACTCCATTCCCGGGCCACATTTTGGATGCCCGGAGCCAACTGTAGGCCACTTCGTGGTCTTCGAGTTCCCAGAACTTCATTCCTGGGCATGAATTTGAATGCCCGGAGCCAACTGTAGGCCATTCCCGGGCCAGATTTTGGATGCCCGGAGCCAACTGTAGGCCACTTCGTGTTCTTCGACTTCCCAGAACTCCATTCCTGGGCATGAATTTGAATGCCCGGAGCCAACTGTAGGCCACTTCGTGTTCTTCGAGTTCCCAGAACTACATTCCCGGGCCACATTTTGAATGCTGAGGCAGGCTGAGGCTGAGGCTGAGGCAGGCTGATGCTGAGGCAGGCTGAGGCTGAGGCTGAGGCTGATGCAGGCTGAGGCTGAGGCAGCCTGAGGCTGACGCCGAGGCTGAAGGCAGACTGAGGCTGAGGCTGAAGCAGGCTGAGGCTGAGGCTGAGGCAGGCTGAGGCTGAGGCAGGCTGAGGCTGAGGCTGAGGCAGGCTGAGGCTGAGGCTGTGTCTGTGACTGCCGTTGCCACTGCGACTGTCATCGCGAATGCGACTACGACTGCGAGAACAGCACAATTTTACAACTGGATTCTCATCTGAATCTTAAGGGGAATGCTTCCAGATATGCTCCTACACATCGCTGTTAGGTTGCTTTGCCGGGATAATATATATAATATATATATATTATATATATATATATATATATATATATATATATATAATATATATATATAATATTATATATATTATATATATATTAACATTTTTACCTAACAGCGTAGACTGATAGGTTTCTAGTTGACTCAAAAGAGCTCACAGATCACTCCACAGGGGGGTCCGGGCAGGCGTTGGGAGTTGCCGGCCGGCAGGGTGCCGGGCCTGTGCCGGGCTCGTTTTTCACCAACAGTCACACACTTCGTGCTCGTCGACCTCTCAGAACCCCATTCCCAGGCCACATTCTGAATAACCGGATGCAACAGTCACACACTTGGTGCTCCTTGACCTCCCAGAACGCCATTCCCGGGCCACATTTTGAATGCCCGGAGCCAACTGTAGGCCACTTCGTGGTCTTCGAGTTCCCAGAACTCCATTCCCGGGCCACATTTTGAATGCCCGGAGCCAACTGTAGGCCACTTCGTGCTCTTCGAGTTCCCAGAACTCCATTCCCGGGCCACATTTTGGATGCCCGGAGCCAACTGTAGGCCACTTCGTGGTCTTCGAGTTCCCAGAACTCCATTCCCGGGCCAGATTTTGGATGCCCGGAGCCAACTGTAGGCCACTTCGTGGTCTTCGAGTTCCCAGAACTCCATTCCTGGGCATGAATTTGAATGCCCGGAGCCAACTGTAGGCCATTCCCGGGCCAGATTTTGGATGCCCGGAGCCAACTGTAGGCCACTTCGTGGTCTTCGAGTTCCCAGAACTCCATTCCTGGGCATGAATTTGAATGCCCGGAGCCAACTGTAGGCCACTTCGTGTTCTTCGAGTTCCCAGAAACTACATTCCCGGGCCACATTTTGAATGCTGAGGCAGGCTGAGGCTGAGGCTGAGGCAGGCTGATGCTGAGGCAGGCTGAGGCTGAGGCTGAGGCTGATGCAGGCTGAGGCTGAGGCAGCTGAGGCTGAGGCCGAGGCTGAAGGCAGACTGAGGCTGAGGCTGAAGCAGGCTGAGGCTGAGGCTGAGGCAGGCTGAGGCTGAGGCAGGCTGAGGCTGAGGCTGAGGCAGGCTGAGGCTGAGGCTGTGTCTGTGACTGCCGTTGCCACTGCGACTGTCATCGCGAATGCGACTACGACTGCGAGAACAGCACAATTCTACAACTGGATTCTCATCTGAATCTTAAGGGGAATGCTTCCAGATATGCTCCTACACATCGCTGTTAGGTTGCTTTGCCGGGATAATTTCTTTTTTTTCTTTAAACAAAAAAGTATCCCCACCAGCCCGTCCAGAAACGACGCCCAGGCGAGTAGAGGGTCGTCCTGAGGGGCTATTCGGCGTCTTGGGTGCCTCGGGGGGGCCTCTGTGGGCCGTTCGGGATCCTCTTTGGGGCCTCCTGGGGGCCTCTTGGGGCCTCTTGGGGCCATCTTGGGGCCTTTGGGGGCCTCCTGGGCGCTTCTTGGGGCCATCTTCTTTGCCCCTTGGGTGCCTCTGGGGGGTCTCTTGGGGCCTCTTGGGGGTCTCTTGGGGACCTCCTGGGGGCCTCTTGGGGGGCCTCTTGGGGCCATCTTGGGGCCATCCTGCGGCCTCTTGGGGCATCCTGGGGGCTTCTTGCGGCCATCGTGGGGGGAATCGGCCAAGGAAGTGGGGTTCCCTAATTACAGCCCCCCCCCCAGGAGCTCCAAAAATCGCTTCCGGGACCCCTCTTGGATCGCTCTTGGAGCGCTCGTGGCCGCTCTTGGAACCATCCTGAGGCTCTCTTGGGCCCCTCTTGGAGCTATCTTGAGCCATCTTGGAGCCATCTTGACGCGTCGGATGTGCATCGCAAGCGAAAAAGTGAGAACACCAAAAATATTGATTTTTCCGTAGGGTTTTGAAGCATTTTGGCCTCTTGGATGCATCCTAATGGTGCTCTTGTGGGCACTTTGAACCGTCTTGGGGAGTTCTTGGAGCGTCTTGGAACATCATGGGGACCATCTTGAGGCATCTTGCGCTATCTTGAGCCATCTTGGAGGTCATCTTGAGCTCCCTGAGGCCCTCTTGGAGCCGTGTTGGGCCGTCTTGGCCGCTCTAACTACCCGCGGCCCCCCGTGTCCAGGTCAGCGGGGAGGGGGGAGGGGGAGGGGTAAACCCCTCCCCGAAGGGGAAGAAGGAGGGGTGGAAGAGGAAACGCTCTAAACCACCGACGCCCAGAGGGCTGGTGGGATTTCAGGGCGGCGTCGACTACGCCGTGCCGCGCTCAGGGGGGCGCCGGGATTACGTTCGTACCTTATGTCATTGGCGGTTGCGCCGGGTGTCACGCGGGCCCCGCAATCGAGAATACAGTGGGTCGTGTGCGCGCGCGTCTTCGCGCGAGCGAATCGCGCGACATCGTCGAGAACAAATGCTATCACCAAATATTCGTCCATTCGTCCAGTTTTGCCGCCATTGCGTTATAGGCGGAGCCTCGCTGCTGTCTTGCACCCAGCCTCCGCCTCTTGCGTTGCGACCCTGATTCCACGCGCGCGCGCCCCCAATATCCAATCGTCGGTACGTCGCGCGGAATATTTGATTTGTTAACGGCGTTTTCGCGCGCGCCGCGCTCGGGCCGGAGATGCGCGCTTGCCGCCGCGTCCGCCTCGCGCGGCCCAATCTGGTGTTCGCGCCATGCCAGAGCCTCGTTTGGCCGCCCAGGCAACGCGCGAGAGCACGCGCGCGCAGTCGTCCTGGCGGGCTCTAGCGTGCGATGATAGCGCCAACGTTGCAACCTCCAGCCGCCGTGCGCACTTTTTCATGCGATGTGCGCCGTAGTTGTGGCGACGCTGGCTCCCGATTGAAAGCTGCGCGCAATGCTGCCTTCGTATACTGAAACACAAGCGCGAAAACGCAACGCAACACCGCATAATGAATGAAAAATCGTGCACCCAACTCGGGAACCATTCGGGCGCAGTTCGAGCGCCATACCTTACTTGGGCCCGTTTGCCCTCTGCAAGGGCCCAGCGCCCTCACCGACGCCGCGTGGCAGCCGCCGACCCCCTCGGGCCATGACAAAATCATGACGGAGGGTCTTTCTCAAGTGTGAAGGCCTTGCGGCCACCGCCGCCGATCCTGAAGGGGAAACCCGAAGCGTATGGGAGACGAGGAATCAAAGGTGAACATTTCTCCCACGGAATGGTGCCCCCCCGCGGGGGGATGGGTCAGACCCCGCGGGGCCCTCCCCAGGATCCCCCCCAGGACCCCCCCCGGACCCAGCCGGGAAACCCCTTGTAGCAGGGAAGGGATCGAAGGGAAGGGGCTCCCTTTCGATTCGTTTGACGCGGAGGGCCTAAGACGACGGCGACGACGACGACGATGACGGCGACGACGACGACGACGACCATGACGACGACGACGGCGACGACGACGACGACGCAAGCTGTGAAGCAGACCAGCTCGGTACACGCTGTCGCGCGCCAGGGCAGCGGCGGCGGGCGCGGACCTGATCCGCTGCCCGCCTTGGCGGGCTGCCGGGGGTTGCCCCGGATTGTCCCTACGATGTAGCCGCTGGCCGAGCACTCGGCGCGCTCGTGGCCGCGCGGGCGCCAGGCATCATCTCCTCGCCGAGGGGCGGGGGCAGGCCAGACATCTCCAGCGGACCGCGTTCTGGTGGATCGCGGCCTCGCCGTGCTTGTCGCAGGCCCGCCAGACGCAGGCATCGCCCTGGACGCCGCATGGGGCCCTGGGCCGTTGACGGTATCGAGGCCAGGCGCAGCGGACGACTGCAGCAGCGCGTTGCCGTCTTGCTGGGTTATGCAGAGCCGCTCCGAGAGTTCCATCGCCATGACGTTCATCAAGTCGGTGAGGTCGAGGCGCATTTGCACCGTGGGGTGCAACTTGTCCCCCATCTTGGCCTTACATTCGGCGTGATGATGGTGGTGATGACGCTGGTGTTGTTGGTCGTGATGATGCTGCTGCTGATGGTGTTGATGGTGGCAGTGGTAATTGTGATGGTGACGGTGATGGTGACGACGACGATGACGCTGATGATGATGCTGATGATGATGATGCTGATGCCGATGATGGTGATGATGGTGATGTTGCTGATGATGATAATCATGCTGATGCTGGCGATGACGATGATGCTGATGATAGGATGGTGGTGATGATGATCATGAGGATGTTGATGATGCTGATGTTGACGATGGTGATGATGATGCTGCTGCTGATGCTGCTGATGATGATGGTGATGATGATGCTGATGATGATGATAATGATGGTGATTGTGATGGTGATAGTGGTAATTATGCTGATCTTGATGACGATGACGATGACGATGATGATGATGATGATGATGATGATGATGATGAGGATGATGATGATGCTGCTTCTGCTGTTGCCGATGATGATGATGACGCTGCTGCTGATGATGCTGATGATAATACTGGTGATTCTAATGCTGATGATGGTTCTGATGATGATGCTGATCTTGATGATTATGACGAGGCTGATGATGATGATGCTGCTGCTGATGATGAGCATCATCATGATGATGATGATGCTGCTATGAGGATGGTGCTGATGATGATTATGATGCCACTGTGATGATGATGATGGTGCTATGATGCTGCTGATGGTACTGCTGTCAATGATGATGCTGATTATGATGCTGATGATGATGCTGCTGCTGCTGATATTTGAGTTGTTAATGACGCCGACGATGATGATGGTGCTGAAGGTGATGATGGTGAGGATGCATCTGCTGCTTCTGATGCTGATGCTGATGGTGATGGTGGTGATTATGATGGTATGATGGTGATGATGATGTTGATGCTGATGATGCTGATGATTAAGAAGCTGGTGATGGTGATGATGGCGATGGTGATGGTGCTGGTGATGGTGATGATGACGACGATGGTGATGGTGCTGGTGATGCTGATGATGACGACGATGATGATGCCGCTGATGGTGATGCTGATGCTGATGATGATGATGATGATGATGATGATGCTGATGATGATGATGATGATGATGATGATGATGATGATGATGCGGATGATGATGCTGATGCTGCTGATGATGATGATGATGATGCTGATGATGATGATGCTGATGATGATGATGATGCTGGTGGTGGTGGTGATGGTGGTGGTTGTGACAGTGATGGTGGTAATGCCAACGAGCATGATGCGGCTTATAATGACGATGATGAGGAGGAAGGAGGGACAGGAGGGAGGACATGGGGGATGAGGTGGACGCGCAGCAGGAGGGGCAGGTGATGGACTGAGAAGGGGTAGGAAGTGTTGGACGGACGGGGGGGAGCACGACTGGAGATGGGGGATCGGCGGCGGGAGGTGATGAGGTGGAGGAGGATCCGTAACTGGGGAAACCATTGTGGTGGTGGTGGTGGTGATGTTGATGCCGATGCTGCTGATGCTGATGATGAAGATGCGGATGATGGCGACGGCGATGATGCTGATGGTGATGACTATTCCGATGATGCCGATGATAATGCTGATGATGATGATGCTGCTGATGATGATGATTCTGATGATGATGATGCTGAGTGTGATGATGATGCTTATGATGATGATGCGGATTATGATGTTAACGATGATGATACTGCTGGTGATGAAAATGACGATGAGGACGATTATGATGCTGACGATACTGATGATGCTGATGATGATGACGACGATGTCGATGATGATGATGCTGATGATGCTGATGTTGATGATGATGATGATGATGATGATGATGATGATGATGATGATGATGGTCATAATGGTGGTGCTGATGATGCTGATGATGATGACGACGATGATGATGGTGATGTGTGATGACGACGATGATGATGCTGATGCTGATGATGGTGACTGTGACGATGATGATGGTGGTGGTAGTGACGATGAGGATGAGGTGGGCATGGTGACGATGCCGATGTCGTGGAGGGTAAACTTGCGATTACGACGACTATGACGAGGATGACAATGGTGATGGGGATTCTGATTCTCAGGGTGATGGTGGTGAGGCGGAGGAATCAAGATAATGTGTTGGAGTAGGGATGGTGCCGGTGATGAAGTAGGATGAGGGGGAGAAGGAGGTGGAGGAGGATGAGGAGGAGTAGGAGGAGGAGGAGGAGGTGGAGTTGATCAGGGAATGTTCGGAGCACGTATTTGGACGATGATATTGTTGATCGGGTGGGGAGTATGGCTGATGGTAAAGAGAGAGGGGGCGGATGATGAGGACATACGTGGATGGAGGAGGTGAGTTTGTTTCGATATGGATATTGATGACGACGACTACGATGATGCTGCTGATGCTGATGCCGCTGATGCTGCTGTCGATGATGATGCTGCCTATGCTGATGCTGCCGATGATGAGGATGCTGCTGCTGCTGACGATGATACTGCTGCTGCTGATAATGATGATAACTATGCTGGTGATGGTGATGATGACGATAACCATGGCGATGATGACGATGACGATGACGACATGTACGACGACCAGACGATGACATCGATGCTGACGACGGTGACTACAGAGCCGATGCCGATAGTTACATTAACGAGGCGAGAGATCATGGCAGACGTGACGCTGGCAATTACGATGTCGTCAGTCACATTGGTGATTGTACATTTGATAACCATGACGGTACTGACGGCGATGACTGTGGTGATGGGGATGGCGATGTCGATTATGAAATTCGTGCCGTTGTCGTTGGTGTTCATGGTGTGCGGACGGAGACGTCGACAACGATGGTGACGGGCATGATGACGAGCAGAGGGAAGACGCTAGCAACGATGATCATTGGTTGAGGAAACGAGGAGGGGGAGGTGGATAAGGCGGAGGCTACTAAGGATGTTGAGGAGGACTGACGAGGCGTATGAGCAGAAGTGGGAATGGGGGAAGAAGACATGAGGCGTAGGTGGGGGGGGGAGAGGAGACGGATGCGAAAAGAAGATGGGGATGATGAGGAGGAGGAGGAGGAGGGAACATGCGAAGCAGGAGATGCAATGATGAGGCTGAGGCGGAGGCAATGCATTACGAAGGGAGGGGCGGTGGGGTGGATGCTGCGGGGGAGGGGTTGGTACAGGATAAGGAGGAGCAGGCGTAGGATGATGACGACTCTGTATGTGCCACTGTCTGCCCGCTCCCGAATCCGGACTGCGGGCGGTGGGATGCCGACGTCCGTGTTCGCGCCTCCCAGCCGCCCCCAACACCCGCCTCGCCCGCGCTAGAGGGGAACCATCCCTCCTCCGCCTCGATGCCCGCGCGGCCCCCTTCCAAGTTGGTAGGCGGCATGCGTCGCGTCGGCGGGGGTCTCGGTCCGTGATTTTTGCGGGGCGCCTCGCTCCTCGCTTCGCTTCGCATCGATGGGGGCCTCGCGCGCGGGTGGTGCAGCTGCGTCGCCTCAGTGGGGGTCTTGCTCCGCGATGTCGGTGGGTGGGGCCTCTCTCAGCGACGGGGGTGGCGCCTCGCTGCACTATGGAGCGCGGCTCGCTCGTCGGCGAGGGACGCAACCCAGTCGCACCTGCGGGGGTCTCGCTCCTCGACTGTTGGGGGGGGGGGTCGCTCTGTGACCGGGGAGGCGCCTCGCTGTGTGACTGGGCACTGCTCGCGGGGGCAAGGGTCTCGCGCGGAGGTGGCGCGGCTGCTTCCATGAGACATGGGCTCCCGATTCGGAAGAGGCACAGCCCGTTGTCTTGCGTCGTTTGGGAGGGGGCGAGGTGAAGCCCGCCCGCCCCCTCATTCGTCTGGCGCTCCGCGGAACGGCTCAATCCAAGATTTTAATGGCGACTGACGTCAGTCGGATGCGGTGCTCGCTGCGGAGAGTGGACGGAGGTAGTCGAGTTGGGTGGGTTGGCGGGTGGGTGGGTTTGTGGGTGGGTGGGTGGCGGGTGATGATGATGTGATGGTAAGGGCGAGGAGGACATGGATAATGATTGGGGAAGTGAGGAATTTGATGTTGATGATGCTGATGCTGGTGATGACGATGCTGATCATGTTGGTAATGATGATGATGATGATGATGATGATGCTGATGATGATGATGATGATGATGATGATGCTGGTGATGGTGATGATATAACGCGGCTGATGATCATGAGGTTGATGAGGATGATGCAGATGATGATGCTGTTGCTGATGAGGCTGATGATGATGACGATGACGACGACGTTGATGATGACGCTGATGCTGATGCTGGTACCCCTGATGATAACCATACTACGAATTGCAATGATGATGATGCTGCTGATGGTGATCATGAATGCGATGCTGATGATTCTGATTATGCTTGTACTCATGATGATGATAATGGTGATGCTGACGATGATGATGACGATGTTGATGCTGATACCCTGATGTGGGTGATGGTACTATGGTGCTGCTGCTGCTTATGATGATGGATCCGGCGATTGTTATTGTAATGATACTGGCGACGATGCTGATTCCGATGATGACGAAAATGGTGCTGGTGATGATGATGATGCTGACAACGCTGATGATGATGTTCATGATGCTGATGCTGATGAAGCTGATGCTGGTGATGGTGCTAGCTGTGATGATGATGCTGTTGATGATGACGATGATGATGATGCTGCTGCTGATGATGATGATGATGATGAAATATGATGGTGCTGGTGCGGCTGATGCTGATACTGTTGTGATGATGCAGCTGCCTATGCTGTCGCTGTCGTGGTGGCTGTGATGGTGATGATGATGGAGGTGATGCTGATGTTGCTGACGATGCTGACCATGCTGGTGATGATGATGCGGACTCTGATGATGCTGATGCTGATAATGTTGATGCTGATGCTGATGATGATACTGATGATGACCGTGATGATGCTACTGATGATGATGCTGATGGTGATGATGACGGCGATGGTGATGATGCTGGTGATGCGGATGATGCTGATGCATGTGATGATGCTGATGATGCTGGTGATGATGCTGATGCTGATGATACTGATACTGGTGATGATGGTGATGGTGATGGTGATGGTGGTGATACTGATGGTGACGATGGTGATGATGACGTTGATGCTGATGATGCTGATGCTGATGTTGTTAATGATGACGATGATGATTGTGGTGGTGGTGGTGATGCTGCTGCTGATGATGATGATGCTGATGCTGCTGATGATGATGATGCTGATGGTGGTGATGATGATGATGAGGATGATGATGATGATGATGATGATGATGATGATCTTGACGAGGAGGAGGAGGAGTAGGAGGAAGAGGAGGAGGGAACCGTAGCCATTTTGGCTCAAGCAGAAGAGGCGGCTCAAGACCAAGCGGCCTAGGGCAGAGTCTGCTCCTCCTCCTGGGGACAACGGTGGCGGCGCTACAACGGAGCCTACCGCCGCTGGCGCCGCCAGCGCTGGATGCGCAGCACCTGGCAGCACCGCCACAGGCAGTGAGGTGGGCGCCTCACAGCAGCCCGCCCAGACAGCCAAGGAGCGCGCTGCTGCAGTGCTGGCGGGCAAGGGTGCCAGCAAAGGGGACGCCAGCCAGAGGCGGGGGTAGCCCAGGGCCGCAGGGCGCGGCTCGGGTGCGCATCGCGGAGCGCCCCACGTACCACTACTTCCAAGCTGATGCCGAACATGTGCAGTGTCCAGGGGAGCGGCACTACCGACCACATGATCTGGCGCAGCTACCAGAACCAGAAGACTAGCTGCATTCAGAGGGGAATGTAGCACCACAACTACGACAACCAACAGCAGCCCATCGACGGCGACGATGGGGGGCAGCTATCTGTACCTCTCTCCAGATGGCCAGGGATGTGCATTCCCCTGGGCTGGAGACACGAAAGACACAGATGACGACAACAGGTGGGTGTTCTTTGTCGACTGCTTCCACGGCAGCCCCGTCTACTTTCATAGCCTCGCCGACTGGGTCATCGGCAGGATCATCGCAGGGGTGGGCTTTCTCTCCCTCGGTGGCGCCATCGTCTACACCACCCAGAGGATCCCCCACGTCGGCGGGGGCCCATGCCGACCTGCCTGTGTCAGCCATGTTCGCCAGCACCTCGTCGGCAGGGGATTAGAATGCTCTGGGCTTCGGCCTTGCACCTTCGAGGCTGGCCGAGGGTGACGGCTCAGGCAGGGGCGGCACATGTGCCCTTTCTTCAACGGCAGCCGATAACACTCAGCGCGGGCGAGTGGACACGGACGACGAGAAGCAGAAGGGCACGGAGCCAAACACTGACAACAACGGCCGTCGAAGGACCAGCATGGACGGGGACTGGGGCCCCTTCGACCAGCTGGAGATGGACGCCTACCCTTTCGTGACAACGGGCTGCGAGGGTGACCAAGAGCCCGACACCCCACACATCGCCACCGACGAGACAGAGGGACAGCACCCTGCTGCTACTCCTCCTGGCGCGTTTTGTCCGTCTGAGGCCCTGGAGGTGAAGCCCTGCGCTCAGGCACCCCAGGAGCATGTGATAACCAGTCGAGACAAGATGAAACGGTATCACAAACACGATCTCCAAACAGTGCGTTTCTACTTCGCCAACTACACCAAGTGAAACCAGGCAGGGCTCGAATACGTCAACAAGATTCGGGATGACGAAGGGTGCCATGTCCAACTTGGTGCAGAGACTCACCTACGAGGGCCACCTCTACATGCAGCGATCAAGAAGCTCAGCAAGGCGCACTGGGAGGCGGAGGCCAGGCCCGCCAACGAGACCCAGGTACAAGGAGAGCTCGGCCGAGGAGGTACATGGGTTGCCGTCGGCGCCCACTTGAGCTCCAGGGCCGTCCGACTGCGACGAGCGGAGTGGTCTCAGCCAGCTGCTGGGCAAGGCATGTGGGCCGCGCGTGAGGTCCGCCTGCATGGCCACACGCTCCTCTTCCTCTCCGCCTACTTCGCTTGCGGGGAGGGACTCTCGGGGGATAACATGCAGATGCTAGAGGAGATGGTTAGCAAAATCCAGGCAACTGGGGTTCCTTTCATCCTTCTAGCCGACTGGAACATGTAAGTGTCGGAGATTCGGGAGTCTGGGATAGAGGACTACCTAGACGCCAGGTTTGTGTTTCCTGAAGGGGCCTCTCGGGAGTACGGCAAGCGGGTGATCGACTTCGGACTGGTCTCCTCCCACCTCGTTCCAGACCTCACCTTGGAGTGCGACCTAGAGGGGCCATGGGCCCATCCTCATCTTGGCATTCGCGGCAGCTTAGCAGGGGCATTCAGGGAACGGCAGATGCAGGTCCTCACGCAGCCAGTATCGCTTCCCCTGGACGTGCAAGGGCCTACGCTGGCCTGGGAGGTATTCTTGGAGAAAGCTCGTGCCCGACTTCCAAGCCGGCCCAGACAAAGTATTTCACTGCCGAACCTTGTACAGATCCTGCTCTTTCTGACAGGCATGCTCTCTTTTCAGGTGCAGCTGAGGAGCTGCACAAGTCCAAGCCTGTTGGCGTGCGCGACATCGCGCACCATCGCGGCTGTCCTCCAGGCCCGATGATGAGACCTGCCATGCCACCAGCCAAACTAAGCGGTCAACATGGGGGCACGCATAAGTTAGCCTTCTGGAAATGTATGGTTGCGCGGCTTCAGGACTTTCATGGACTCCGTATCGGGGAGGAGAGCCCAGGAAAGACAGCAGAACGCCAACAAGTTGGGAAGCTCATCCAGGCCAAACTCGGAAGTATCCAGGAGCATCTTGTCCCAAGGGTTTTCAGGAATACCTCATCCAGAACACCTCAGACATTCAGGACATCCAGATGCAGGCCCAGCAGATACCCCAACTATCCCAGGACGGCATTAAAGACCAGGCCAAGAAGTGTAAAGCTATCCGAGACTGTGCTGATCGCGAAGCCTATCGGGATAAACAAGCTGGGTTTCAGGAGTGGCTCTCCCGGAGCCTCCGAGGGGGGGCCAAGTGGGCCCATCGACATGCCGCCACTTGGGGCCGCCCTGAGGCCATGCCCGCCCAAGAGCTGGACACGGAAGGGGACCCGCTATGGGGCCCCTCGGAGGCTCTGGAGACTAAGAAGACTCGGTGGCAGACACTCTGGAAAGATCCTGGAGGCCAAGGGCGCCCCTCTACCCGAAGCTGGCGGCAAGCGTTCCGGCAGGAAGCGCAGGCTCAGGTACCTGAGCTGTCTGAACTTCGAGCCCCGCAGGTCTTGGCAGCGTGCCGGGCGTTCCCAAGTTCTATGGGCATGGGGGCCGACCAGTGGAACCCCAAGCTCTGGGCCACTCTACCTGAGGAGGCGCACGATGAATTCGTCTGTCTCTTGCAGGACATCGAGTGCACGTGCGCGTGGCCAGAGCAGATCCTGTTGAATGAAGTTGGCATGCGTCCCAAACCCACAGGGGAAGGGGACAGACCCATCACTCGGACCCAAGGGTTGTACCGCGCCTGGTCCCGACTCAGGAAAGAAGCTGTTGCCACCTGGGAGAAACAGAAAGCGGGATTCTGGCATGCAGCCGCGCGAGGTTCTGACCCTTTGAAGGCGGCCCTTCCCAGGCGCGACAAGGCCGAAGCTGCGAGCTGGATCTCGGTCGACTGGGCCGCCCTGCTCCTAGATGCGGTTTTTTTTTCTCGACGCGCTCAGCCCTTTCTGGATATATGCCATCGGCAAAGCACTCGAATACCCACTACACACCATGTACATGGGCATGCGCGTGCACACCGCCGATAGGGTCCTCATCTTAGGGCGCGAGGCCTCAGATTTTATCTCGGTCGAACGGTCCATCCTCCAGGGGTGCATGCAGAGTGTGAGCTGGGCGCGTGCATACGTACATGACATGCTCGACGCGGCGCATGCACTGTGCAGGCCCATGGAGATCAGCACCTGGGTCGACGATATTGCCTTGTCCTCCAGGGGTCCCAAGGCCATCGTGCATCGACTCACCACCCAGGGCGCCATCGACTCGGCTCGCCACATGAAAGCCCGAGGTCTCCGTCTCTCCGGGGAGTCCCAGCTCCTCGGTAGCAACAAGGCCCTGGTCCAAGGGATCCACAAGGCCCTCCAGAAGGCAGATATTCACATCCAGCTGACCACCAAGACGAGAGACCTCGGACTTGATTTTGCTTCAGGACGGCGATCTACGAAGGTTGCCAAAGGTAGATTGAAGAAGGCCTTCGCCAGGGCCGGGCGGGCCAAGAAGCTCCTGAAAGCCAACGGCCGAGCCAGCGAGCTCAACCTCACGGGAGTTAAGCCACAAACCTCCTGGGGAATGATGGCCCAAGGGGCCTCGCCTACGGCGCTGAAGCAGCTTCGGTCCAGGATGGCTGCACTCACGGGGAAACAGAGAGCTGGTGGCTGTGCGACAGTAGCTATCCGACTTGGCCCTGGAAAGAAGGCGACCCTTTGTTCTTTGCGCGGCGCGAAATGGCCAGGCCATGGCTGCACATCCTCCCTGCTCTCGTGCGCGAGCGGATTGCGTTCCAAGCCGCCTGGGCCAAGTGCGTCGAGGTCATGCGTGCTGCAGTACACCCGTGGGGCAAGGTCCGAGGTCCCATAGGTGCTCTGGTGGCCGCATTACTTCAGAGTGGATGGGATCCCCAGCTCCCCTGACAGTGGAAGGACCCCACATGGAGATACCTACTACTTGGTACCCGGCGAGGCCCCACCTGATAGAGCCCAATTCTACTTGGAGGCGGTCTCGGGATCCAAACCAGGGTGGCAGCAGTGTGTACTAGCCGAGGTTGAGGGCACTTTCGAGCAGCAGATTTGGCGAGAATTTGCAGCCCAGCACTTTTGTGGGAAGGGCCTCGAACATGGGGCAGATCTCGCAGTTGTCATGAAGCTCATCCGTGCCCATCGGCGTGCGCAGCGTCATGGGCACGCTGCACTGCTCGAGCGTATCGCTACAGGCGCGCTGTGGCCAGGGGGTCGTCGGCACCCAGCCGAGCCCGATCAACAAAAATGCCCTCGGTGCGCTGCAGCACGCCACTATCCGCTCCCTGTCGAAGATAGCCTACACCAGCAGTGGATATGCCCATGTCCAGCGCCCACGGACCATGCGGCTTTCGACCTCTTACCCCAGGTCCGAGGCGAGCACGAGGAGTGGCCCTGTTTCTGGCATCGCGGGATAGTTCCGATTCTCTGGATTTACCCGCACATCGACCAGTTCCCCGAATGGAGATTTGAATGTTCAGGAGGTGTTGCCCAGGACCAGCGGATGGAGCTCCCCCCAGATGCCCATGTGGGTATTGGCGGCAGTGGAGGCGACTACACCAGTGACGTGAGGCTTCGTAGATGTGGCTGGGGTTTTGCTGTCTGGGCCCAGGGTACCATCCTCGGGGAAGCCTGGGACCCGCTCCTCGGAAGGCACCAGACGGTGCCCCTCGCGGAACTCGAAGGCCTCACACAGGCCCTGAAGCACACAGCTGGCCCAGCCACGTTCGTTGTAGACTGTGCCTACCTTTTGAAAGCCATCCGCCAGGGCCCCAGCCAGGTGCAGCCTATGCATGCGGCCGCCTGGGCCCGCTTTTGGCATGAGTTTTACTCCGGGCCTGGAGGGGCCCAGTTTCAGAAGATTAAGAGTCACCTCGCGGAGGCTGGCATAGACAGGCACGTTTCAGAAGCTGAATTCAGGTGTAATGAGGCGGCTGATGAGGCGGCAAAGAAAGGAGCTGCGCTCGCCCAGTTGCCCCCCTGCCTCACTCGCCGAGGTTGCTCGAATCGATTCCCTGGCCAAGAAGGTCCTGGAACATTTGCTCGAGGTAGGAATGGCCGAGGTCCTGGCCAGGCAGGCGGACGCCAAGGCCCCAGGAGCCCCGACCCCAGCAGATCTGGTCGCAGCCCGCAGGGCGCGACGAGGTGAACGAATTGCAGCTCGAATGGACGCCCGCCAAGCTACCGCCCACCAGGTGGTTCCAAGGCGAGGCTCCTTTTTTCTGCACTGTATGCCTGACGGCACCGACCCGCCAGCTTCCCGCCAACGAGTGGCTAGCTGCCCCGTGTCGGGGCCTTCCCCATCAGATTCACAGCTCGCACAGAATTCGGTGCCTGCGCGGGCTGTGGTGGTGTGAGGTGTGTGGTGGTTCGGGGCACACCCGTTTCAACATTCTGGGGAAGGCATGCCAGCGCCCGACGGGAGCTGGCAAGAAAGCTTTGGATAAGCTCGCCAGAGGACTGCTCCCGCCCAATCGGGATGCCTGGCCAGACGAGTCTAGGCCCAGTCCAGGGTGAGCCTTTCCTGCCCTTTTCCCTTCTTAAGGGCCCTGGCATCGGTACCAGACCCAGGCCCTCGTGCAGTCGTTTCCCAGGACGAGGAGGAGGAGGGGGAGGTGGAGGAGGAGGAGGAGGAGGAGGATGATGATGATGAGGAGGAGGAGGAGGAGGAGGAGGAGGAGTAGGAGGAGGGGGGGAGGGGGAGAAGGATGAGGAGGAAGAGGAAGAGGAGGAGGAATGAGGATGAGGAGGAGGAGGACGAGGAGAGGAGGAGGAGGGAGGAGGAGGAGAGGAGGGGAAGGAGGAGGAGGAGGAAGGAGGAGGAGGGGAGGGGAGGAGGAGGAGGAGGGGGAGGATCGAGGAGGAGGAGGTGGAGGAGTTGGGGGAGGATCAAGGATGATGATGAATTTAAGGAGGGGTGAAAAGGGTAGGAGGGAGGCGGACTGAGGCTGCGGATGAGGAGAGGCGGATCTGGTTGAGGAGAAGGCAGAGGCGGAGGCAAAGACGGAGGCGAAGGAGGAGGAAAAGGAGGATGATGATGATGATGAGGAGGAAAATAATGAGGATGGGGAGGTTGCGGAGGAGGCAAATGAGGAAATATGAGGGGGGAGAAAGCAGAGGGGGCGGGCGGACGTTGACGTCGACGAGGAGAGGGAGGAGGATGAGGAGGAGGGTGTGGCAGGTGTGGTGGGAGCTCTTGCAGTGCTGTAAGCCACAGCGGCACTTTGAGAAGGAGGAGGAGCAGGAGGAGGAGGAGGAGGAGGAGGAGGAGGTGGTGGGAATTGCTTGCGCCATTAGTGCGCCCAGCACGGTCGGCGTACGTACGGCTTCAGTGCGAAGCGTGTCCCTAGATGGTTCAGGTGGAGTAAGTAATGGGGAGGATGAGGTGGAGCAAATAGTGGTGAGGAGAAGGCGGAGGAACAGGAGGAGGAGGAGGTGGAGGAGGAGGAGGAGGTGCCGTTGGGGCGCCCTCGGGAGGTCTACGTTCCCGGAGTTTCCTTCGCTCGATGGCAGCAAGCCGATATCCTTCAAGGCGGGCGGCCCGCCGCGCGGTTGCGGCCACTTTTAGCAGGGATCCTGTTGCTGCCGTCCTTCGGCTGTGCCGCTGGGTTTGCGAATGCTCCTTCCACGGTGGGCGCCACGCCCATCCTCCTTCTCCTCTCCTCCCCCCTTTTCCTTCTCTCCTCCTCCTCCTCCTCCTCCTCCTCCTCCTCCTCCTCCTCCTCCTCCTACTCCTTCTCCTACTGCTTCTCCTCTTTCCCCTCACCTACTCCTCCTCCTCCTTATCCTCCTCCCTCCTTCTCCTTCCTCCTCCTCCTCCTCCTCCTTCTCCAGGTGCCGCTGTGGCTTACAGCACAGCAGGAACTCCCACCACACCTGCCACACCGTACAACCCATTGGTAAAAAAGGTCAATCGCATGCGGGGTGGTAGGCCTAGTTTGGCACGGTGCACGTACTCTCACTTACCTCCGCCCGCAGAGTTTCTGGCTGATGGTTCTCAGACTCGTTGCTCACAAAGTCGAGTGGGCAGATTTCGCACGCTTGGAAGAGATCTCGCCACTTACTCCTACTGTAGAGGTGCTCATGTTGAATGGCACAGGGCGCACTGCCATGAGAGACGAGGACGTGCTGCCAGCCCTCCCAACCATACGTGTGTGCAGTCTGGCTTTAGGCTCTAGGGGTTCACGATGTGCCAACAGACCATGCGGAAGGGGGCGTGTGTTCAATGCCGCGTTGAACACAATCCGTAACCATTTTGGCTCAAGCAATTTTGTCTCAAGACATTGTGGCAAGTCTTCAGGCATTTGGAACACTTGGTTTGTGCCTATTGCCGCCAAACCCTTGTTACTCCGCCGTTGCCGCAATGAACGTCGTGGTGCTTGCAGGAAAGTTCGCCATCCTGCTCGTCGGCCACGGCTGCGTCGCCGCCGACGACCTAGCCAAGACTTTGGAGGAGCGCCGCCTGATGGAGGACGACTCGCACAACTGCAACGCCACGAGCGAGGCCGACGGCGTGGGGCTGCTCCAGTCGCGGACGTGGGGCAAAGACAAAATTACTTGCGATGATTGCACTGAGCCAAACACCTACTGCTGCTGCGTAGATGACTGCGATGGGCCAGGGGTTTGGGCAAGTTGCTGCGTTGATGGCGGCTTGATTGCTCCAGGATATCCTTGCCTATTTGGTATGATCAACAAATGCACAAGGGGGTACTGCTGTTATCACAAGGAGTGTGTGTGGCGTGCTAGCTCCCTGCCCCGATCGTTTCAAAGTCCTGCCCGTTCGCGCGATAACCTGCGCGTTTGCGTTTTGTTCCCCCCCCCTCACCTCCTTGCGCGAGCCTCCTTCCTGCCTGCCCTCCTCCTCCTCCTTCCGCATGAAGACCTGGTCAGCTCCCCGCCAGGCGTTTTTCCGCAATCGGGGAAGCATGCGAGACCTTCTGAGAGTTATCGGTTAAACTCTCACCAGTTTCGAAGACCTGGTCAGCTCCCCGCCAGGCGTTTTTCCGCAATCGGGGAAGCATGTTTGAAACTGGACTGGACTGGAAAAAAAAGGTTCCAAGAGAAACCCAACGCGGCCCCGAGAGGCAATCGCCGCCCCAATCCCGCAGGAAAGCACATGTGTGTATATATATATACATATATATATATATATATATATATATATATATGTATATCCCTGGGGGTGAGGCCAGGGGCCTAAGGACAGGTGCCCCGACCCCCCATGGCGGGACCGGGGCTCATTTTCCTTGTGTTTTTAAAAAGGTTTCCGCGTCCTGGGCCTCGGAGGCCGCTGCCTCCGACCTCCCATGGGAGGACGGGGCGGCCGGGGAGGTCCAAAATAGTCCAGGAGGGCCTCCAGAGGCTCCCAAGACGGCCCAAGCGGGCCCCGAGTCCCCGAAAGACCGCTCCAGGACGCCCAAGATAGGCCCAAGACGGCCTGAGAGGCCCCCCAAAGCACTCCACGACGATTCAAGACGCCTCTCCAGAGCGCTTCAAGAGGCCGAAATCGTCAATTTTACGAAGGTTTTCGAACGATTTTGGCCCCCAAGAGCGCCCCAAGACGGCCCAAGATGGCCCCAAGACGGCCCCAGAGTCGCCCAAGACAGCCCAACAGAGCCCCAAGACGGCTCCAAGATGCGCCCAAGAGGGGGACCACGACTCCAAAATTCGACCCTCCCACTTGAAGAGTGCCCCAGGAGGCCCCAAGGAGCCCCCAAGAGGCCCCAGGAGGCCCCCACGAGGCACCCAGGAGGCCCAAACGAGGCCTAAAGAGGCCACAAAACAGCCCCGAGGAGGCCCCACAACGGTCCCAAAACGGCTACCGAGAAGCTGCGAAACTGCCTTCACGACGTCCCCGACAGGCCAACCACGAGATCCAAACCAACACCCATGAGGCCTCTGACCCACCACCCAGGGCACGGTGGCGGGAGCAGTGAAAGCACTTGTGCACAGCATGTTCCGGCGGGAGCCTTCCGGAACACGCTGCAGGAGGAGGAGGAAGATCAGGAGGAGAGAGAGCCGGAGTGGGAGGAGGAGGAGGAGGAGGGGGACGAGGAGGAGAAAGAGGCCTCCCAGTGGGTAGGCACTCGGTTTGGGTTAAGGGTTTGTTCCCGCCAAGGAGGGTGGGGGCAAAGTAACGGGAGCTCATTCCCTTAGATCGGACATCCATAATTTAAATTTAGTTTTTCAGGGGTCTACAGCTTGTAGTCGAAGGAATGAGGGGAATGCTCCATAGGGTTTCGGCATGCAGCTCGCTCTTCGAGCGAATGCATCGGCTCAATCTTCGCACTTCTCACATTATCGTCCTCCTGCCGCTCTTCGTCGGCGTCCTCATCCGCTGTCGCTACTCGTACACTGATTGCGAGAATGTCTCAGGCGGCACAACAGTTGGAACACCTTCATCCAAAGATTGTCTGGGGCCCCAACCTTGCGGGCGGCTGAATTACTTTACAGTGGGGGGAGGGCACAACAGCTAAAAACATCAGAAGACCAACAGCCTGAGTCTCTCACGCGTGGGACAGCTATATTTAGCATAGCAGGGCATAGCGTAGCAGCAGGGCAGGGTATCACTACAACATCTTGGGCACCAGCATCCTTATAAACACCTTTGCCACATACATCATGGCATTGTGACAACAAACATACATGCAACAAACACAGATACAAACATGTTTTCATCATTATCGCAACCACGCTCAAACATTTTGGTTCAAACCGTTTCGGCATTTTCCATAACACAAGAAAAATGCGCACTCGAAAAGGTGCTTCTTTCTCTTCCCACCATCGCAGATGGACGAGGTTGCTGGCGATGATGGCGCTGGCGGCGCAGACGCACATATCAGAGATATGCACGAAGACGTTCGAGACAATGCTCGGCTTCGTAGGAGACCAGGCCCCATTGAAGCTAAAGGGCCCCCGTCGTTGTTCTTCATCATGGGCAATCGGAGAGGTTTGTGGGCACGAGAGTTCCGCTCAGTGCCAGTTGCTCTTCACAACGACGGCCGAACATATCTGTTCGCAGTTGTTGTCGCGAGGTGGGAGATGATTCCGCCGAGTTGGGTTGGCGATAGAGACCAGCTCGACAGTATGGTGATCCAGGGGGCAATCCGAAACCATTGTGGTAAATATTCTGGATTTCTGGTATACAGGGCCATCGTGAGTGTAGACATTGGCGAGCCATTAGTATGTGATCTCATGTAGCCACGAGATATTCTAGACATGTTGGTTGGCCGTCGTTGCAGTCTTTGGAGAAATCGCGATGACAAACAAGATGGGGTTTGGGATGACATACGGGAACAAATGTTTCACGAATATGGACACGTGATGCTGGAAAAACCCGTTGTAGTGTGCATTGCGTTGGCAAGAAGTATTACAGAGTTGATGTCATCAATATTTCACTGTATTGTGATCGGTAGGCGTATGGCCCGAATCTCGCTAAGTACCCCAAGTAGGTTGTGCATGCAACGGTTTCGACGAGCGTACCCTGTGCAACAACATTATCAGCAGCGTCAGCGAGCTGTAAGAGAGTCTGTGAGTAAATATCGTGGCATGGGGGCCGAGTTGATTCTGAGATGGTTAGGAGCGACCTCCACGTTGAAATCATTACGCCATGCCCCTAAATCTGTTAAACACTGGTCAGCGCTGTTCGCTCAGAATGCTAACATAAATCGTGAAGACCTCACGCTAACATTGAAAATGATACGGTACGAGACGTTACGACGATCGAGAGTGAGGCTTGATTGGTTGTGTATGCTACTCACTCGAATGCTGTTGAACGATGCCGATTGGAGCAACATCGATGTATTCATTTATGTGGACTCCAGCCCCCAAGGACGAGGGTGGGAGATGCAAGCGGCATCGTTCAGGATCAAACGTCATGGCCAGGATCTTCTCATGTGCCCCTGTCCGCCAGTGCTGCTGATGCGCGCGCAACTCTCAGCGTTTCACAAGTGCGCGGCACTGCTCTGGCAGATCTTTCTGTGCTTTGGCGGGGCGCCACAAGCAATGCGGAACTTCCTGGGCAGGGTGAGGGGAATCATTTCGGACATGGGGACCGAGTATATGATTGCGCGGATTAACGACGCGCTGCCCGATTTCTTCTGTGCACTCGGGCATAAGCAACGAGTTCATCGGCAACGGTTTCTTTTCCCACAGGCTCTGGTGATACCGGGCTGGCGGCATAAGATAGATCTCTTGATTCGGCGTGGGTGTTGTTCGGTACCTTGGTTTCCTGAGTTCATCGCGAGGGCCAAGGCGATGATCTCTCTGTTTCGTGACGATGCCGTGTTTCGTAAATACATGCAAAGGCGTCGCCGCACACACCAACTGAATAGAAACATCGCAACACTCAAAGCAGAACACGCAACAACACATCGCAAACCATCAAAGCACACAAATGCCAGCACAGCGGGACACGGAGGGCAGAAGGACCGAGGTTGAGGGAAGCGCACGTGCAGTCTCTGGTGGGTGGATGGAGGACGGATGGCACATGTGAGAAATCGTGATAGCAGGTTCGAGGAGGCAGGAGGGACACGTGGATGTTACATAGGACAGTGGGGAATAACAGGAACCTTTTGGAGACGGTGGGGCGGCGATGCCTTTGCGTGTGGTTCGAAACCTTGCTTCCCAGGGAGTTCGGTACACGCTGGGGGTTTACTGGAAGCAGCGAGGCCAAGCTGGCCTTGCCGAGCTCACGAAGGATCTCTCTCTGGAGTCGTTCGCCGAATGGCGATGGGCGAAATGCGTAAGTGTCTTCATGGGCTCAATGGCTTCATATGGTCAGTGGCTGGGAATCTTGACAGGGCTGCCCTTGGGGACATCAGGGGCAAAACGCGTTTAACTAAGGTCTTCAGTGCGTTCGGGAGCAGGGCGTTTAAGCATCAGTTCGAGTTCATTTTGTGGTTTGCCGATTGGCTCCATGGGATCATGAGGTTCGCGAGCTTTTGCCCGTGCCACCAAGAAACATGGAACGCAGGCGTATATTTCAAATGCAAACAAACAGGTTGTGTTCTCGGGCACGCGCATGGCTTTAGCATGGCGGCCTTCAGGGAAGGGCTGCAGGAGGCGAACTCGTGGGCTGAGGGGAGGTTCGGGCCATATCCAAATCTACTCAGAGATGCCCAAGGCATGGTTCGTAGCACATTCGCCCTGGGAAAGCTCAAAGTGAAGTTTCTGAACGACTTGCCATGTGTTCTCGCTCGCCTTCACGCGCCAGGAGTCAGAGACAGGTGCGTGATGCTGTTTAAGTATTTCCCAGAGGCTGCTCATGATGAGGTCACGCTTCGCTTCTTGAAAGTAGGATCGAGATTGCGCGCAGCTGTCGATGCAATGGCCCCAGATGGAAGTAACATGAGTGACGAGCTCGAGTATGAAGTAAATGCTCTTCGTCATGGCCCCCTTGACGATGCGGTTGCGGAAGGGCCCCACTCAATAGCGTCACGCCAGCACAAGAGGGCGCGGAGGGCGACATTCCCCTGGATTGCGTCGAGTCTGAGGTTGGATGTAAACTTAGAGGATGCGGAAAGCTTCGCGAGTTCAATGAGCGAGCCAACCGAGAACTACTGGGGCATTGCATCGTCAGTTTTGAAGGTTGGCGGCAGGGCTAAGGCCCACCACCGTGCATTCAGGAGTGCGAGGCGCATTGCCCTGGAACGCACTTATATTGTACATCGCCTTTCGCGCATCAGGTTCGGCATGGCCGACTTTCCACCGGGAGCTGTTGGGGGGCCAGGCGCAGGGCCAGGAGGAGGCGGAGGGCCAGGAGATGATGATCCCGACGACGGCGACGGAGCTGAAGACAACGGCGACGAGGACCACACGGGCGACGGAGATGTTTTTGGGGGTGACGGTGGCGGCGGAGGAGGCGGTGACCCTGGGCGAAAACGGAAACGACCTACCTCAGAAGGCATCTCTTCACAAGAAGCCAGTCTACTTGGAGAATATCTGAACCGAGTGCTGGTTCCGTTCCAACACTACTCGATTCAATGTGATGACCCCGAAGAAGATGAACCGCTATACGTATACATGCAAATATTATCAATCAAAGTCCAAGCGAGACTCGTTCCCACCGTGTCAGATCTGGCCGATCCCGATGAGCGAACTTACACTGTGCACGCGCAAGTTCTGGAGAAAATGGATACCGAGCACCCGATCGAGAATCGAGTCGACACATTCCCAGTCCAGGACCCAGGTCCGATCGACATGCTCTCCCTCTTAGACTCGTCCAGAGAGGCCCGGCAGCGGCTGAAGATCTGGAAGACAGAAGGGAGCGATATCGAAGGGTGCTTGGTTCTCTACGACCCTCAGGTAGCATCTCCCAGCGGCTCCAGGATCCCGTGGCCAGTGTTGTCACTCGTGGACGAGCTTCACGATTGCGGGTGGACCTCCACCCAGTCTGTAGTTCATTACAAGCGCGATGTATCCGCAACCTCGTTCGATGCTAGGGCTGTTCGAGTAGGCAGGAAGCATTATTACTTGTGCGTCTTGGTGTTGCCAAGCTTGTTCGAGCAAGGTGCTTGCGAGTTTTCTTCTGCAGAGCCAGATTTTTTTTTTTTTTTTTTTTTTTTTTTTTTTTTATAAAAAAAACCGGCCGCTGAAGTGCCCTTCGAAGGCTGAGCCCAAGAGCACAGCAGCAGAGCTCAGAGCGATTCTGAACAGCGTCGAGGGCGACGACGATGCCCATCAGGCTGCAATTTTAAGCAAGCCGCCCAAAAAAAACAAGCCAGTGCCACCAGCGCCCCTGGATGAGGTTGGAGGCGACGATGGAAGTTTACTAGCCATCGATGGCGCTGTTGAGCCAGTCGGCGCTGCAGACGATGAGCCAGAGCCAGTCTGCGATGGGCCCGACGACGACGTGGGGGGGGACGGTGGCGCAATAATTGCCGACCCTCCCGTCCTTGAGGACGAACCCGTGCCAGACCCTCCGCCCCCGCCGCCGCCTCCTCCGGTAGCCCCAGAGCTGGTTGCAGCTGCGGAGGAGTTTGATCCTATGCCTGCTTCCATTGAAGGGCAGAGGGTTTGGCGTGAGACGCACAGGGGCCCCAAAGTTTCAACGGGCCTTCGCGTCAATTGCAGCAATCCTTTGCACAAGCAGTGCAGGCTCTTCCGATCTACAGCTCTGCAGGTCGAGCGCTACGGGCCTCGCGCAGCAGAGTTTTTTGTAGGAGCATGGCCCCGACTTTCGCACGAGTCGCCTGAGAAGCAATGCCACCGAAAGCCTTTCCTGGCCGAGGTGGATGCGTATGCTGCCGAGATGCGCTGACAAAAAATGAAGGCCCTGCCAGAAGGAAAAATAAAAAAAAAAAAAAAAAACAGGAAGAACCCCAGAGCGGTCCAGACTCCTAATGGGGCCCCCCAGGGGAGACTAGGCCATACAGGCCCCAAGGAAGCCCCGATAGGCCTGCCTTCCTATAGCTCCCACCTCTCATAACGCATCCCGTCGCCATCGAGGGCCGAGGCCTCCAGAGTCAGCGGCGCGTGGGATTTCAATGAGGTCCTAGCAATGCCCAACGGCCCAAAGCATAATCCTCAAGATGGCCCAGACTCCCAATGAGGCCCCAGGAGAGACCATGCCATACAGCCCCCCCCCAAAAAAAAAACCTCCAAGAGGCTTTCACTTGCTCACGCCAAGAACCCGCAAATCCCGAGGAGGACCGAGAGGTCCGCGGCACGTCCCCAAAGTACCCAAGAGGACCCATCGTCATTACATGCAGCACCACGTCACCATCCAGATGCATGCGTAGCGAGTGCTGAGGCCCAAGGAGGTATTTCAGAACAAGAGTTCTCAGACGGCGCGCTTGTTTAGCTCGAGATGGCGCCACCCAAGAAGGCGCGCACAGAGCGTGCCAATTTCACTCTTCTGATCAAGATCCCAGACCTGCCCCAGGAATGGGATTACATCACGCACGTGCCGATGCTGGTGCAGCTGCGCCGTAAAGAGCCCCGTGTTCCCTCTGCGATGCCAGTTGGCGATGAAGGTCCCGTGCTCCCACTGCCGCCAGCGTCCAGCGACGCTCCCGAGCCTGCGCCGCAGGCCGATCCGAAAGGCCCGAGTTCGCCAGAGCCGCAGCCCAGGGAGCAAGTCAGACTCCTCGAGGTCCTCGGCCAGATGGGCATCCCTCCAGAGTCGACGCCGACACCGACGCCAGCCCAGGCAGAGCCAACGGTGGTGAAGTTCGGGTACATGCAGCCTGCCAACCAGCCACGGTTCATTGTAGCCGAGATGACGGATGATGACAGCATGCCGCCGCCCACAACCCCTCTGCCGAAGAAGGCCATCCAGGCGCTCGAGGAGGACAAGCACCAGATCCAGTCAGAGAAGAAGGGGGAATAGCCCAATGACCACATTGGCGACCTGCAGGAGAAGGAGGACTCCACTGACACACAGTCTGCCAGTGACTACCACGCCACTTTGCACGCGGCGGTCCCCACGCTCAGTGAGGCGAAGGCGGCTGCCGTCAGCAATTCGTCGGGATCCCAGGGCGAGCGCGTTGACCTTATCGGAGACTCGCCAGGCTCCGCGCCACCGCCAGATACTAAGCAGCAGGCCGACTGGGATGACTACTATGTCGATGGGTCTCAGCCTCCGTTTGAGTTTCCTTAGTAGCTAGGCTTTTCTCGCACCATGCGCAAAAGCACATGGCTTCGCCTGCAGCGTGCCTCAGGACATGCTGTCGGCTCCAGTGGGAGATAGAGCTTGCATACGCTCTATGCGCACGCTACGGCTCAGCTGCTGGGTCAACCGTTCTTGCTGGGATGTGGCGCTCAGCGTTAGGGGAATGAACCATCATCATTCAAGACATCATACCACATAACAATGAAGATCACCATGAACAGCATGGGCATAAGCAACAAGCATCGCTACCAAACAAGACCAATAACGCCTTAAACAACAATGCGAGGGCTCCCGATAGAAGCCTCCCCCCTCGAGGACCTTCAATGGGCTGCATGTGCCCTACAGGGCCCCTCACGTCAACGCGAAGGCCCCCCCCCCCCCCCCCCCCCCCAGAGGCCGACCCAAAGCAACCCTAGAGAGACCAACGCATGCCGCAAGAGGATACGAACCACCACCCAAAAATATACATAACAATTTTCAATGGGGCCCCCATCGTGAACCCATCTAGCATATGAACATACGACGTCTGACCACCAACCAACATGCAGCGGCGGGATACGCCGACGGCCGCTTGAGAAACAACACCGTGAAGAAATGGATGGGCAACAACTGATGAACGCCCATCCTTGCGCGACCACATTATGCCATGTGTGCGTTTCTGCGTGGTGATGCGTCAATGTGCCAAAACTTACTTTCTCGAATGCGGCACGTCGGATGTGAAAGCAAATCAAACAACTAGATATTGGGTTGGACCCCCTCGGGTGATCTACGGGTTGGGCCTCTCGGGCGATCTCTGGGGCCGTTCGCGAACGCTGGCTGGAAGGAGACGACGGGGGGGAGGCGGAGGGGGAAGAGGTGAACGAGGAGGGGGGGGGGGGGGGGGGGCAGCAGGAGCGAGAAGGAGGAGGGAGGAGGAGGAGGATGAGGAAGATGACCAGAAAGAGGAACGAGGGGAGCACGAAGATGAGGGAAGGGAGGGGCGAGTAGGATGAGTATGAAGATGATGTGAAGGAGGGCGAGGCGGAGGAGGAGGACGAAGACAAGAACACAAGGAGGACAGATGAAGAGAGTGCACAATCACGGTGCCAACATCCTACCCGCCCTGGACACTGACATCATATGTATGATATGTAAATAAACATAAGGTTCCGTGTTGGTTGTTTCTGCGAGCTGGGTTCGTCGTCGTTGTCATGCGTCGTCGTCGTCCGTCGTCGTTATCGGCGTGGATCGCTATCGTCGTCGTCCGCCGTCGTCGCCCATCGTCGTCGTCCTAGCCGTCGTCGTTTGCCGTCGCCTCCTGTTTCTGTGCGTCGGCCGTCTTCGCGTGCGACTTGCAAACGGGAGCGCGCAACATAGACCATGCTCTAGTTAGGTATCTGGATCCGTGGCACTAGCGCGCCGAAGCCATCGACGCGGCTTGTTCCCCACATGGTATTGCACATTGGTGCGAGCTGTGGTGGTGTAGGGACCAGCCGCCGTAGCGGGGCAAGCACCGAATGGTATTATCTGGTACGGGCCGCGCAAACTTACACATTGGTTGCTACAGCGGGTTGCCCACCGCATGGTGTTATTTGATACGAGCCGTGCGGGTTTAGGAATTAATCGGTGTAGGGGGCCGTGCGCCGCTTGGTGTTTGGTGTTGCGCGGTGCGGCGGGCCGCGTGGGTTTGCGATCCCGCCGAAACAAGCGCATGTGTACCGCATGCGAATAATTTTTGGGAACCAATATAAGATGCTTTTCTATGGTGGGCCGCCATCGAATTCCATTTGCTGGTGGTGCAATAGGGTTCCTATTGGGTTTATCCCCTGGTGGTCTACAAAGGATGCCAGCCCATGGCGATTCGAATAGGGCCCATCCTGGCGGATTGCAATCAGACTTTTTTTTGTTGCAGGATACACTAGGACCCATGCTTTGGAAACCTACAAGTGTAAACAAATAGCGTCTACACTGGGATTCTTATGTTGGGTGAGTAGAAATGGTGTTCGGTATTTTTTTTTTGCGGCGGGCTACAATTGGGGATCTTTGGCGGATGCTTAGCGTGCTAACATTGTTTGGATGTTACATTGCCACGGTGGCTACAAACTATCGCCAAGTGGTGGGGGGGGGGGTCTACAGCAGTTCTTTTTGGGCTGGCTACATGAAGTTCACTGCGTGGAAGGACGCACCACTATTCTTCAGCTGGAAGCTGCGACATGGCCCGCGCCTTTTTTTTTGCACGGTCCAAATCCTGGGCCGCTTGATTGGCAAACCACGTCCTGTCCTACTTGGCGGGTCACCGCCGCCGCCGTCGCAAACTGCATCACCGCCAGCGCCTGCGCCGCCACCGCCACGGCAACCGGGCATCACGATGCCCATGCCGCTGGTGATGATGAGGGGCGGCGGTTCAGGTGGTGGTGATAAGGTTGGTCCATGCGTTGTTGCAAATTGCGGCGGCGGCGGCTGCGGCCGCGCGCGCTGGCAGTTGCGGCGGCGGCGGCGAAGCGCCCGCCTCACAACGCGCACGCGCGCGACGTTGCCCCGCCCCCGCGCTACCCCGACCAGCTCCACCCACCCGCCCGCCTGCGCACGCACGAACGCTTGGCCCGCGAGGCATGCTTGGACTCGGCGATAACGCGCCAGCCAGCCTGATGAGCACGTGGGCGACATGTGCAGCGGCTGTGATGGGGCGGTTTGGGTGGGCTGGTCAATGGGCAAGGCGTTGGGCGTGGCGGGGATGGGCGCGCGCGCGCGGCCGCGGCGGCGCGGCGGCATTGGCTTGTTGGTAGATGTGGTGGTGGCGGTGGGTGGATGGGGGCGGGGGGCGCTGGCGGTCGGAGCGGGTGGGCGGGCCGCGCGCGCGGGTGAAGTGGAAACGCGCGGGTTGTGAGCGGAGCGCAAGTCGGCGCGCGCGAGGGCGGAGCTGCGCTGGGCGGGGCAGAGCGGTGCAAACTCAATGGATGGCGCGGTCGGGTAGCTGGTTGAAAGGCGGATGGGTAGGGTGGGGGGCCGAGCTGCGGGGCCGTGGCGACGGCTGCGGCGGGCGGGCGGGAACACGCAGGGCGGCGGCTGCGCCGTGGCGACGGCTGCGGCGGGTGGGCGATGACAGGGGGCGAGCGCAAAGCTGGATGGTGCCAGATGCGACTAACGATTAGGCGGTTCGCCGCCGCCGCCGCCAACGCGATCGGAAACTTTGCGCGGTGGACCTATGGGGCGATCGAGACTTTGCCGCGGGGTACCGTGGGCGGGATCGATACCTTAGTAAAGATTTCGATTGTAAGCCTGGCAGACCTGCAATTCCTTTGGGGCCATCGCCCATGGCAGCTGTCTTACCTTGGCAAGGCCGCGCCGCCATTACCTTAAACCAACCTTAAACCAACCTTAAACCAACCTTAAACCACCTGTCATTACCTTGAACCAACCGCAAGCGAACCTTACACCACCTGCAATTACCTTAAACCAACCTTAAACCAACCTTAAACCAACCTTAAACCACCTGTCATTACCTTACACCAACCTTAAACCAACCTTAAACCATCCAGCCCCATGCATGCGCCAGAACGCATGCTGCCCCTCGAAGCACGGCAACGAGCGCATGATAACTGGCACATCGTGACGCTGTTAGCGCGCAGCGTCGCGTCGCACGCGCATTCCATGCGCGCACAGCGCGTGCCGATGTGCGATGGGCGCGGCGATCTCAGACCGCTGACGTTCACGTTGCCCCCCCGCCCCGCCCGCCCACCCAGGCCGCGCGTCCTTCTGCTCGCCAGCCCCTGTCTGCCCGCCACAAGATCACAACGCCACCGCCGCCGCTGCGCCGCTCGCCTCGCGCGCGCGCCACCGCCCAAGAAACGGTCGCCCTCGGTTCCATCCATGCCCTGGCGAACGCTCGGGCCGATTGCAAAGTCATGGGGGGGGGGGGGGGGGGGGGGGGGGGGGGGGCTAGCCGCGAACCCAACCTTCGCACCCGCGGGCTCCGATCACCAACCCCCCACTCCCCGCCGACTTTGGTTTCGCGCCCAGCGCGCCCTGGAAGTTGCGAGCTCTTGCTGCAAGACCGCCACGAACTGCAGCGCGCGCTTTTTTTTTGCTGGACTCTGCAACGCGCGAAGGGCGCCGAGTCGCCGAGCTTTCGGGGCGGGCACGGCGCTCGGGCAACGCGCGGCGAGCGCGCGCGGCGGGCGGGCGGGCGCGGGGGGGGGGCGGGGGTGGGGGTGGGGTGGGGTGGGGTGGTGTGGGGGTGGGGGGTGTGGGGGTGGGGGGGGGGGGGGGGGGGGGGGGGGGGGGGGGACCGGGCGCGCGCATGCGCGCGCGCGTGGTTGGGTGGGCGGCGGGAGGGCGGCGCACCGAAGGCGCGCGCGCCCAGTCGCAAACGCCTGGGCCAAGTTCGCAAGCCAGATGGCGGGCAGACTTGCGGTGAACAAGCCGACGCACCATCGTCGCCGCCCTGGTGTGCGGCGTATTTCTTGGCGACGTGCCGCCGCCACCTGGGCGGGCCAGATGCCTAGGGCTTTCAACGGCCCCTGGCTTTCGCGCGATCATGCGCCCCCTTTTCCCCCTCCGCGCTTGGGCCAACGCAGGGGCCACCCCGCGCGCGCCGCGCGCGTCGTTCGCGTCGCACTTCGCTTGCCTTTCATATGCGGGGCCCGTGCTAACCCGCAAGTTCAGCAGGTCGTCGCGAAGGGCATGCTGCCAGCGTCAAGGGCAGCGTTGCCGCCTGCGGGCGGAGGGCGGCGCGGCGGCCACCCCGTTCGCACACGCGCGCGACGCGTCGTTTGCGCCGCCGCGGGGCGCGCAGCGTCGGCGTGCCATCCTGTTCCAAAACAGAAAACCGCAGCGCATAATTTGTTGCCATACTAGAATCTCTCGGGTTCGCACCGAGCACTTTTGCGCGATATTGCATGCGCATAAAATGCGCGCCGCGTCGTGCGAGCGACGGGCGGCGCGCGCGCCCCCGAACAAACTGGGCAACGTTAGCCTGAAAGCCCGATGGCCAAATACCCAACGTAAAACTTACATTCTCGGGTTGCAAGAAGAGATCATACCACTGTGGCCTATGAGCGAACGCATGTGCAACGCATCGCGCGCGCGGTGCGCGACTAATGCGATCCAGCGCGAACTGAGCGATGTTAGCTCGAAAACCCAATCGCGAAAACCCAATGTAAACATTCATTCTCTGGCTGCAAGAGGCGGTTATGTCACCTAATATGTATATTAATATATATACACACATATATATGTGTGTGTGTGTGAACTCATAGTGCCACACGACGCGCGAGCGCGCGTGCGCGCGCCCGCGCGCGCGCCCGCGCGCGCAAGCGATGCGCGTTGAGTGTGATATTATATACAAAGGAACGATGTTAGCTCGAAAGCCCAATGGCGAACACCCAATGTAAAAATTCATTCTCTGGCCGCAAGAAGCGGCGGTATCAATCTTGAAAATATTTTAATCGCATAAGATCATACGTCGCGCGCGCACGCGCGCGCGCATGCGATGCGAGTTGTATACAATTCTATACAAACGGAGCTGTGTTAGCTCGAAAACCTAATGGCGAAAACCCAATGTAAAAATTCATTCTCTGGCTTCAAGAGGCGGCCATCTGAATGTGGAGTGTGCAAAAGCACATGGCATGCACCGATCGAGCATGCGCGCGCTGGGTGCATGCCATGCTGATTTTCCAGATGGGCTAGGTTAGTTCAGCAGCCTCGTGAAGCCAGATAATGATATTTTGCATTGGGTTTTCGCCATTGGGTTTTCGATGTAACATCGTTCCGTTTGTATAGAATCGCATACAACTCGCATCGCGCGCGCGTTGTTGTATGATCTTAGGTTTGCTCACGTATTTTAAATTGATATAGCCGCCTCTTGCAGCCAGAGAATGATTTTTTACATTGGGTTTTCGCCATTGGGTTTTCGAGCTAACATCGCTTCGTTTGTATAGATTTGCATACAACTCGTACCGCGCGCGCGCGGGCGCCCGCGCGCGCGCTCGCGCGACGCATGATCCCATGCGGTTGGACGTATGAACATATAACTCGAATCTATAGAATCGCCTCTTGCAGCCAGAGATTTTTTTTTTCTCTTCATTGGGTTTTCGCCACTGGGTTTTCGACCTAACATTGTACATTTTGGATAGAACTCATACGACGCGAACCGCTCGCGCGCGCACGCGCGCGCTCGCGGGTCGCATGATGTTATTGTTTGTTTGTTAAAAAATATACATATTTTCGATTGATATAACTGCCTTTTGCAGCCAGGGAATGAATGTTTACATTGGGTTTTCGCCATTGGGTTTTCGATGAAACATCGTACATTTTGTATAGAAGCGTAAACGACACGTCTTGCGCGCGCGCTGGTACGCGCGCGTTGTGAATTTTAACAATCATATCAACAGGCGCGCCACCATGCTTGCCTGGAAACTACAGAAACAGGGTCCGTAGGGCCGTTAGCGGTGCCGACCATCTTTCCCAGTTAGCATGGGCCTACTACCGAGAAATGAAATCGATACGGTGCGTGATGCGTGTGCTCGCATGCGCGCGCGATGGGCCTCGCAACACCAGTGAAAGAAACGCCGCCGCGTCCGCGCCAACAAAAAACAAGCCACGGCCCAAGGCCCCCAGCGATGGCCGAAAGCTTTTTACAAACCACAAACATGTATTACATTCTGTTTCATGCCGCAAACGCAAAGTGCGCGTTCGCGCGCCCGTTCGCGCTCGCGTTTGTGGTGTGGCGGTTCCGGAACGGAGCAGATTCAGGGCCTCCCACAACGAAGAGAAATTTAACAAAGAAATGCGCTGGACGCGCTGCAATGTACTTAGCATTGTCACAACTGGAATGATCAACCCTGTGGGCCGCAGACTAGGGACTCCATTGTGAACCAAGTGTTGCGCATTAGCGCGACGTAACGTAACCGCGCGAAACGCTTGGTGCCCCATGATGGCGCGAACACGCCCGAAAACATTGAGAACGCCAGAAAAATAAGAACCATCGAAGGGCGCCCGTATTACGTTTCGGCCCAAACCAATCGAGCAGCAACGCACGGGACGCCAGACCAGTTTCCAAGTTCTTCCAGTTACACAGATTGCGATGGCCCCCAAAGCTCGTCAGGGCCATCCTCAGATTCACCCCGTTGGGGGACGCCCGCGGCTTCGTGTGCCAGTCCTTCGTTATCCATCGTGGGTGCAGCGCATTCGAGGGGCTGTCCTGAGGAACCGTGTCAAAAAGCTGGTCAAGGAAAAGCTTGTCTTAAAACTGGAGGCTACGCTCGCAACCCGCCGCAACAAGTATCTCATGCATCAGGTGAATGAGATCGGAGATAGAGCGACCCATGCCCACCTCGTCCACGAAGGGCATTCGAAGGACGACCCTGAGAGGATCCGCTTGACGAGCGCCATCTCTATATATACAGACGCCGAGGAGTAGGACTGCTTTCGAGGCGCCGTGGCCTTGCTTGCCCATCAATTTTAAACATGCTATGTGGCTTGACTTGGCATCTTATTTTCCAGCAGCCTCTCTTGCGATCGGGTGAATCGCACCAGCCACCAGCTCTATCGCTCAGGAGTCTTCGGGATGCAGCCTCTCGCAATTAACGCTTTCATGTGCCCTCGTTTAACATTGCCCTGACGCTCACACCACACATGTATTCGTTACCCGTGTTCCGCAGCAACTCAGCACAGCACAGCTCAGCACGTGATGGCAATAAGCCAGCTAACAATCATAATCCGCAACAGCATGCACCCCAGCAGCGACATCATCATCGTAGAAATCATGGGTACGCCCGCCATCGCCATGACCACCGACACCATTGTGACAAAGCGAACCTCGCATCACAATCACCATCAACATCATCAACACCACCGCACCCTTCATTGCCATTTCCGCTTTCGCACACACGGTGCTTACCATGATGATGACCGTCGGGGCCTATCGCTCTTCGTTCGCGCTCAGGCACCGTCACGCACCATGATGGATATTGTTCCTATCGTCTGCTCTAGGATGTCCGTTTGTATTATAACCGTTGGGCCCCATGGATCCCCGTGAGGTCTTCATGTGGCTATCGGAGACCCGCCTCGGCAGTTGTGCCGACTACTGCCACATGCTGAAACCCCTAGAAGAGCTGATAAGGAGGAGAGCGGGAGGACGTCAGGGGATGAGGCGGAGGGGGGGGGGGGGAGAGGAAGAAGGAGGAGGAGGCGACCGACGAGGAGGAGTAGCGTCCTGGCCCTCATCCTTGGGCTCCTGGTCCTCAGGGCTCTGGTCCTCGTCCTGGGGATCCTGATCCTCGTCCTGGGGGTGATGTTCGCTCGTTCTCCTGATCGTCCTCGCCCTTGGGTCGGTCCTCCTCGTCCTCCTCGTCCAGGGGTTCCTGGCCCCTGGTCCCTCATTCCCCTTCTTCTTGCCAGGGTTCGCGAGCTCCAGGCCGCGGGTGCCGCGGCACATGGGCCCGGCGAAAGGAATGCCTAGATAGACCAGCATGCCGACCAGACTGCGAGAGTGCAACCCGACACCGATGAATCGCTCTGGGGAACCGCAGGAGCGAGCTGGTGGACAGTCACAGTTAGTGGCCGCTGTGAAGACCAGTCCATGCAGTGTAGCTTGCTTGTGGATCGGATGTTCCCTATTGGCGGCTTCTGTGCGCCTGGGGCGAAGTGTGCCACTATCGCCATCATCGTCACCACCGTTATCGGGGTTACCATCGTGACAAACAACGGCACAAGGCATTGCAAATCGCGCGCTTGCACTGCGCTTGTCATCGCAATCGTCACCGCGCTCGCAGCCGCCATCGTTGCCACCGTTGCATTCGTCACTCATCGCCTTCGAGGGCCTTGGATTCCAGGCCTTTTGGTTCCAGGGGTACCAGGGCTTCGTGATTCCAAGGTTTCGGGACTCTGCATTCCAAAGGTTTCCTGGCTTTGACTTCCGAGGAGCTCACGGGACATCCATGGATTTCAAAGGTTTCGAAGCGTTGTCTTCTAGGACTTGGGGGCCTCGGACTCCAGAGATTCGCGGGGTCCTGTTTCCGAGGGAGTTCCAGGGGTTCGAAAAATCCAGGGGGCCCAAGGATTCCAGGAACGCTCGGGGCTTTGATTTCTAAGGAGTTCGGGGCCCCCGAGTCAGCAGCGCCGCTGAGGGTACTTGGAAGGGGTCGTCGGTAGACTTCAGGGTGGCGGGGTAGTCGGTGGAATTCGGGACCCGGCCTCGCTAAATCACGGCCCATCCGTCTGCTCGTGGTGTGCTTCTTCGCGAAGGACCCCCTGCAATTCCAGAAATGAGCGCCCCCCCCCGTGGTTTGCTTAGAACCACCTTTACATCAAGGAACCCTAAACCAGGGTCGGTAGAGAAGACCGAACCAAGGACAAAGGACGGGCGGGTGAAGGAGGAAGGGGAGGAGGGAAGTGGAGGAGGAGGACACGCGTTACACGCCCAACCCCCGAGCTACTCAAAGCAATCCAAACCCCAAAACCTTCAAAAGGGAAGGCGCCGACTCCCCCCTCCCCCCGACACCCCACATAACCATAAAAAAAGCCCCTCCCCACCCCATATGGCCCCACTGCCCGCGTCCCCCGCCACCTCCACCCCTAGCCATTTGGGCTTCAGGCTTCTTGAGGCCACCTCGGGGTGACAGAGATTTTCTTTCTTCGCGGTGCGCAGACACTGTGCGACTGCCTGGGTCTGATGTTGAAGCTGGGGAGCTTATCATGTATGATGATGATCTGATCGAGTGTGGCATCTGTGAGAAGAAAGCCACTTCTGCGGAGCTGCCATACAAGTGGCGCAACCTTCGACTGCATGCGAAATGTAACAGTGGCATGCGTGCTCACAACCGCTTCATCCAGAGTGCTTCGAAAGCAGTTGCTGAACAGATGGGGGAAGAATTTCGTTATGATTTCCCGAGCTGGAGGAAGCGCATGCAATCGTGGGTGGAGCCAGACTCGCAATCCCGAGGTCAGGCGCGCAAGCAGGCCAAGGACACGATCGAATATTGCAAGACCTTCGGGGCGAAGAAGGGCTCCAAGGAGCTCACCGACACGATCAGATTGACGTTAGTCGAGTTCCAGGCATTCGAGGGTTTCTGGCACCGCAGGAGCGACGCCGAGTCCGCCACGGAGTTCGCGAGATTGCATGCAGAGCAGAAGGGCAAGGAAGACGTCGTGGACGAGAATGGCATAGTCTTGAGCCAGAGAATCGCCGTCAAAGATATCGAGAGGCACCGTGAAAGCCGAGGGACGTCCGCAACAGAGCGAGTCACACATACGACCGCAGAGGAGGGCGGCGAGGACGTCTACACCAAGAAGAGGAGGAAGTTAGCGATCAAAACGGCGGTGGCCTCTGCAGACGCGCTGGTGGTACCCTCCTCTGCGAGTCCAGCGAGGCCGCCTTCGTCGTCTGTGTCGTCGGCCGCGCCCTCGGCCTTCGCACTGCCCATCGACAAGCTCGACAATCCACAGGTTGAGGGGTCCCCGAGGGCGATGTCAGGTCCCGCTTCAGGCACGGCGACTCCAAGGCAGGGCTCGCCTGCACGCTCCGCTGCAGCTTCCGAGAGAGGGGATGGCAGCACCATTTCCAAGAAGCCCTCCAAGAAGCAGAAGTTCGCCTTGAAGGCGGCCTTGAACATCGATGATCAGACTCGGGAGCGCAGCGTGCCATCGGGTCCAGAGGTCGACGAGATAACGCCGCTGGACTTCATGCAGTTGAAACAGTCATGGAAGTTGATGGCCGAGCACGTCTCCAAGGCGTTCAAGGAGCCGACGTCGGGCTTGATCAAGCAGCTCAGGACCGCGAGTGTTGGCGTGGAGCCTTTTCAGGAGTCGGACTTGGCGATGCCGACGTCCCAGCTCATCAGCCAGCTAACTACTTTGGCCGACGACTTGCTTGCTGTGTCCACCAAGCTTGAAAGTGAGTGCTCAAAGAACTCCTTCACAGAGATCGTCATAGACCTTGACGCAAAGATGAGCGAGCTCGACGGGAAGAAAAAGATAGTGCAGTCGCAGATCACGGGGCTGGGGTTCGTCACAGCGAAAGCTACTCACCAGAGCTCGGTCGCCTACATGACTCACTACAACAAGAGGCATCAATTGCCGAAGAGGCTTGTGAAGGGATCGCACGGCAAGGTCTACAGTGATCATCTTTCTAAGCTGCTGTACGCGTCGCGAGGTGACGCCGAGAGAGATTGCATCATGAAGGATACGAGCGGCAAGACTGGCAAGAAGAAGAGGCCGATCCCATTCCAGGTGAAGGCCGACGTCAACGTGCCCTTCGCGCGCGATGGCATCGCCATGTGGACGTCTCCAGATGATGAGGTCAGCAGGGAGATGGTCGACTACATGGCGGCGCTCGGCAACCTCGTGGAGCAGAAGGTCAAAGTGCACCATGAGGCCTTCAAGGAGCGCGGCGAGAAGTGGCTCGGGTGCCTCGGCCGCGTTGGCGCGGACCTGCCAGAGTTCAAGTTTGAGGTGCTCAACGGCGGCGGCGAGATTCAGAACATGGGGCTGGGAGCGTTCGCTCCGTGGCTGTGCGCGTGCCGTGCGGACGCGTTGCGCCGCGGCCCAGCAGCGTTTCCCCTTGTGGGATACGCGTCGGCGGTCAAGCCGTTGAGCGAGGACATGTTCTTCCTGCTGCACTCGACGAAGGACATCGTCAGCAACGGGATTGCAATTCAGGGTTTCATGAAGTTCGTCGAGGGCGACTGTGAGGGCTTCAGGGTGATTCAAGATAGTGTGCTCATCAAGGCTGGCCCCGCGGACGCGGTGTTCATACTGTGCGGTGTCCTGTGCCAGCCGCTGTACTTCCCTCAGGAGTGTGCCAAAGGCAACGGCCCGACCTCGGCCACTGTGTGGTGCTGCCGGTCATGCACCCCGCGGCGCCGAAGGCTCGCAAGGAGGAGGACAGGAGGATGAGGGAGGGGGAGAGAGGAGGAGGAGGAGGATGAGGAGGAGGATGAGGCTCCTCCCATGCACCCCCCCAACACCATCTCCGACCTCTCCTCCACCTTCGGGTTTGTCTATCGCTCTCTCTCTCTCTCTCTCTCTCTCTCTCTCTCTCTCTCTCTCGTTCTCCATGTCTTCCCGTGCTCTCATCCTCATGGATGGGGGTAAAGGGGGATAGAGACCCCGCTGTTAAACAGGCCTGCGACCCCAGCGTGGTCGAGGCCATCAAGAGCCTCAACATCAATCACCTCTCGGCCCAGAAGGCCGCGATGTATGCAGACAGGAAGGCGGGCCTGGAGAGTTTCCACTCGGCGTGAGGGCCCGAGAGGGCCAGGCTCGATAAGGAAGAGGGGGGGGAGGATGAGTAGAAGGAGGAGGAGGAGTAGAAGGAGGAGGAGGAGGGATGACATTTCATGGGATGACGGTGGAGACGCTTATGATGATGAAGACGACGGCGTTTGTGCTGATGATGCCTTCGGTGATGATGATCGTCATGGCGATGCTGTTTCACATGGCGACGGCGACGGCGGCGGTTATTACTTCAATGGTGATGCGACGATGTATGCATATGCGTCCGACGTTGTTGTCGATGACGTTTACGGCAGAGAGCACTACTATGAAGGAAGAGGCAGGAGGAAGAGTAGGAGGACGAGGCAGAAGATCGGAGGATGAGGCAGGAAAAGGGGTATGAGGAGAAGGCATGCAGATCAGTAGGAAGAGGAGGAGGAGCAGCAGCAGGAGGAGGTGGCAGGAGGATGGGGTAGGAGGAGCAGGAGCAAGGAGGCTGGAGGGAGACCAGGATGAGGAATAGGAGGAGCAGAAGGAGGAACAGGAAGAGGAGGAGGAGGAGGAGGAGGAGCTCCACGACTTTTCACTGCTGCCAGGCCCTGGGGTAGGGCGACGCTGGCCCGACGGCGGATCTGTGGACGGCCGTCGGCGGCTGCGCGGAGTTGAGAATGAGTGAGGGAAGGAATGCGAAAAAGGGTGAAGGGGAGGAGGAGCAGGAGGAACAGTAGGAGCAGGAGAAGGCAGACCGCTGGGGGGAACACTGATGATACTGAACGCTAGGCGAAGGACCATAAGGATACAGAGGATGACCACTGCCACCCAGGTTTTTCCCCACATCCAAAGTGGGGTTCTTGTTTTCTCTGCGCACCCCGCGCAGGAACACTCACCCCACGCACTCATTCACACACACATCATCATCACTCGCACTCTCTCACACGCTCACGAACATCATCGTCATCATCGGTATCGGCATCATCCTCATTCAAACATCATCATCGCCACCACCACCCACAATCAATCATCATCCTCTTCACCACTCATCTTCACCACCACTCATCATCCTCATCCTCATCATCGTTGAGTAAAGTGTGAGGAAGTCTCAGGCGGGAGCCCCCTCCCTATGGGGCCCGCAGATCATGTTGGTAATCCGAGCGGGTCATCGGAACCCTGTAACTGTCGTCACTTTTGGGCTCCCCAGGCCTGAAAATGGAGGAAGTCTCAGGCGGGAGCCTCGTCTGTGAGTGAATTGGGAGGAAGTCTCAGGCGGGAGCTCCCTCCCTATGGGGCCCGCAGATTATGTTGGTAATCCGAGCTGGTCATCGGAACCCTGTAACAGTCGTCACTTTTGGGCTCCTCAAGCCTGAATATGGAGGAAGTCTCAGGCGGGAGCCTCGTCTGTGAGTGAATTCTGAGGAAGGCTCAAGCGGGAGCCCCCTCCCTATGGGGCCCGCAGATCATGTTGGTAATCCGAGCGGGTCATCGGAACCCTGTAACTGTCGTCACTTTTGGGCTCGTCAAGCCTGAATTTGGAGGAAGTCTCTGGCGGGAGCCTCGTCTTTGAGTGAATTGTGAAGAAGTCTCAGGCGGGAGCCCCCTCCCTATGGGGCCCGCAGATCATGTTGGTAATCCGAGCGGGTCATCGGAACCCTGTAACTGTCGTCACTTTTGGGCTCCTCAAGCCTGAATATGGAGGAAGTCTCAGGCGGGAGCCTCGTCTGTGAGTGAACTGCGAGGAAGTCTCAGGCGGGAGCCCCCTCCCTATGGGGCCCGCAGATCATGTTGGTAATCCGAGCGGGTCATCGGAACCCTGTAACTGTCGTCACTTTTGGGCTCGTCAAGCCTGAATTTGGAGGAAGTCTCTGGCGGGAGCCTCGTCTTTGAGTGAATTGTGAAGAAGTCTGGCGGGAGCCCCCTGGGGCCCGCAGATCATGTTGGTAATCCGAGCGGGTCATCGGAACCCTGTAACTGTCGTCACTTTTGGGCTCCTCAAGCCTGAATATGGAGGAAGTCTCAGGCGGGAGCCTCGTCTGTGAGTGAACTGCGAGGAAGTCTCAGGCGGGAGCCCCCTCCCTATGGGGCCCGCAGATCATGTTGGTAATCCGAGCAGGTCATCCAAAACCTGTAACTGTCGTCAATGTTGGGTTCTCGCGCTGCCAGAACGCAGTTCCCAGGCCACACTTTGGATGCAACAAGGAAGTTTTTGGGCTCCTCAGGTCGCCGAGGTGCTGCGACAGGGCGCCGAAGGCGCCGACGACGACGGCCAGGCCGAGGCGCGGGCGCGGAGCTTGCTGATGTTCAGGCCCAGCGAAAGGGAGTTCACATGGCAGAGCTCGGGGGCGCACAGCGTGCGCCGCTCGGGGTTCACCCTGACGCACGCGTCCTACCTGACCTCCACGCTGTCGCAGGGCCAGACGCTGCGCAAGGGCGTCACCATCGACTGCGCGAGAGACGAGGACGCTGGCCGCACGGGCATGTCGGACGAGCAGTGGTGGCTGCACCTCTACGTCATGTTCTCCCGCGCCACGTGCATGCGGAACATGCTGATCCTGCGGCCGCCGCCGCGAGAGTTCCTGGAGTGCGGGCCGCCGGCGTCCCTGCGGAAGGCGCTCCTGGAGTTCGACAAGAGAACGGTTTTGTCCAGGGCGGAGGCGAAGCAGCTCGCGGCAGAGCTGGGCTTCGTGCTGCCTTCCGCCTGAGCGCGGCTGCGCCTCGCTCGAAGCCCGCGGGGTTGTCCCAACGGCTTGGTCTTGCGCGCCAACGGCTCGCGGGGTTGTCCCGACAGCCTGGCCCGCGGGGTTGTCCCAACGGCTGCGCGACGTGACCTGTAGAGAACGCGCCTGTGCTGGCCGTGGCGGCGACGGCGCCGAGGAACATCGACATGCGCGCTCATGCAACAGGAAGGGGAGGAGGTGGCGGGGCGCGGAACAAACAGGGGGGCGAGGATGGGGACAACGTAAGGAGTGGAAGGGGGGCCCGCGCCAAGGCGAGAGGAAATATACGCAGAAGAGACAGCCAGGACGCCTCACCAACCACGAGGACGACGGTGATGGCTTTTTCCAGATTCGCCCAGAGGATTCTTATGTGGGGTTCTTCCGTCGGAGTAATTTTTTAAAAGTCATAGGCGTCGACTGGCGCGAACGCGCAACCACAACAGGCTTGGGCCTTTTCTACGCGAGGCACATCACAGTACACGAGGCGCACCGACGCTTAAACCACAGCACACGAGGCGCACCCGACGCTTAAACCACGAAAGAGAACCTCCCCCCCCCCGATCTTGGAGGATGCCCAAGCATAAACCACGCGCACTGAGCGAAACATACCCTTAAACGAGAAAGGCCCAAACCGAGTGCCTACCCACCTCCCAGACAGCTCCAAGATAGCCGAAGAGGCTTCCAAGAGGGCCCTGGGCGGCCCACGAGGGCCCCAAGGCGGTGCCTGAGGTGCCCAAGACGGCCCGAGAGGGCCCCAAGACGGCCCCAAGAGACGCCCAATAAGGGAAATACGAACCAAGAATCCGAGCTTTCTACCCCGAGAGGTTCTCGGAAAGTCCCAAGAGGCCAATCGGATCCAAGGGGCCCCCAAGAAGCTCCCAAGAGGGCCGACGAAGTTCCAAGAGATCTCCCAAGGTGGCCCCAAGAGGCACAGCTCATTGTTTTACGATTGGGCTTTGACGGGTTTTAATTTTTCCTGCCTTTTGGCATCCCGATGCTCCAAGACGGCCCAAGAGGCTTCCAACGCCGCTCCCATATAGAGGAAGAGGCCTCCAAGAGGGCCCCAAGACGGCCCGCGAGGGCCCCGAGACGGTGCTTGAGGCGCCGAAGACGGCCCGAGAGGGCCCCAGGAACCCCAAGAGAGGCCCAAGAAGGGGAACGCGACCCAACAGCAGAGCGGTCCCCCCACAAGGCCCACATGAGGCCGCAAGAGGCCCCCAAGTGGTCCGACGAGGACCCCAAAAGTTTCCCGAGGGCCTAAATGGCCGCTAGGAGACGTCCAAGAGGCTTTGAAAAAAAACACAAGAGTGCCCTCGATGCGTCAAAACTGCTTCCAGGAGGCCCCCGGGAGGCTTCCGGATTGCCTCAATCTGGCCGCAGGTGGCCTCAAGTCGGGCCTCCACGCAGCCAAGACGGCCAATGACGGCTTCAGATTGCAGAACCGATGCCCCCAAGGGAACCTCAGACGCCCCCCCAAGAAGCACCCGAGAGGTGCTTCCAACAGCCAGTTGACGAAGCATGCGGAACACCCCAGAAGCTCCTCAGATGCCGTCGCGCGCCTGTGCTTGATAGCGTTGTCCAAAATCGTCCAGCACCCCCCCGGCCTGGGCTAGAACCTGAGCGCGCGCGAAGCACGCGCGATGGTTCTAGCCCAGGGGCCCGAAAACAGCTGCCCGACCCTCCATGGGAGTGCCGGGGCTCATTTTCGCTGTGTTTTTACGGGGTTTCGGCGTCCCGGGCCTCGGAGGCCGCCGCGATGGCCCCGGGCATTTTCCAGATCCTCGGCGCGGGCTCCAAGACCATTTCGCAGAGGGCCCCAACAGGCTCCAGGGCAGCCCAAGAGGGCTCCAAGACGGCTCCAGGAACGACTGCAGGGTCTCATTTTTTCGTGTGTTTTCTGCAAGACGGCTCCAGGAAGACTGCATGTCTTATGAGGATGGCTTCCGCCTCTTGCCCCGAGCATCCTAAACTGCCTGAACGGCGGTTCCCACTTGCCTTCCCCAAACCCAGCGCTTGCCCAGGCGCGTTCCGGACGGTCTTCGCTGGAACGCGCTGGAATGATCACGCGCTGCGGTTTCCCATGCCAGCGTCCTCGGACGTGGGCGCCCTGCCGCGAGCGCGTTCCGGGAAGATGCTCTCGGAACGCGCTGAACAGATATGGTCACATCTCGGGGGCGCTCCCGGCACCGCTGCCCCAGCCTTTCCGGGCAGCCTCCACGGCGCTCCAGGGGGGCCCAAGACGCCCCCCAGGAGCCCCCAGAGTGCGAAAGGATGGCCCAAGACGCTCCCGAGCAGCCCAAGTCAGCCTTCCGACGGCTCTCGAGGCTCCCAGGTGGCCTCGAAGAGACCCCAAGAAGTCTGATAGGTATCATGGCACGGCCCGAAGAGGCCAAAGTCGTATATGTTCAATGGTCTTTTCAATGTTTTTGGCTTCTCGCGTTTTCGAGTTTCCAGCGGTCCAAGAGCGCCGAAGAGCCTCCATGGGGGTGCCGCGGCTCATTTTCCTTTTGTTTTAAAGGGTTTCCGCGTCCTGGGCCTCGGAGGCCGCCGCCTCCGAAATGGGAGGACGGGGCGGCCGGGGAGGTCCAAAATAGTCCAGGAGGGCCTCCAGAGGCTCCCAAGACGGCCCAAGCGGGCCCCGAGTCGCCGAAAGACCGCTCCAGGACCCCCAAGATAGGCCCAAGACGGCCCGAGAGGCCGCCCAAGGCACTCCGCGACGATTCAAGACGCCTCTCTAGAGCGCTTCAAGAGGCCGAAATCGTTAATTTTACGATGGTTTTCGAACGATTTTGGCTTTCCAGTCTTTTCGGCTGTCCGACGTTCCAAGACGACTCAATAGGCCCCCCAAAGCGCCCCAAGACGGCCCAAGAGGGCCCCAAGACGGCCCCAGAGTCGCCCAAGACCGCCCAACAGAGCCCCAAGACGACCCCAAGATGCGCCCAAGAGGGGGGCCACTACTCCAAAATTCACCCCCCCCGCTTGAAGAGTGCCCCAGGAGGCCCCAAGAAGCCCCCAAGAGGCCCCCAAAAGGCACCCAGGAGGCCCAAACGAGGCCTAGAGAGGCCACAAAACAGCCCCGAGGAGGCCCCACAACGGTCCCAAAACGGCTACCGAGAAGCTGCGAAACTGCCTTCACGACGTCCCCGACAGGCCAACCACGAGATCCAAACCGACACCCATGAGGCCTCTGACCCACCACCCAGGGCACGGTGGCGGGAGCAGTGACAGCACTTGTGCACAGCAGCATGTTCTGGCGGGAGCCTTCCGGAACACGCTGCAGGAGGAGGGGGGAGATCAGGAGGAGAGAGGGCTGGAGTGGGAGGAGGAGGAGGGGGGACGAGGAGGAGAGGCCTCCCAGACAGCTCCAAGATAGCCGAAGAGGCTTCCAAGAGGGCCCTGGGCGGCCCACGAGGGCCCCAAGGCGGTGCCTGAGGCGCCCAAGACGGCCCGAGAGGGCCCCAAGACGGCCCCAAGAGAGGCCCAAGAAGGGAAATACGAACCGAGAATCCGAGCTTTCTACCCCGAGAGGTTCTCGGGAAGTCCCCAGAGGCTCCCAACCGGATCCAAGAGGCCCCCAAGAAGCTCCCAAGAGGGCCGACGAGGTTCCAAGAGATCTCCCAAGGTGGCCCCAAGAGGCACAACTCATTGTTTTACGATTGGGCTTTGACGGGTTTTAATTTTTTTCGGCCTTTTGGCATCCCGATGCTCCAAGACGGCCCAAGAGGCTTCCAATACCGCTCCCATATAGAGGAAGAGGCCTCCAAGAGGGCCCCAAGACGGCCCGCGAGGGCCCCAAGACGGTGCTTGAGGCGCCCAAGACGGCCCGAGAGGGCCCCAAGAGCCCCAAGAGAGGCCCAACCCAACAGCAGAGCGGTCCCCCCAAAGGCCCACAGGAGGCTGCAAGAGGCCCCCAAGTGGTCCGACGAGGACCCCAAAAGCTTCCCGAGGGCCTAAAAGGCGCCTAGGAGACGTCCAAGAGGCTGTAAAATAGCCCAAGAGTGCCCTCGATGCGTCAAAACTGCTTCCAGGAGGCCCCCGGGAGGCTTCCGGATTGCCTCAATCTGGCCGCAGGTGGCCTCAAGTCGGGCCTCCACGCAGCCAAGACGGCCAATGACGGCTTCAGATTGCAGAACCGATGCCCCCAAGGGAACCTCAGACGCCCCCCCAAGAAACACCCGAGAGGTGCTTCCAACAGCCAGTTGACGAAGCATGCGGAACACCCCAGAAGCTCCTCAGATGCCGTCGCGCGCCTGTGCGTGATAGCGTTGTCCAAGATCGTCCAGCGCTCCCGCGGCCTGGGCTAGAACCTGAGCGCGCGCGATGGTTCTAGTATGATATATATATATCATATATATAAATTATAAATATATATATTATATATATATATATATATATATATATATTATAATATATCCCCTGGGGAGCAGGCCCGGGCCCCGAAAAAAGGCGCCCCGACCCTCCATGGGGGTGCCGGGGCTCATTTTCCATGTGTTTTTACATGGTTTCCGCGTCCCGGGCTCCGGAGGCCGCAGGGGCTGCTGAAAGAGGCCCAAGGCTGTTCTGCAGATGGTTCCCATAGGCCCAAGGACAATCTCAGAGCGCTCCAAGAGGGCCCCAAAACGGCTCCAGCAGGGGTGCCCGACGGAGCTGAAGCCCTCGCTTGAGCAGCGATTTTGCATCCTTTTTCCTTTGTTTTTTTGAAGGGTTTCTGCGTCCAGGGCCCTCGAGGGCGCAGCCTGCGCGGAATGAGTTCCAATCGCAGGTTCCACCTGGCCCCGGGACAACCTCACAGGGCCCCAAGAGGGTCCCAAAACGGCTGCAGCAGGGGTGCCCGACGGAGCTGAAGCCCTCACTTGAACAGCGATTTTGCATCATTCGCCCCGATGCCGATCGCGTTCCGGAGGAGTCTTCCCGGAACGCGGTCGGTAAGGGCGCCATCCAAAGCACCGTGTTCCCGGAGGGGGGCAGGGGGAGGGGGGGGTGGAGGAGGAGGGGGAGGAGGAGGAGGAGGGAGGGGGAGGGGGAGGAGGAGGAGGAGGAGGATGACGATGATGATGATAGTGATGATGATGATGATGATGATGATGGTGATGATGATGATGATGATGATAATGCTGATGATGATGATGATGGTGATGTTGTTGATGATGATGATGCTGATGCTGATGCTGTTGATGTTGATGATGATGATGATGCTGATGCTGATGATGATGATGATGATGATGATGATGATGATGATGATGATGATGATGATGGTGCCGGGGCTCATTTTCCTTGTTTTTTTACAGAGTTTCCGCGCCCCGGGCCCCGGGGGCCGCAGGGGCTGCTGAAAGAGGCCCAAGGCTGTTCTGCAGATGGTTCCAATAGGCCCAAGGACAATCTTAGAGCGCCCCAAGAGGGTCCCAAAACGGCTCCAGCAGGGGTGCCCGACGGAGCTGAAGCCCTCGCTTGAGCAGCGATTTTGCATCATTTCCCGTGTGCTTTTACAGGGTTTCCGCGTCCGGAGCCCTCGAGGGCGCAGCCTGCGCGGAATGAGTTCCAATCGCAGGTTCCACCTGGCCCCAGGACAACCTCACAGGGCCCCAAGGGTCCCAAAACGGCTGCCAGCAGGGGTGCCCGACGGAGCTGAAGCCCTCACCTTGACCAGCGATTTTGCATCTCGCCCCGATGCCGATCGCGTTCCGGAAGAGTCTTTCCGGAACGCGGTCGGTAAGGCGCCATCCAAAGCACCGCGTTCCCGGAGGGGGCAGGGGGAGGGGGGGTGGAGGAGGGGGGGGGGGGGGAGGAGGAGGAGAGGGGAGGAGGAGGAGGAGGGAGGAGGAGGAGGAAGGATAATGCTGCTGATGATGATGATGATGATGATGCTGATGTTGATGCTGATGATGATGATGATGATGATGATGTTGGTGATGATGATGATGATGATGATGATGGTGCTGATGATGATGGTGATGATGATGATGGTGCCGGGGCTCATTTTCCTTGTGTTTTACATGGTTTCCGCGTCCCGGGTTCCGGAGGCCGCAGGGGCTGCTGAAAGAGCCCAAGGTTGTTCTGCATATGGTTCCAATAGGCCCGAGGACAATCTCAGAGCGCTCGAAGAGGGTCCCAAGACGGCTCCAGCAGGGGGGCCCGACGGAGCTGAAACCCTCACTTGAGCAGCGATTTCGCATCGTACCCCATGTGTTTTTTACAGGGTTTCCGCGCCCGGAGCCCTCGAGGGCGCAGCCTGCGCGGAATGAGTTCCAATCGCAGGTTCCACCTGGCCCCAGGACAACCTCACAGGGCCCCAAGAGTGCCCCAAAACGGCTCCAGCAGGGGTGCCCGACGGAGCCGAAGCCCTCACTTGAGCAGCGATTTTGCATCATTTTTCTTGTGTTTTTTACAAGGTTTCTGCGTCCGGAGCCCTCGAGGGCGCAGCCTGCGCGGAATGAGTTCCAATCGCAGGTTCCACCTGGCCCCGGGACAACCTCACAGGGCCCCAAGAGGGTCCCAAAACGGCTGCAGCAGGGGTGCCCGACGGAGCTGAAGCCCTCACTTGAACAGCGATTTTGCATCATTCGCCCCGATGCCGATCGCGTTCCGGAGGAGTCTTCCCGGAACGCGGTCGGTAAGGGCGCCATCCAAAGCACCGCGTTCCCGGAGGGGGGCAGGGGGGGGAGGAGGTGGAGGAGGGGGAGGAGGAGGGGGGGGGAGGAGGAGGAGGAGGAGGATGATGATGATGATGATGATGGTGATGATGATGATGATGATGCTGATGCTGATGCTGTTGATGATGATGATGGTACCAGGGCTCATTTCCCTTGTGCTTTTACAGGGTTTCCGCGCCCCGGGCTCGCGAGGCCGCAGGGGCTTCTGAAAGAGGCCCAAGGCTGTTCTGCAGATGGTTCCAATAGGCCCAAGGACAATCTTAGAGCGCCCTAAGAGGGTCCCAAAACTGCTCCAGCAGGGGTGCCCGACGGAGCTGAAGCCCTCACTTGAGCAGCGATTTTGCATCATTTCCTTTTGATTTTCATAGGGTTTCCGCGTCCGGAGCCCTCGAGGGCGCAGCCTACGCGGAATGAGTTCCAATCGCAGGTTCCACCTGGCCCCAGGACAACCTCACAGGGCCCCAAGAGGGCCCCAAAACGGCTCCAGCAGGGGTGCCCGACGGAGCTGAAGCCCTCGCTTGAGCAGCGATTTTGCATCGTTCGCCCCGATGCCGATCGCGTTCCGGAGGAGTCTTCCCGGAACGCGGTCGGTAAGGGCGCCATCCAAAGCACCGTGTTCCCGGAGGGGCGCAGGAGGAGGAGGAGGTGGAGGAGGAGGAGGGGGAAGAGGGAGAGGGGGAGGGGGAGGGGGAGGAGGAGGAGGATGATGATGATGGTGATGATAATGCTGATGATGATGATGATGATGGTGATGATGATGATGATGATGATGATGATGCTGATGCTGATGATGATGATGATGATGGTACCGGGGCGCATTTTCCTTGTGTTTTTTTAAAAGGTTTCCACGTTTCGGGCCCCGGGGGCCGCAGGGGCTGCTGAAAGAGGCCCGAGGCTGTTCTGCAGATGGTTCCAATAGGCCCAAGGGCGATCTCAGAGCGCTCCAAGAGGGTCCCAAAAAGGCTCCAGCAGGGGTGCCCGACGGAGCTGAAGCCCTCACTTGAGCAGCGATTTTGCATCATTTTCCTTGTGTTTTTTTTACGAGCGTCCGGAGCCCTCGAGGGCGCAGCCTGCGCGGAATGAGTTCCAATCGTAGGTTCCACCTGGCCCCAGGACAACCTCACAGGGCCCCAAGAGGGTCCCAAAACGGCTCCAGCAGGGGTGCCCGACGGAGCCGAAGCCCTCACTTGAGCAGCGATGTTGCATCATTTTCCTTGTGTTTCCACAGGGTTTGTCCGGGGTCCTCCAGGGCGCAGCCTGCGGAACCATCTGCAGAACAGCCCCGGGCCTCTGCTGGATGCTGCCCTCCTCCTCTTCCCCCCCCTCCTCCTCCCCCTCCTCGCCTGCGTCGTGCTCCTCCTCCTCGTCGTCCTCCGCGCGCCCCCCTCGCCCCGATGCCGATCGCGTTCCGGGGGAGTCTTGCCGGAACGCGGTCGGCAAGGGCGCCATCCAAAGCGCCGTGTTCCCGGAGGGGAGCAGGAGGAGGAGGAGGTGGAGGAGGAGGGGGAGGAGGAGGGAGAGGGGGGTGATGATGATGATGCTGATGATGATGATGATGATAATGCTGATGATGATGATGCTGATGGCGATGATGATGATGTTGTTGATGATGATGCTGATGATGATGATGATGCTGATGATGTTGATGATGTTAAGAGGGCGAGGAGGAGCAGGAGGAGGGAAGCGAGGAACAGGCGGAGCAGGAGGAAGAGGAGAGCGAGGAGGAGGAGGGGGACCAGGAGGAGGAGGAGGAGCAGGAGGAGGTTCCCGACGAAGCTCAGGCCCCATTTCCCCCTAGACGGTTCCAGGACAGCTGCTGCAGCTTCTCCTCCTCCTCCTCGTCCTCCTCCTTCTCCTCCTCCTGCTCCTCACTTCCCTCCTCCTACTCCTCCTCAACCTGCTCCTCCTCCTTTTTTCCCACCTTTTCTTTCCTTCGTTTTTTCGTTTTCTTTTCTCTCTTTCCTCACTCTTTCTTCCTTCCTCTGCTCCTCTCCGCCTTCTCTCCTAGGTCATCCTCCTTCATTCCTTCGCCCCTTCATCTTCCGCCTGCTCCGCCCGTCCACATTTCCCTTCTGCTGCTCCACTCACCCTTTTAAACATCATCATCATCACCAACGCCATCTCAGCATCAGCTCATCTAGCATCATCAACATCGTCAAAATCATCACCATCATATCAGCACCTATCATGCAATCACTACTCCTTACTCCTCCTCCTCTCCGCCCACTCCCCCTCCCCCCCCCCCCCCCCTCCTCCTCCCCCTCCTCCTCCACCTCCTCCTCCTCCTGCTCCCCTCCGGGAACGCGGTTCTTTGGGTGGCGCCCTTGCCGACCGCGTTCCGGCGGGACTCCTCCGGAACGCGATCGGTATCGGGGCGAGGGGGGCGCGAGGAGGGCGACGAGGAGGAGGAGCACGACGCAGCTGAGGAGGAGGGGGGGGCGCGAGGGGGAGGGCAGCATCCAGCGCCTCCGGCTGCAGACGCCGCCGACAGAGCTCCAGGGCCACTCCCCCAGCGGTTCCACCAGGTTTCAGGCGAGCCCGCAAGGGTGCCAAAACGGCTCCAGGGATTCCGCGATTGCATGGGATTTCGCGAACTCGGTCTCGGAGGCCGCAGCGGGAGGGTGAGGCGCCGATCCAGGAGTCCAGCAGACTCGCGCCTCCTACTGACCGTGTTCCGGCAAGGCTCTTCCGGAACGCGATCGGTTTCGCAGCGAGGGGGGGGGCGAGGAGGGCGCGGAGAAGGAGGAGCCGGCGGAGGAGGAGGAGGAGGAGGAGGAGGAGGAAACAGGAGGATGGAGAGACAACGCGGAGGATGGGAAGCCATGTTGGAGGGGGGGCGGGGGGCGAAATAAGGAGGAGACGCGTTGGAGTCCTTTCATAAGAAGCGGGGGGGGGGGGGGGGGGGGGGGTGTCTCGTTGGGGGCCTCTTCCCCCTCCTCCTTTTCCCCTTCCTCCTCCGCCCTCCCCCTGCCCTTCAGGAGGAGGATGGAGGAGAAGCAGCAGATGGATGAGGAGGAGGGGCAATGAGCGGAGGAGGAGGGGGGGGGGCGCCGGGGACTACAGTGGGGGGGCCCTTCCAAGAAATCATCAGCTTCACTCCTGGGCACCCTGGTTCCTTGGACTCCGATCGAGCCACCGCGGAAAACATTGCGCCCGCATGCCTGAAAGCCATGGGCGCCCTCGGGTGCCACGGCTGGGCTCCTTGCGGATATTTCTTGTGGCCGCGCCCCTATTGAAGGAATCGCCTGTCCTTCGGGAGGCGCAGGGGACTTTTGGGGCGCCGGAGGGGGGTGGCTTCGGCGCGCGCGCACAGCAGATCATGTCATTGCAGAGGAAGGGGCGGTGAGACAAGGGTTGTTTTTTGGCCAAGACAGCCAAACAAGTGTCGCCAAACGACCCAGGAAAGAAGTCTCGTTACCAGTGTCGATCGACAGCGCTCATCGTCAGCCGCAAGCAAACACTGAAAAGTGAAACCAGCAATTGTGCACGGCGCATTCCAGCAGGACTCTCCCGAAACACGCTTCAGGAGGAGGAAGATCGGGGCGAGGAAAAACAGGTGAAGAGGAAAACGAGGAGGAGGAGGAGGAGGCAGAGGAAGATAAGGACAGCAAGCGGCAAGAGGAAGTGGAGGCGGACAAGGGGGATCAGTGCAAGGAGAAGAGGAAAACGATGAGAAGGAGGGCAATGACTCATCGTTGGACTCAGCGGCGCATTGAATGGCGAAACCACCCATTGCGCCTAGCGCGTTCCAGCAGCCTCTTCCGGACACGCGCCGCGCGAGGACGACGCTCAGAGAACGAGGGGAAGGAACATGGGAAGGGCGATGAAGGCGGGGATCAGAAAAATAGTGGTTCAGAACAAAGAGCGGGAGGAGGAGGGAAAGGGGGGGGAATACAAGAAAGAGAACAATGAAGCGAAGTATGGAGAGAGGAGGAGAAGAAAAAGGAATACCAGGATAATAAATAGGAGAAGGGAGGGATCAGGACGACAAAAGGGAGGAGGAGTGCACGCAACGTAAAACAGGTGGAAAACACGGAAGCAGAAGAGTTAACGAGGATTTGTATCGGCATCGGTGCTAAGGCATATCGCCAGCCTAAGGCGCCAGATGAACAGTAAAGGCAAGACGTGGTCTTTCGACGTCGTCATCGTCGCCGTTGTCGTCCTCGTCGTCCTTGTGGAGGCCGTCGCGCTCGTCGTCCCAACCAGAGGTTACAAGTGGAAGCGTCTGCGCTAGAACCTAGGCGCGCGCGAAGCGCGCGCGTGGTTCTAGTATATATATATATATATATATATATGGCATGTTCGCAGTTTGCAGGTTTGGCCGCGTCAAAACGGTCAACGAGGCCCCCAAGGTGGCCCCGCGACGGCCCAAGGGGGCCCCAAGACGGCCCAAGAGAGCCTTAAGAGGGGCCCAAGGGGGGGGACATCGAACTGACAGTTCAGGCGCTGCGCCCCCGCAGGATCCTCTTGTCTTCGGGTGCGTACTGGGGCTTGCTAATGCATGTCGAAGGCTTCGGGGGGGGGGGGGGGGGCCTGCGCGGGCCTCCTGGGAACCTCTTCAGATGGTACTTTCGGTTTTCTTTGCATCTTGAGGCTAATGGGGTCTAGCTTGGTGACCGCCATAGTGGCGGATAGGGTGAGACGGCGGCATGTTGGCAATGGTGAGTATGACGGCGGGGATGGCAGCGGTGCATATTTGTCTAGAGAGGGAATTTTGGGGGCAGGGCGATCACTTTCGCGCGGTGCGGAACGCGTGGGGGCCTGCGACAACCGTCAGGAATTCCGCCAACATTCCAGTAGAGACCGATCGGTTCGCCGGGGTGCTCCGGGCGATAAATTATTGTTCGTTTGCCGCTTGAGAGAAACGCAGCAGGAAATGAGCGAACGCTGTCCGAAACCTACGAGGGAACCGCCAGCTCGGTTTTGAAGATGCTCGAGTCAGGAACTACTCGGCGCACCGGGCGCCGACGCCAACACCGAGATCCCTTCTGGAAAGAAAAAAATTAGAGCCTCTGTTGAATGCCGTCGCCCGTGTCTTCGGGTTCACGCGTCCCGCGTCGATGAGTGCAAGCTCGGCGCGCGTGGGAGCGGAGCGGCCTTCCTCTGTTTCTTCCAGTGGACTTTTAGGATTTCTGCCGGCGCGCGGGGCCCGCGGGCCGCGCGATCTCGTCGGCGCCATGAGCCCCGCGAGTCCCAGAAGAAGGCGTCGCGGTCCGCTTGGGCGCCGCAGTGCGCATGGGCCCAGTGCGCCGCGCGTGCCCAGCGAGCCGCGCCGGCCTCGTGGGCCCTGTGGGTCGCCTGGGCGAGGTCGGGTCTCTGGGCCCTGCGGGCCCCGAGGGCCGCGGCAGCCCCATGGGCCCCAGTAGGGCGGTGATTTCCACGCGAGCCCCCTGAGGCGCTCCTGATCGCGAGCTCGGGTTAGCGATGCGAGCCACCTCAGGCTTTGCGGGCTCCGCTGGGCCGCTCTGCCCCCGCAGGGAAGGGCCCCCGTGTTTTCCATTGGGGTCTTGGCGTCGGTGCGGGCAGTTCGTCCCCGGCAACGTCCGAAAGCCGACGCCGGCACCGGGCCCCCGCTGGAGCGGCGGTCTCATGGGGGAGCGGAGCCGCTCGACGACTTCGGAAGGTGGCCAGGGCCTGCGGGCAGGCGTTCAGGGGGCGCAACGCTTTCGGGCCCCGGCCGCGCACGGCGGTCACGGCCCTGGGCGCGGGAGTAGGCGGTGGATTCGAAACGTCGGGTGCCGGCCTCGGGCTCGCAGAGGGTCAGGGATGCGACCGAGGCGGGGCAGGGGGGGGTGCGAGGAGAGGAGAAGAGTGGGAGGGCATGCGGACGGGGGGGGGGCGTGGAGGAGGGCGCGGGTGGAGTGAGGGAGGCTCCGGTCCGTCACGGGGGAAGCCGCGTCCTTGCTTCTCCTCCCCGCTCTCCCGAAAACGCCCGCCAGCTTCGCCTCTCGCCTGCGCCATTTGTTTGCTGCTCGATGCCCCCCTTTCCGCCCCGCGACCCCCATTGCGATTCCGAAGTCCAGGGTTGGCTCGCGCTGGCCCAGAACTCACTTTCAAGCTTTGTGAAACAAATGCTTTCTTGGCGTCGGCGTCGGCTTCCTGTCTCCCCACGCCCGTGTCATTTTATCGAGTGGCCTTTGGCCCATTCCGCCACCGCGCTTCGGTTCGTGCGCCGAAATCCTCGCGGATGTTCCCTGGGGTCTCTTAGGGGGGCGTTCGGTGTCGCATGGGGGGCAGATTCGACGCCTCATCGAAGCTCTTCTATGGTTTCTTTGGGGCCTGTCGGGGTCTCCCTGGGGGCCTTGGGGCGGAATGATCGCGCTCCTCTTCCAGAGTCCCCTGTGGGGCGTTCGTGGGGCGCTCATGGGCCGCGCTGGCCGTTTTTCCAGCCGTTTTGGCTGCCTTTTCGGCCGTCCCGGCGCCCTCCCGGGGGGCCGCCTAGGCCTTCTCGGGTCGGTCTCGGGAGCCCTTTGGGCCGTCCTGGAGCTCGGGAATTCGAGAAGTTTAAATTCCACGTTTCAGAATTTGGCTGGCAGAGGACCCGAATACCGCGATGGCGAATGTCATTTTCGCCCGCGCTCCCTATGGGGCCACGAGCCGTGCGAGGGGAGTGCCGAAATGCGTGGCGGGGTGTACAATGCGAACAAAGACGGTCGGTTTGAGTGCGGGAGACTGAAAGCGGGTGAGCCTGAGCGCGATTGAGTCTGATTGTGGATGAGTCTGCGCGCCTGAGTCTACGTGCATCAATGTCGACGCCCATGTCGGCACACCCCCACACCCCCTCCAAGAATGACGCGGGGTCTTGGGCAAACCCCAGCATCTGGAACATGGAGGAGGTCGAGGCCGCGCTGCGCGAGAAGCGCGGCGACCGCGGCGAGGACCGCGGCGGTTCCAAAGAGGTCTCCAAGAAACTCCGAAAACGTCTCGGCTGCACTTGGTAAGCCAGCGACGCAATACAAGGGAAGGGCGAGGCCCCCCCCCCCGGCTCCAACCCCAGAGCCCCCCCTCCTCGAGACCTCCCCCCAAAGCCCCTGCAATTCAGAAAACCAAAGAAACGAAACGCACACAGAGGCCGCCGATACGGCGACTTGAAACTCCACCCGCTCACGTTCCCCCAGTAATTTCATGTGGGGTCTCGAGGGGAGGTCTCTGGGGGCGGGTTCGCGGCCTGCTCACCCCGCAATCGTTATCCCCCCCCCTCCTCTTGGAAGGGGCCAACTGGGTCATCCAGGGGGTGGATGAACAAGTGGGTCGTTCATCGGGTGGATGGGAGTGTGGTGTGCGCAAGAAATTACACTTGGGATTTCACATGGGTCGGTCGTAGCTGGAATGGTAGGATGGCCGGTGTTAGCCAGTTGTACCCTTGCAGTATGCCAGCAAGGCGACCCCGCAAGGCAGCGCGCGCGACAACGTGCGGTATCGCATGCTTTTCTCATAGGATGGGGCGTAGTTTGCCGACGCATGTGTGCACCGGAGCCGCGTGGCCAGTATCCTTCCGTCACGCGTGACGCGCGATGTACGACCTGATATACAACAAAGTTTGACAACAACTCGCTATCGTTATCCCGCTCATCCTGGCTTCTGCTGTTGCTGCTTCTAAGGTTCATCCTTATCTTCGTCATGCCTATCCACCTCCTCATGCTGCCCTCCTATATCCCAACGTCCGCCTCCTTCCTCTTCCGCCTTTTCGGTCGCCATTTCGGTTCGATGGCCCTCCGCCCCCCCCCCCCCCTCCTCCGCCCCCCTCCTCTCCCCCCCATTCTGCCTCCCCGGCGGTCCTTCCCCCCCCTGTTGACCTCCCAGGGTCGCGGCCCAGAAGGCGCGGCAGTGGTCCCCGGCGATGGGCGGCGCGCAGGTCGGCCCCGCTGCGAAAATGATGGTATGCTGCGTGCGTTTTCCGCGCGACGGCGCTCGCTTCTGGGCGCCGCCGATAGTGCCACGCGGGGGCGATTTGACCAGGGCGTCGGCGGGAATCGGCGCGGGGGCAGGGGTGCTGGCGGACAGGGGGGCGCCTGGGATGGGGGCGACAAGGAGGGGGGAGGGGGGTGGCTGGAGGTCGGCGCGGGGGCGACCAGGGGCGCGGGGCCCTCGCCCCCGAGGCGCGGAAAGCCTTTCCAGGGGTTCCGCGGGCAGGGGATCCATGAGCCGGGTGGATGGCCGACCCGCTTGGCGCCTCCGTCCATATGCCGAGTCGATAACCCACTTGGGGCCTCCATTGCGCCTCCGCGGAACAGCGTTCGGAACAGCGTTCGCGAACGGGGTTCCACGAGCCGGATGGATGACCCACTTGGTGTCTCGGGGCGGCGGGCTGGCGCGACGGGGGCGGGGGGGGCGCGTGGGCCGGGCGGGCGGCCCGGAGGCCAGGGGCGGAGAGGGGTTCCATGGGCCGGGTGGATGACCCACTTGGCGCCTCCGTCCATGAGCCGGGTCGGTGACCCACTTGATGCCTCCATTGCGCCTCCGCGTAACAGCGTTCGGAGCAGCGTTCGCGCCCCCCCGCGCAGCCCTGCGCGGACAGGGGCGCGGGCGGCGAGCGGGGGTGGGGGGGCGGGGGGGCAGGGGGGCAGGTCTTGGGGGGGCTGGGGAGAAGTGCAAAGGGGAATGGGGGCGTGGGCAGGAGAGAGAAAACACAAGGAAAAGGGGGGGAAGTGGCGGGGATGGGGGAGGGGAGAAGGGAGAGGGGGGAGAAGGGCCAGCAGGACTAGCGCCGTGGCGCTGGGCGGCGCTGGCGCGCAGCTGCGGGCGCGGAGGGGGGGGGCGGCGACGAGCCAGATCGCGCTTGAACTCGCTTGCTGCGGGCTTCATCGCGGGCGATAAGGCACGTCCTGCATGGAAATGGTCGTTGTGTGCGTTTGGGCAGACCTGGCTGCGTAGAGCAGAAAATCAAGGGGGGGGTGGGGGGGGTGGGCGGGGGGGCAACTGCGATTGAGAGTAAAATGGGGAAGAGGGGAGGTGGCGGAGGAAGGGGTCGGGGGCGGCGTGGCGAGCGGGGCCGGGGGGGGCGCCAGCGCGGGCACGCCGCGCACAGGAGAGATAACGGGGAAAGCGCCGCCGCGGCGACATGACAACGGGCGTGGCGGTCGACCGGGACGCAGAGGGCGCGAAGGAGAGATAATGACACATGGGCAGTTCCAAAGCTGCCCCCCGCAGACAATGCGATTCCACTCGCGAGGCCTGATCCTGCTTCGAGGTGGCCCCGCGTCGACGCGAACGCTGGCCGCGACTCGAGGCGAACGGACTGCCCCGAACGCTGGGCGGAACGGCGTTCCAGAAATCGTGGGACCCCCTCCTCGGCACCCTCTCGACGACCCACCTTCTGGATGACCCAGTTGGCCCCGTCGAGTCCTCATCCTCATATGGTCATCACCGCGAGCCCCCTCAGCCTGACCCCCCTCAGCCTGGCCCGAACTGCCTCGCCACCCCCAGTGGCCGTGCGCCCTGGAGGAAGCAGAAGAAAGGAGGGAGCGGGTGGGCGCAGGAGGAGGAGGAGGAGGGAAAGACAATAGGAACGGGGTCGGGGGGCGTGCGCCAACATGGCGCGGGGCCGCCGTGAGACCCCTGCCGCCGGCGCCTTCGGTGGAGCTCCATATGAGACCACGGGCCGCGTGACGGGTGTGCCGGAATGGGGCGGGGCCGCCATTCGAACCCTGCCACTGGCGCACTCTGTGGAGCTCCTTATGAGACCACGAACCGTGTAAGGGGTGTGCCCAAAATGGGGCGGGGTCGCCATGCGAACCCTGCCGCTGGCGCCCTCGGTGGAGCTCCCTATGGGGCCGCGATCCTCGCGAGGGGTGCGCCGAAATGGAGCGGGCCGCCATGCGAACCCTGCCACTGGCACCCTTGGTGGAGCTCCCCACGGGGCCATGATCCTCGTGAGGGGTGCGCCGAAATTGGACAGGGCCGCTATGGCAACCCTGCCACTGGCGCCTTCGGTGGAGCCCCCTTATGGGGCCACGATCCTGGCGAGGGGTGTGCCGAAACGGCCCGAGGCCGCCATGCGAACCCTGCCACTGGCGCCTTCGGTGGAGCTCACATGGGGCCACGATCCTCGTGAGGGGTGTGCCCGAATGGCCCGAAGCCGCCGTGCGAACCGTGCCACCGGGGCCTTCGGTGGAGCTTCCCATGAGGCCACGATCCTCGTGAGATAGCCCGAGGCCGCCATGCGAACTTTGCTACTGGCGCCTTCGGTGGAGCTCCTATGGGGCTTCGATCCTCGTGGGGGGTGTGCCGAAATGGCCCGAAGCCGCCATGCGCGCTTTGCTACTGGCGCCTTCGGTGGGGCTCCTATGGGGCCACGATCCTCGTGAGGGGTGTGCCGAAATGGCCCGGGGCCGCCATGCGAACTTTGCTACTGGCGGCTTCGGTGGAGCTCCTATGGGGCCACGATCCTTATGAGGGGTGCGCCGAAATGGCCCGAGGCCGCCATGCGAACTTTGCTACTGGCGCCTTCGGTGGAGCTCCTACTTGAAAGCTCTTTGGGAGATGTTATATTTCAACGGGAGTATAGCCTGCGCGTCGCTGCCTTATGGGTCAAGGCACGCGCGCCCTATTTGCCCAGATGCCTGACTTGGTATTCGCTATGTGCTGGAAAGACCGATACATCGATCTTACCCGTCCACGCCCCATATCGTATTCCTTCGACATGGAATTGGATGCAATATGACTTGCCAGAGTCATTTCAGACTTGATAGCGGAGCTGGCCGCACTCTCGCGTGGTCAGCTCTTGCTCTTCTCATCCTTCCGCAACCGGGCGCGATCCTCGTGGCCACCCTCTACCCTGCGCCGCCGCTCCACCAACATCTACGATGATCAATCCAAGAGCAAGAAGCAACACGAGAGGTGCGACATTTAGACAACAACAATGGTACCATATACGCATCATCACTACGCTATCACCGACCGCTCGGCAACGAGCCGAAAGCGCAGCACCTGAAGCATAAGCGGGAAGACCCGCAAGATAAAGCGCCTCGTAGACTCGACAAGGCGCCGATATGCCCGCCCCAGCGCGGCAACGCGCCTGATAACCACCCATACTTCCACAGCCTGGGTTTGGTTATCTTCGCCATTATATGGTTTGCGCTGGGCGCGGCAATCGGACACATGCGCCGAGGAGACAATGGCACCGATGGGCAAACACCTGGCCCATACTGGGACGGACCCCCAAGGCAACGTACCCGTTTGCGAGTACGTCTACGAGGTCAACGCGTGGCTTAACGTCACGAGCGGGCGCATGACGCCACAAGCCCAAGCAGCCGGGCGGCCTGGGCGGCCTCGCGAGGACGCTCGCCATGAGGGTACCACCTGGCATCGTAAACTATGGTGCGGACATCGACGGTGCCCACGCCGACCCAGCAACATACATCATGTTCCTCCTAAGCATGAAGTTCGAACGCCTGGAGGATGAGCGCCAGCTCACCTCAGGCACTCAGCTCATCGACTTCCACGTGCCTCACGGAGAACGAATCGACGTAACCCTTGCTCGGTTCGAAATGGCCCGTCTTGAGGCACAATCTGTGGGCTTTGACCTTTCCAACTTCCAACTTCTTACGACTATCCTATTCCGCGCCTGAGGCGTCGGCAACCAGCGAGCCGTGCAGTTCTCACAACCACTCAAGCACCAAATGCCCCGAACACATAAACAATATGAATAACTATGTGAGAGGATGCGCTCGATCGGCCATTTGCCAGAACGGCGCATAGGATCAGTGTTTGGAAGGGGAAGGGGAACTGGCAGTGGACATTTCTATACTACCTCAACCTCTGAAGCTCAGCCTGGCAACGGGCCCACAAACATTTGGGCCGACGATCCTGGTGAGTCGAATGCTGTATTAGCAGGGGATAGATCACAACCTAGCTGGGCAACCAGCCCTCCTCCTAGAGAGCCTCAGCCTCACCGCTCTCTATGGGGAGAAGCACCCCCCCTAAACGACGGAGTGCCCACCTACTTAGGAAACGGTGACTTCGACTCAGGCACCGACGCCGACGCGATATCGACAGACGGCGTCGAACCGCTAGACTGGTCAGATATCATGCAAATCGAAGGTGGTAATCGGCGTGCCGAGTATCTGTTTTGGATCTTACAGCAAGCGAAGCGTAGGTGGAGGAGGTTTATACGAAAACCAGTGCGTCGTGTCAGGAGGAGGATAAGGAGACCCTTCAAAGGCAAAGGCAGAGGCATACGGGGCCGCCGAAGGTTGAGCGGACGAGGCATCGCGGCTTTCCTCCAGAGGCTCTCAGATGATCAGTATGCTGAAATATTCTTCGGGGGAAAAGGTCGCGGAAAAGGCCGCAGGGGTACATCGGGCAAGGGCAAAAGGTAAGCGGGGAAACCCGCGAGGTAGAGACGTCCAGGTCTTGAAGTGCCATGAATGTGATAGCACCGATCACCTCGTGAAGGATTGCCCAGTGAAAGGGAATGGAAAGGGTAGATCGTCCGAAGTCCATGTGGGCTCAGGTGAACCTGCTATTGAGTATCTCAGCCACCAAGAGTTCGAGGCTGTGGAACAGCTATTCTTCACTTGGGTCAGCAACGTGGACATGCTGGACGAGATCGAGGCGCACGGCCACGGGCTCTACGCGTACTACCTCGAGTACCTCCGCAGGTTCAACGTCGGAGCCATCGAGCTCGCCCCTGTGGAGAATGGAACGCTGGGAAACCAGCCCCTTTCCTTCCTTGACTGGATGTTCGGCAACCCAGGCAACATCATAGCCTTCGAGAGCAGCGATGAGGACCAGATGGAGGCCGACACTGTCGAGGCCACCCCCTCGGAGATCGAGCATAACCTTCGGCATCAGTCAGACCTCTTGCTTGGAAACAGGCCTACTCCAGTGTATCCGCCGAACTACTGCGAGTTAATGGAACTGGAGTCTCAGGCTTTCACCGTGGGCGTGCCAGGCAATCCCCGCGGGCCACCTGGTATGCTCGCGCCGGGTGTGTACGTGCCCTACACGGTGTTGCAGACCCTCATGCAGATGCATTCCGCTCAAGCTGAAGAGTATCCAGAAAGCCAGCAAAGTGTTCAGAGCGGCCACATGATGCTGCAGGACTCCGACGCCTGTGATGACTCGGACTTGCTGACGGCTGCTTTCTCTCTCATCGACAGTGTGCTTCTCGACGATGTACAGCGGCACCTATGGTGTGCAAGGGGGCGCTGGCGCCAAGCCCTTCAGAGGGCTATCACGAGGCGTGAACAAGCGCCTCCTCCGCCAGGACAGGGTCTCCAGGCGGCGGGGCAACGCCCCAGCCATGCGGCCATGCGCAACATCATCGGGCAGCCCTCTTATGACTATGCTCAGCTTGAGGCGTGCGCCGTGCGCGGCAACGAGCCTGGTCCGACAGCCATGCCATCGTCGCCGGGGCAGCCCAGTGGTGCCCAGATGCTACCACAACAGGGGAACCTGCCTGTCCCGAATGGGCCGGTGATTCTTTATCATTGGCAATCCTACTTCAGAAGCCGAAGATGAGGACGGCTGTGGATTATGCGAAGGCCAGACCACCATCCTCATGATGAACGTCAACGTCGAAGACGAGGAGGTGGACTTCGACGGAAGCGAGACCGAAGCACAACCACCCGCACAATACCTCATCATGTCCGACCCTCACCAGCAGGGCAACCTGCCTGCCCAGGATGTGCCGCCCACGCCTGCCCAGGGTACAACGCCAGTTCCTGCCCGGGCTATGTCGGCAGCATCATCCGTCGACCAGGCCAGGAGGTCTCGCTCGCATACACGTCCTAGAGACGACCCACACCCCCAAGGACGGCTCCCACGTGAATGGCGGCAGGCAGCTCCATCAGAGCATGCTGCCCGACGTGGGGGTCAGCTGCTAGCCTACAACGATCCCAGGCGCAGAATGGGCGAACACTCTGCCTTCGGACAGGGCAACCCTATCTACAGGGGCGCCCAGGGCAAGTCCATGCGGGGTGGTTATCAGATCGCTACGAACATTTGACGTCCTGATAAAGAGGCAGCGCGGGGACGGCTGAGAGCCGTCATCGAGGAGCGCCGCCGCCACAGGCCTAACGCTGCTTGCGGCCCGTGCTCGCAGGAGTTCCAGGAACACCGACCTGGCTGTCCTGTCGGCCCCAGCGACGTCCTAAGCCGTAACAGGGGCCGCACTCTTGCAAAGGAGGGTCATCCACATCTTGTGCCCATGACCCAAGAGGAGAGCAATGCGGTCAACAGCCGTCTCGAGGCCATGCGCCTCAACGGTCCTCCTGCCCAGGGGGCTCGCTCTCCGCGGGGGAACCCGCCTGGTGTCTCCAGTCAGGCTCGCACGTGCGAGATGACGAGCGACGACGAGCAGGAGGTCAAACGAGTCGCAGCAGAGGCAGAACGCAAGCGGTTGGTGGAAGAGCGCACTCGTGAGGCAACTCGCCGAATGCTGTTGGAGTCGCAAGCCGAAGCAAAGAAACCACCGACGATCCCAAAAGTTTCGGAAAGCGAGACTCTTGAATACAGGGCGCCTTCAGGCGAAAGACAGAAGAACCCTTCTACCCGCTCCGAGGAGCTCGGGTTCAATGTGCAGATGGGAAGGCCCCTCGCCGAGGTGCCGAAGTCAACAGCTCGAGCAAGGCCTGCGAAAAGAACTGACCCCAGGCAACGGCCTCAGGATCCCTGGAGATGCACAGGCGTCAGCCGAGCCGGAGTGGCTCCATCGCAGCAAGGCCAAGACGTTTGAGCGTACAGGGTGCACCCCTACGCCTGCGTCGCCAGTGACGACACGTTCCAGGGACTCCGAGGAGGGTGCTATGCCTCGGGGCAACTGGGTGCCTACGATCAGGAGCAGCGCCAGCCGAGGGATGTCGCGGGGGAACCCGCCAGGCGCTGCAGCCGCAGCCTCTTCATCATCAGGAGCCGCAGCCTCGTCAGCAGCAGAGGCTCCACTGCGGGAAAACCCACCCGAAGATGAGCTGCGCCACCCAGGCGACGCATCATTCGCGAGTGGAAGCCAGGAGTTGATCAACGGTCGACGTGCTCTACGGAAGCTTCCACCCATACGTTCGGTTGACGAGGCGTTCATGGCGAGCTGCCGAAAGAGGAATCTCATTTCCAGCACTAAGTACAAGCTCAAGCAGCTCAGTAAGTGCCTCAGTAAGATCTGCAGGAACGCGCCCGACAAATCTTACAGCCCAGTGTGGAAGCTGAGGACGTTCGACGACCACGATGGTTGGATCAACCTCCGCGAGCGCGTGCACGATTTCCTTTGGAGCGACGGCATTCGGCGCGACGGGTGCAGCCCGAGGTCCGATGATGCCAAGATCATCGCCGAGACCTTCTACGGTAGGACGGTCGATCAAATGTTTGCAATCATGATGGCGGTCCTCCACGTCCGCGAGGCGAACGGAGAGGAGAAGCAGCGGTTGCAGTTCAAGGTCTTGATGCGAGATACTGGCGCGGCCGACCTGTTCATCCGTGCCTCGCAGGGGCACTCGTGGGCGCTCAAGGCCCCTTGGTCGTTGTACAAGTACATCGTGCTGCACGACAGCCCTGCCGGGAGACTGGCCCCATGCCCTGATGTCGCCATTCACGGTGCAAGGTGGGCGGCCTTCGAGGGTATCATGCGGGTTGGCCTCTCCTGCCCCAAAGAGCACAACGCCAAGAAGAAAGGAATTGGACGCTCACACATCCACTTTGTTCCAACTCTTCAGCGTCGTGACGTGCAGAGCGGATGGGATCCTGAGTCCGAGATTTTCATCTCGATCGACTGGCACCGGGCCTTGAATGACAAGATCGAGTTCTGCTGGTCCGACAACGGCGCGTTGCTGTCTGAAGGGGTCAACGGCATCATCGAGCCGTACTACATCAACTATGTGGAGGAGATCGCCGCGGGCAAGCAGTGGCGGAACCCACGCTACTTGGGCAGTCGCCGTGCACGCTGTTCCACAGCCGAAATGACGGCGCCAAACAAGTGGAGATCGGTGGGCAATGCGAGCATTGGGCACAGGATGTCTCTCTGGCGAGACGATGGGCCCCCACCGGCGTACTGCCAGAGAGAGGTGGGGGACCACTATAGCCCAACAGCGCTGGGAAACCAGCCCGAGACCCACCAGATCTTCATGATCAACGAGAGTGAGCCGGGGAGTGCGGCCCTCAGTCAGCCACCAAGCCGCGCCCCGGGTCAAGGGCCTAGCGCCATATCTTGGCAAGTCCTCAGCACCTCGGATCTCGATCAGATTGCGGCTGCTCTGAACCCTGAGCAGGTGGAACAGTTGGCGGACAGACTTTACCAACAAGACCCCTGGGCCGCAGGTCAGGGAGCAATGTCCGCGATGGTGACACGCAACCGCCAGGCTCTGCAGGGAAACCTGCCCGTCAACGGGATCAGGAGCGACATGCCCGAGCCGCAGGGAGACCCGCAAACGTTTGGCCGCATCTTCGGAGAGCCAGCTCGATTCGAGCAGATGCCAGGGGGCCCCTCGCACAGCATGCGCACACCGAGGGGCATAACACCAGTGGTGTCGACGCCAGTGCAGTCCCCATTTGGGACACCTGGGCGTCCTGCTCCGAGTGGCACTCTCATGGAGCGGATCGCTGCGGCCAGAGCTGACCATGGCGCAGCTGCTCTGGGCATGATGCCACCGGGTGCGCCATCGACTATGCGGGGAAACCTGCCTGGCACTCCGGTGCAGCACCGACTGCCGACTGACCAGAACATGCCTACAGGAGTGCCAGACAACTACTGCACACGGGTGGCGGCCTCGGTACAGCAGGTGCAGAGCCACAGTTTGCCTCACCCAAGTGGTCCGAGGTGGAGGCCAGCCTGGTGTTGGGAGCCTGAGGGTCCGAATCCTATCGACCCTGCTCGGCAACGAGCCTTCATCCCGGCTTTCAATGCCCATCCGAGCATGGCCCAAGGCCAGAGGCCACCAGCTGCAACCATGGACCCGCCATTGTATCCAGATGGCTCCCGGGTCCCGAACAGGTTTGCGCGCGAAACAGCGGACCAGTTTCATAGCCTCACGAATGTGCGTTGCAGTGATCAGTCCATGCACCCGCATATGTCATTCATGCCTGCACCGACGATGCCAGGCGTGGATGTCCAGCCCACTGCCCATTCGAGATCCTCGGGCAGTAGGGGAGTGCCGGACTACATCAGGCAGACACACCACACACAACAGGCATGTTTCAGACGCCGGCAGGCGGTGCAGAGTGTACGTGATCAGGCGCGTGCAGCAGCACTTGAGGTAATGAAGGGCAGGGGCAGGGGCTCACCCATGCGAGGAAACTCGACAGCAGCGTCGCCCGCAGCCTCCATAGCGGCAGCCGCCCTGGCAGTGGCTGTCCCTGCGCCAGAGGCTCAGACACCCGCTGGGGATCCCCCAGCTACCTTCCTGGACTCTGAGACGGTCTTGGAACGGCAGCGGCGAGTGTATCCCAGGATGGCGGACGTGGAGGTACACGGCGGGATGGGAGACACCTGTGCGGTATGCCTCGAGGAGTTCACGCCGAGGGAGACCATCTACCGCCTGAGGTGCAACCATCTATTCCACGAGAAATGCTGGAACGCGAATGTGGTGGGCCATGCCACGATCAGTGAGAAGGCGATCCCCAGCAATCAGTATGTGCCATCTGCCGAGCACCAGGCATCATAGTGTCGTCATTCCCATGGACCAGCTCCGTCACGCAGGCTCCTGAACAAGCAGCGCGGGAGCTGCGGGAGCTGAGGGGCATGGTGGGAACAATGACGGCCCGGATGTTGGACGCGCAGGCGGAACTGCCCCAGCAGCGGGGAAACCCGCCTGAGGAGGTGCGTGCGCCGATGGAAACGGGATACTTCGATCAGCTCATCCCGATGACGGCGCCGCAGCAGGGAAACCTGCCCAATGCACCACCTGTGCCATTCCCTCCAACTCACTACGAGCCTGGAATCGGGCAGGCGGCTCCTCCGATGTCACCCCAAGGCGGGGGCGGAGCCGAGCTGCCACTGGATCCTGACCAGCTGCGGGAGCAGCGGGTTCGCCACTTCCAGGCCAGGATGGAGAATGCACGCACCACCTTCATGCTGGGCGCAGACAACCCTGAGAGCGAGACGTTCGACCTCTCAGACTCGTCAGTGGCGACGACGGTAGCGGCAGCCAGGGCCATCGAGCTCGCAGCTAGGAGCGTCGAGTTCGACGAGTGATTGCAGTGCAGGCATCGCATCATGAATGAGGGATTGCAAGAAATTGCTCTGCAATCATACCTGACGTTGACGCGCCGTACCACTCAGGAACAGTATACCAGCATACGTGATGAGTATGCTAATTGGCACGAAGAACAGGGCGCTCATGCCCAGGACGTGTCGCATTTCCTACATATCGATCTGGCACGTATGGCCGCAGGAAGGCAGAGTGCCAGAACGATGCGGGGAAACCCGCCAGGAATCGCGTCCCAGACGCGGGGAATCCCGCCAGATAATGCGACTGGCGCAACAGAGACGGCGCATATCAAGCAGCCTAGCAGAACATTTGTCGAGGACGGTGGTAACTCGATCCTCGCAGATGTGGGCTCGGAGATCAACATGATGGGAGAATACGAGCCGCAAATTTGTTCAGGCTGCTGAGGCACACAACCGTCCCTGTACGTTTGAACCCCGTTCGCTGCTGAACATAAACGGGGTAGGCGAGGGGTCGGCCCCATCTGATACCGTGGGCACTTTCAGCACTGCCTGCGAGTACCAGGGCTCGACCCAGCTCGACTCGCACAAGACCAATATTGTGTCGGGTTGCGGCAAGGACCTGCCGGCTATCCTGGGCCTCGACAGTATGCAGGGCAAGCGCACTATTATTGTGCTCGAGCGAGGCCAGGAAAAGCTGATCTTCCCTGGGAAGGGTCAGGTCAGGATGGAACTCTCCGAGGGCTCCAAGATCATGCCTACAACCAAGTTGCCATCAGGGCATCTGTCAATCAGGTGTGATCGATTCGGGGCCGCGGGGCAACCCGCCTCATGTACGACGTCGTTCCAGACGGTGCTGACGGGCGAGCCATCCTCCGCGCAAGAGCGCCAACAAGTGCTGGGAAACCTGCCCCAGGGGCTGCTCGCGATACTCGCCAAAGCAACGATGAGAGGCGACGGCATCGACGATCTGGAGACGTTCGATTGCTTCGTAGCTAGGACACTGGCCCAGCATGGCGGCGGCGTTGTGCCCATGGATGCGTTGAGAACACGCAGGAGATAGTGATGGGGGTACACGCATCATGAGCTGCAGACGGTCAACGGCGCGGGGTCGAAGGGCCTCCTGAAGCAGCTGATGGATTATCCGTCCATGCCGGCCACGTTTGCGGAGCAATCCGCGTCTGAGGCTTCCGCGCGCTGCCGCGCAGAGCTTCAGCATTTGAGAGAATCTCAGATGCTGGCAGATGTGGCAAGCGCCTCTTCTTTATCGTGAAGAGGGCAGGGCGACGCCATCCCCTCGTCGCCTTGCCTGATAGCCGAGAGGCCAAGGGGTTGCAAGGACAGCGGGGCAACTTGCCACGAGAAAAGAGCTTTCGTTATCGAAGATGCGAGAGAAGCTTGCGCTGACCTCCGCACCCGAGGATGCACCTGTGACCGTATCTCCCACAACGAGCTCATGACAGCTGTGGGCACAGAGTATCTGTGGGCGGTAATTCGTGGGGACTATGCTCTTATATGGATCAGTGCTCCGGGGGGCTGGTACGTAAGAACCCCCGGTAAAAAAAGTGGCCCCACACTGGTCGCGCATTCAGAACCTTCTGACGAAGGCAAGGAAGCTCCGCACGCATGGTGATCATAGTATTTGGACCCCCAGGATACGTTTGGAAGTTGTCTCCAGTACGGGACACTCTAGAAGATCTTAAGCTGACAGTAGTACGGATGCGGTTGTGTCATTTCGGTATTAGATTCAATATGCAAGACAATACACCAAGTGGTACATATATGCAGGTAGCCACATCCATGCCGATTAGCTCCAAGTTATGGGCATGTACGTGCAAACAGGCGATACCACAACATGTTTTGGATTGGTACGGCCAAACGGTACGACATGCTGAATGGAGAGCACAGACACGCATCGCTCTCATTCGTCACATTAACAGTTGGATCCTGGGGACAGGCAGCACTATGCACGGAAACGTGCCGGTATACCTCAATACCTACACACGTACGGATCACAACATACATCATTCTGTGACGACCAACAAAGGGGGACCGAAATGGTCCGATGTTATCAGACGTGTAACGATTAACCTGGATACCAACACGGTTATTCAGGATATCGCGATAGCCGATCAACCGACGGGATATGATTGGCATGCACCATTGCCCGAAGGGGTTGCCAACATCAGCACGCGCATGTACTGACAGCCCGAGGAACCGGTCATGCTCGGCAACGAGCCTGCTCAATCACCACAGAAACGTAGACGCGTCATCATAGATGACTGTCTTTCCCCCCTCCCGACTCTGGCGATTGTTGCAGGTGCCCACTCATCAACGACGATGGGCACGCAGACCGGTGAACACGACGAGCAAGTTTTACCTACGGAATCGCGTATCAAACAGAAGGAAAGGCTTGAAGCCGAAAAGGAAGCAGGCATCAAGCCTCGCCGCATCAAAAAGCACGTTGAAGATGGAAACGATGATTGCGGTGACGACTTGTCAGGACTCGGACCGGATTTTACGGCGACCTGGAGCACTGACGTACTTGTCGAGCTGATTAGCTCTGACGAGGAAGATGACCTGTTCCTTGCCCCCCCCACATCTCTGCCCGACGCACGCGCCGACATATATAGTATAGTGGCTACTCTATGCTATGACAACAACAACTGCGTGGACATGTTGGAGCTGTGTGGAGGTGAGGGTGGCATTTCAAAATTTGCCTTCTCAAGAGGCCTCTCCTCAGGCGGCAATCTAGACAAGACCGCGTGTGTCGACCTGGGGGGTCCCTCGGTGCAGCGAGCTGTAGACCATTACTTTATTACTTTGCAGTGTGCTACGTACGGGCCGCCATTCTACAGCCGAGCTGCCGCGCCACAGGACCGCCATCCTACTACAACTACCAAGCCAACTACATCACATAACCTACTGTTGTAAAATAGCTGTAACACAAGATAACGCACGGAGGTGGTTTATACGCGAACAACCCACGGGGACATGGGTGGATGAGATTCCCCCACGGAAAGAACATGCCGACCGACCTCGCATTACAACTGCACACGTCGACCAATGTGCGACGGGACTTAAGGGCACGGCTGGTGACTATATTAAGAAGCCGACATATATCACCAGCAACGACGAGGCAATTCTTCAACCTTTTGAGCGGCTCAAGTGTAACGGCCAACATGTGCGTGCACAGCCGTGCAACAAGGAGCTTTCACTGGCACAGAAGTACACTCCACGACTGCAGTCTGCCTTTGTGGAAGCCGTTTTAAAGCCATTGACAAAGCGCGCGGAGACGCGCCTGCACGAGATGCTCATGCTTATCCTGCCGGCCTCCCTGATCAAGCTGAACTAGGAGAGGGTATGAGACGCATTGGTGACCGTGTCATCCCAAAAGTCATTGCAGGTCACGACCGGCGCCGCTATCCTGAGGAATTTTTGGAATTTTTGGATTTCTGGAATTTCTGGAATTTCTGGAATTCCTGTGGAATTTCTGGAATATTTTGGAATTTTTGGAATTTTTGGAATCTTTCTGGAATTTCTGGAATTTCTGGAATTTATCAAACCTCTGGTGTCCTTCTCACTAGTACAAGATGGCAGACCTTTAGAAATCCAGCAATTCCAGAAATTCGACAAATTCCAGAAATTCCAGAAACCCAGGAATTCCAGAAAATCCACAGGAATTCCAGACATTCAAGACATTCCAGAAAGCCAGAGATTCCAGAAATTACAAAAATTCCAGAAATTCCAGAAATTCCAAAAATAAATAAAAATATAAATTCCAAAAACAGAAATTCCAGATATTCCAGAAATCCAGAAACCCAGGAAGTCCAGCAATTCCAAAAAAATCCAGAAATTCAAAAAATTCTAAAAATTCCAGAGACCCCAGAAATTCCAGAAAATCCAAAAATTTTCCAGACATCCAGAAACCCAGGAATTCCACCAATGCCACGAATGCCAAAAATCCTTGAAATCCAAAAAATTCAAACATTTTGTAGAAATGCCAGAAATTCCAGAAAACACAGAAATTCCCGACATTCCAGAATTCCAGACATCCCAAATAGTCCACAAATCCAGAAACCCAGGAATTCCAGAAACTCCAGAAATTCCAAAGATTCCAGACATTTCAAACATTCCATAACATCAACCAATTGACACAATTTAAGAAATTCCAGATATTCCAAAAATCAAAAAAAGTAGAAATTCCAGACATTCCAGAAATCCCAGAAACCCAAGACATTCCAGACATTCCAGACATTCCAGAATTTCGGGAAGTCTGAAATTTCAAACATTCCACATGGATTTTTTTGAATTTCTGGACTTTTTGGAATTTGTAGAATTTTCGGAATTTTTGGAATTCCTCAAATCTCTAGTATCCTTATTACTAGTACAAGATGGCAGACCTTTTCTAGAAACCCAGAAATTTCAGAAATTCCAAAAACCCAGGCATTCCAGAAATTCAACAGGAATTCCAGAAATTCCAGAAATTCCAGAAATCCCGGAATTCCAGAAATTCAGCAAATTCAAGAAATTCCAGAAATTCCAACAATCAGAAAAATATAAATTCCAAAAAACCAGATATTGCAGATATTCCAGACATCTAGAAACCCAGGAATTCCAGCAATTCCAAAAATTCAGAAATTCCAAAAAATCTAAAAACACATAAATTCCAGAAAATCCAGATATTCCTCTAATCCAGAAACCCAGGAATTCCAGACATGTCAAGAATGCCAAGAAACACAGAAATTCTAAACCATTTAAAAATTTTAGAAAATCGAAGAATTCCAGAACCCCAGAAATTCCAGAAATCCAAAAAAAACAGAAACCCCACATATTCCACAAATCCAGAAACCCAGGAATTCCAAACATTCCAGAAATTCCCAAGATTCCAGACAAGTCAAAAATTCCCTAAAATCTACAAATTGACACAGTGTAAGAAATTCCAGATATTCCAACAATCCCAGAACTTCTAGAAATTCCAGACATCGCAGAAATCCCAGAAATTCCAGAAATTCCAGACATTCCAGAATTTCGCAAATCCCAGACATTCCGGAATCTGATAAATTTCAAAATTTTTATAGATTTATAGAACGACACAGTAATTTCATACATTTCAGACATTCCAGATATTCCACAAATCCCAGAAATCCTAGAAGTTCTACAGATACCAAAAAATTCTAGGCATGCCAGACATTCCAGGAATTTCAGGGTCTCAGCAATTCCAGAACTTTATAGAACAACCCGGAAATTCCAGGAATTCCAAAAATGCCAGAAATTCGCCGAAATCTCAGAAATACCAGAAACTCAAGGCATTCCAGACATTCCAGAACTACGACTACTACTACTACTACTACTTCTACTACTTCTACTACTACTACTACTACTACTACTACTACTACCTCTACTACTACTACTACTACTACTACTGCTACTACTACTACTACTACTACTATTGCTACTACCTCCACTACTACTACTACTACCACTACTACTACTACCACTACTACTAGTACTACTACTACTACTACTACTACTACTGTTACTACTACTACTACTACTACTATTACTACTACTACTACTACTGTTACTACTACTACTACTACTACTCCTACTGTTACTACTACTACTACTACTACTACTGCAACTACTGCTTATCCGATTACTACTACTACTACTGGTACTTTGTACTGCTACAACGACTTCTTCTACTACTACGTCTACTACTACTACTACCACTACTACTACTACTACTACTACTATTACTACGACTGCTACTTTGTACTGCTACATCGACTTCTTCTACTACTACGTCTACTACTACTACTACTACTACCACTACTACTACTACTACTACTACTACTACCTCCACTACTACTACTACTACTACTTCTACTACTATTACTACTACTACTACTACTGTTACTACTACTACTACTACTACTACTTCTTCTACTATTACCACTACTACTACTACTGTTACTGTTACTACTACGACTACTACCACTACTACTACTACTACTACCTCTACTACTACTACTACTGCTACTACTACAACTACTGCTTATCCGATTACTACTGCTACTACTACTACTACTACTGGTACTTTGTACTGCTACAACGACTTCTTCTACTACTACGTCTACTACTATTACCACTTCTACTACTACTACTACTACTACTACTATTATTTCTACTACTACTACTGGCTACGACAACAACTACTACTACTTCTAATTCTTTTACTTCTACTACCACTATTACTTCTTCTTCTGTTTGTACTATTACTAATACTTCTTCTACTAAGTACTATTACTACTACCTACTACTGCTACCAATGCTACTACTACCACTACCAGTGCTGCTACTACTGCTACTACTACTATTACTACGACGACGACGGCTACGCCTACGACGAATACTACGACTACTACTACTACCATTACTACTGCTACTGCTACTACTACTACTACTACTACTACTACTACTACTCGCTCCGCATCCTCCTTCTCCTACTCCTACTACTGATACTATTGTTACTACTGTTACTACTACTACTCCTCTCCTCCTTCTCCTGTTACTGTTACTTTTGCTGTTACTGTTACTGCTACTGTTACTGTTACTGTTACTGTTGCTGTTACTGTTACTGTTACTGTTGCTGTTACTGTTACTGTTGCTGTTACTATTGCTGTTGCTGTTACTGTTACTGTTGCTGTTACTGTTACTGTTACTGTTACTGTTACTGTTACTGTTACTACTACTACTACTACTACTACTACTACTACTACTGCTACTACTACTACTACTACTACTACGACTACTACTACTACTACTACTACTACGGGTACCCCCCCCCCCCCCCCCCCCCCCCCCCCCCCCCCCCCAAACCAAAAAAAAAGGACCCAGCAGGGTTTATCGTCGTTCCATTTTTTCGTGTGCGCCGCTGTCGAGATTGAACCTAGTCAGCGCTAGCGCCCACACTGTACAATGGGAGCTTGCAAGCCGCATCATTGAAAACAATCGGAAGCGAAACGGCGCGTGCGACTCGTCGCGGGCACGGGCAAGGTAGAACTCGTGTCGCGCTGGCACTCGCACTGCACAAGGGTGCCCGCGCGATGCGCGATGGGAGCGTCAGTTGAAACGAAACGGCACATACGATCCGCCGTGGGCATCGGCAAGCGCTTTCATCGCCACTGCCATCGAACTTCCTGGGTTGACATAGTGGGCATACTCAGCAAGGTCGGGCAGTGGCATCAGCTGCTCTCCCGCACAAGGTGCACCGTGCTGATCTGCAGCGCCAATTGCATCGCTGGCCACTGCGTTGAGCACGGGCATCTTGCTATAGCGAGCCCGCAACCACACCTTCATGCGAGAGCTCTCACTCTCAATGTCGTTGCTGTGGAAGCCCGTGGATCGATCCCGCCACCCTGTGCAATGGTCCACAGGCGGAGCGTAGCGCGGTTGTCTGGAACCGACCTCTCATTGATACGACATGGTGAAAACATTGTAAAATCGAATTTTTCCAATTTTCCAATTCTCTGGGTACGAACCCTCGCTGATGCGGCAGATGGGAATGTTCCAATTCTCGAGCCCTCGTTGGTGCGGCAGAGAGAAAACGATATGAAATGCATTTTTTTTTTCCTTTAACTTTTCCAATTCTCAGGCGCCGAACCTCGCTGGTGCGGCGGAGGAAAACATTGCAACGTCAAATTTTTCCAAATGTTCCAATTCTGTGGCGCTGAACCGGATGATGATTCAGTCTGAGAGAACCAACTACTACTACTACTACTACTACTACTACTACTACTACTACTACGACTACTACCACTACTACTACTACTACCACTACTACAACTACTACTACTACTACTACTCCTAGTCCTCCTCCTCCTCCTCTTCCTCCTCCTCCCAAAGGCGTGGGTTCTGGATTGGCCAATCCGCTGAAAATTCATTTTTTTTTTTATTAAATCTTTTTTTTAAAAAAAAACTACGACGACTACTACTACTACTACTACTACTACTACTCCTAGTCCTCCTCCTCCTCCTCTTCCTCCTCCCCCCAAAGGCGTCGGTTCTGGATTGGCCAATCCGCTGAAAAATCCATGGTTTTTCACATATTTATATATATATATATATATATATGTATATATAAAAAACCTCAGGCGCCGAACCCTCGCAGGTACGGCGGAAAGAAAACATTGTGAACTCCAATTTTTCCAATTTTTCCAATTCTCTCATACTGAAACCTCATCGATGTTGCAAGCGGTTCAGCGCCACAGAATTGGAAAGTTTGGAAACATTTGATTTTGCAATGTTTTCTTCCGCCGCACCAGCGAGGTTCGGCGCCTGAGAATTGGAAAAATGGGAAAAATTGGATTTCACAGTGCTTTCTTTTTGCCGCACCAGCGAGGGTTCGAGAATTGGAACATCCCCATCTGCCGCATCAGCGAGGGTTCGTACCCAGAGAAAAGGAAACATCGGAAACCTTGGATTTTACAGTGTTTTCACCATGCCATATCAATGAGAGGTCGGTTCCAGACAACCGCCCTGCTGTCTGGAAGCAGTGCTCACGGAAACTACACACAAGGGCCGCCGACGAAACCCATTCAAGCTTACACCCGCCCAAGATGATATTTAAGAAAAGTGTGCAGGGTCCTTGGGGGGGGGAACCCACTACTACTACTACTACTACTACTACTACTACTACTACTACTACTAGTACTACTACTACTACTACTATTACTACTACTACTACTACTACTACTACTACCACTACCACTACTACTACTACTACTACTACTACTACTACTTCTACTACTACTACTACTACTAATACTGCTACTACTAGTAGTAGTACTACTAGTACTACTACTACTTCTACTACTACTAGTACTAGTACTACTAACTACTACTACTACTACTACTACGACTAAACGACTACTACTATTACTACTACCACTACTACTACTACTCTACTACTCCTACTACTACTACTACTACTACTACTACTACTACTACTACTACTACTACTACTACTACTACTACTACTACTACTACTACTACTACTACGACGACTACTACTACTACTACTACTACTACTACTACTACTACTACTACTACTACTACTACACTACTACTACTACTACTACTACTACTACTACTACTACTACTACTACTACTACTACTACTACTGCCGCGATCCTCCTCCTTCCCCTCCTCCTGCTCAGCATCCTCGTCCCCCTTCCCCCCTCCCCCCTCCGCTGCCCCTCCTCCTCGTCCTCCTCCTCCCTGCCGCTGCTGCAGCTGCTGCTGCTGCTGCTCCTCCTCCTCCTCCTCCTCCTCCTTCTCTTCCTCATCCCCCTTCCTCCTCCTCCTTCTCCTGTTCCTTTTGAAATCCACCGGCTTTGCGAGCGGCTTCCCAGGGGCATCTTCGCAATCGTGGTGCGCCGCGTATGTCCATGTCTCGCGTCTTTTGGGGGGTGCGCGATGGCGCCTCGAAAAAATGAAAACGCGCTCGACCCCCCCCCCCCCCCTCCCAAGCCGGGCTTAGTCGGGTGAGTTCCAGCGGGGGTCGCGCTGGGGAGTGCCGTCCCGCATGATCGACCTCGGCTACAAATCGTTGTCGCCGCGCGCTGTAGGTGTCTCTGACACGATCCGATGGAAGTGCGTCTTTTAATTCGGGTCGTTGTAGAGGTATCGGGGAGGATTTTGGAAATGTCTTGGGTTGCATTGGAGAGTCGCTGGGAGGTTGAGGCGAGGTCCCCAAGGCGTCCTTGGAAGTTTTGGAGGAGGAGGTGGCGGCGGTGTTGACGATGCGGGAAGGGAGGAGGAGGAGGGGGAGAAGGAGGAGGAGGAGGAGGAGGGGGACACATTGTCTTGGCGTCGCGCGCATCTCCGCCAGACCATAGTGGAGCGATACTCATACCTGCTTAGGTGCCCACATAAGTCAACGAACGGAGAGGGGAACTAGAGGACAGAGGATAAAGGACGAATGAGGAATCGACGTTTGATGAAGCTGCGTCACGAATACGAACGGGGAGGTCGCAGCACTGATGCATGCCTCCGATGGTTGTTTGGGTGAGGTGAGCGGGGGCTCATGGACCGGGCGTCCAGGTGCGTCTGGGGCTCTGCTTGCAAGTCCCGCAGGCCTTGCACGATTGCGCCGTTGGCGGGCGCAGGGGGAGGGGAGTGCGAAGAGAACGAGAAGGAGGAGGACGAGGAGGAGGAGGAGGTGGAGGGTGAGGAGGAAGCCGTTTTGGAAAAGTGGGGCGAGGAAGGGGGGGAACGAGAGCCAGGCGGATCATTCCACGGCGCCTGCTGGAACGATGCGGCTTGTTTGTTCCCCCTCCTCCTCCTCCTCCTCCCCCTCCCTCCCCCTCCTCCTCTTCCTCCTCCTCCTCCTCCTCCTCATCCCCCTCCTCATCCCCCTCCTCCTCCTAACTGCTGTTCGCTCTTTTTGGGGAAAGTTGCTCGTCGTCGTCGTCGTCGGCGTCGTCGGCGTCGTCCTCGGGGTCCTTGCTCCGTCCCGCGCCTTCGTGCTGCGCGTGTTTGCGCGGCCCAGCCAGCGGCGGCGGTGGTCGTCGAGAGGGGGCGAGGTAGGAGGAGGAAGAGGGGGGGGGGGGCGAGAAGGAGGAGGAGGGGGAGGTGGTGGTGGTGGTGGCGGCGGCCGCTGACGAGGATGAGGGGGTGGAGGAAAGGGAGGGAGGGGGAGGTCGGGGAGAAAGGTGTGGGGGGGTGGTGGTTGGTTGGTTCGTGGTGTGGTGGGCGGTGGTGGGGTGGCGGTGGTTGTGATGGTGGGCGATGGCCGGGAGA